>CAUYUJ010006725.1:227249-234749 GCA_963575745.1 Prorocentrum cordatum | reverse complement strand
GGAGGAGGAGGAGGAGGAGGAGGAGGAAGAGGAGAAGGAGGAAGAGGAGAGGGGGAGGGGAAAAAGGAAGAGGTGGAGGAAGAGGAGGAGCAAGACGTCAACCGGAGGAGCAGTGTATGTGTATGCGTATGCGTATGTGTATGTGCACATGTCTGTCTGTCTGCCTGCCTGTCTATTTGTCTGTCTGTCTGTGTGAATTGTCTGTCAGTCTGCCTGCCTGTGTGTCTGTCTGTCTGTGCATGGGGGCGCTCTCCGCTCCTTCGTGGCTGGGTCAGCCTCCGGCGCCAGGAACGCGCCCGAGGACTCGTCGTAGACCAGCGAGGCCTACAGGCTCCAGCCGCGCGGCCTCTCCCTTCGGCCAGGAACCTCTGCTTGGCGCGTCGCGGCGGCGGCCCCGGCCACACGCTACGCCCTGCAAGCCGGCAGCGTGCCGCTCTGCTCCGAGGGGGCGAGAGGCTGGGAACCAGCTCGGGGCGCTGAAGCGTGGGAGATTCCGGAGTGGATGGCGTGTGACGCCGAAGCGTGGCGGGCCAGAGCCCGCGGAGCGACACGCGAACCAGAAGTGCCCCACCGCAGCCCTCCTCTCCTCCGCCCAAACCTCCTCCTCCTCCTCCTCCTCCTCCTCCTCCTCCTCCGCACGTCGGGCCAGCTGCTCCCATGCGTTCTTCGCAGGGCGATGCTGCAATCGGCTGTTCCTTTCTGGGCACGCTCCAAACGACTGCTTTGCCCCCGCACCCGCCCCGGCCCACCTCCTCCATAAAGCCCTCCTCCGTCTACTCCTGCCACCCCCTTCCCCTTCCAGCCTCCTCCTCTGTACGTTTCTCCCGCTTCCGCCCCCTCCTTCTCCTTCTCTCCTCCTCCAAGCTTTCCTCCTCCTCCTCCTCCTCCTCCCACCTCCGCCTCCTCCTTCTCATCCTCATCCCACCTGCTCTCCTCTTTCCACCCCGTTGTGCGCGGACAGGCCCCATGCTGCAACCCTGCTTGGCCCCCCTGGCTCAAGTCCACAGGGCAAAGGCCGCGCCGGGGGGGCCTTCACCAACCTCAGGTTATGAGCCCCTCGCCCCCATTGCCAGTCTGTTCCCCTGAGCCTTCGCTCGCGCGCGCGACCGATCGGATGGCAGATGCTGCATCTCTTTTGACCCCAGTGACGATGACGACGATCTTGCCGAAACCACTTCTGGTCGAATGCAGGCTGCTGCTTAGTTCACTGCCGTTCCAACGGCACCGCTCATACGCGGGTCATCACCACGGCCACCAGCACAGACAGGAAGGCAAGCAGTACCTGCGCCCCTCTGGGCTGACAGTCGTGCTGCGGCGCCTCGCCAGGCTGGACGCCAGGAGGCGCCACCAGAGTTACTTGCACCACCACGGCAGGATCCAACACCAGCAGCACCGAGCGCCGCACCCGACGTGAATGTTTCCTCATGTGCAAGCTTAGGGAGAATCTTCCAGGGACCGCGCGTGAACTGCCCGCCGTGCAGTCAGGCGGCGGCGGCGGCCACTTGAGGCAGCCACTGCAAGCCCTGCCGAAAGGTCCCTGGTCCTTTCTGACAGTGAAGTCGTGGCGCGCGTGGGTCAGCACCAAGCTTGCCAGCTGGTGCGGGCTGCAAAGTGAGGGTTTCGCAGACGCGGTGCAACTGGTCCCGAATGGCCCAGATCTGGGCACTTCACTGGTAAACGACAACCTGGCCTTCACCGAAGTCAACAAGGCGTTAGCTTTCGAGCTCTGCGGGCTCGCGGACGACGAGCTACGTTTAGACTTCGACGAAGACCGCACCGATGGCATATCAATGCTGGCGGCTTTGGCCAGAGCCGTCCTGAAATTCAGTGCAACGTACGCGTCGGCCTTGAATGGTACGATCACGGACCCTGAACTGGTCACCGACAAAACCAAGTTGCAGCAAGCGCTTCGGATGTGGAATAGAGGAACAAAAGACGACATAAGCATGAACTTTCGGCACTCCGTGCGGATTTCTTGGATCTGCGCTGGACCCCCCTCCCTGGCGCGGGGGGCCCCGGGGTAGATCCAAGAGGTCCGCACGGAGCGCCAGAAGTTAATGGTTATGCCATCTTCTGTTCGACGGAAGGCTACCAACTTCACCTTGCCCCTCCTCCCTGCTCCTGTCGCCCTCTGCAATCAACCCGCATCTTCAGGATGAGCAACTTCCCAAGGTCACCCCTGCATCCTTGCCCCTTCGGCCAATCCCTGGCAACTTTCGCTGGCCAACCCCGCTCGGAAAACGTCGACATGGCTTTACAAGGCCCTTGCCTCCTCACCGCGCATCCTCACCATTTCCCTTCTCCTCCTCCTCCCGGGGCAGCTGGCCACCGCCAGGCAAACCAGCCCGAGGCAGGGTGCTGGCTGTGCCGCTGTGGCTCGTTCCATTACCCTTCGGTTCACGGGTTGTACATCCGCCGCCTTCCGCCGAGGAAGAGGCACCAACTGTCGGTCCCTCAAAGGCGAGGCCCTGTCTGGAACGCCCCACGTGGAGCCAGCAGGTTGGGCACCACACAATCCATGCCCCGCGCGCGCACATCCCCTCCCCCAAGATTGGCGGTCCATCGAAGCTGGACTTGGCGCCGATGTCCACAACAACTCCCGCCCCGTTCTGCGAAACAAATGCTGGCTGCTCCGCGCTTCTCCGCCTACCCACGCAGTGGGGCATGCGCCACCTCGCTCTCTGGAGGGTTTCTGGGTGCCCTAACGCCTCCCTGATCCTCCCTGGGACTCCACGGAACTTCAAGACTTCTGCGACGGCACCAGAACGCCCATGCGACGAGCCCTGGAAATCTGGACCACTTCCCTACTAAGGCAAATTTTTCGTCCCGCATCCTTTTTCGACGGCCCCGACGGCCCCTGGAGGCCGAAAACGGCCGCAAACCGACCGTTCCAATTCGTTTGGAGCGTCGGATCTATGGGTGCGCAGGGGGGCTGGCTGAGCGCGACTCGCAGCCTTCTCCTTCTCCTCCTCCTCCTCCTCGTCCTCATCCTCCTCCTCCTCCTCCTCCAACCCCCTGCACCCCGGGCTCCTCCTCCACCCCCTCCTTCTCCTCCTCCTCCTCCTCCTCCTCCTCCTAGGCCTTGGCCCAGGACAGGCTTGCAGCGGCCTCCTGTTTCTCGACCCCGCAGGACACAGTCTCGCCTGCGTGCCGCTCCCACCCACCAGATGTGGGCCTCCCTCTTCAGACAGTGGTGTACAACCCTCTTTCCATGACTGACTCATGGCGGGCGTTTGCCATCTCCTCGCGCCTCAGTTTCGCCGACATCGTGATGCCCCCAGGTACTCAAAAGAGGCGGAGACCAGGAGATGGTGCGACCATCCGCAAGTGCGGCAAACACTGGGAGATCGAGTATGGGTGGCAGAAGGGCCGACTGACGAACAAAAGTGCAGGATGTTCGCTGATGCTACGATGCCGTGCCTTCAGACATTCACACATACATCGGATATATGACCCCCGTCCGCCCTCGCTGGAAGGGCAGGACGTGTCAGATTACGTTCCTCTACCTTCGACATTGCTGCCTTCGTTCTTTACTACCCACCGCAGCAGCGACATCAGATAGACCACTGGAAGACTACTGTGCCCCGTCTAACGGAATGGAGACATGCCACAATCCAGCAGCTCCCGCGACGATGCTTGGTGATCGTCGGGACCGACGCCAACTGTGAATTCGGGCGGGCCTCCAGTGGCAATGGACCATACCAGTACACGGCGGACGGTATTCATGTGGGATCACATAACACGGCGACCGAGAATTACACATTCGCGGAGTGGTGGAGACTACTTCAGATGGAAGGATTATCTGTGGTCGACTCACACTTTCCGACAGGGCCGACCCACCCTGACCACATCTTTGCCCCGCGGGATACCACAGATGCGACACTCTCCTGCTGCACGCTCATGGGGGCAATGCGCGATCTCCAGCTCATCCCGCACGCCGACCCGAAGGATCACGCCCCCTTGCTCTGGCGCCTGAAGTACCGCCTCCATTACCAGGACGACCACGATGGCGACCCGACCTGGGATTACGATAGACTGGCGGGACTGGCTGCACCGAGAGGGGACCATGACCTCATCGGGGAACTGGAACGCCTCTGCGAGAACAAAACGGCTGTGTGGCGCGGCAATTCCAGAAAGGACGACCCCTCCGAGGGGTGGCAGTCACTTGTCTCTGACGTTCGAGAGGCCGCCCTACCCCTTTTCCAGCGTGGTGTTTTACCTGGCCCGACCACCGAGTACGTCCAACAACGGCAGGTGCTCCTCGAACGCCGACGAGATCTTGGCAGGCAATGCAGGACGGAGTCCGACAAGCTCGCCATCAGAGCCTGCGACCGTGAGATCAAGCGAATCAAGCGCAGACTTGACACCCAGCACGTCGAGCAGTTACTAAGGGGCGCCACCGCCGCCGCGGAGCAGGGGCATACTACGACAGTCTGGAAGCTTGCGTATCAGATTGGCGGCAGATACCATGGCGTGAGGAACCGACGTTTCAATGCGATACCGCACTACCTCCCCTCTTTGGATGAGTGGACGGAGACGCTACTGGCGGGGGCGGCAGAAGGAGGCTTATCGGCAGTGCAGGTCCCCGAGCCTGAATTTCCTGCGGAGATCGCCCTGGCGCTGCGGGAGCAGAACGGCCCTGATGGCACGTGGAAGGACCTACGTGGACACCCCGCAGCGACTGCCTACGACGACCAGACCGACACGCTGAGGTGCCTTCGACATGCGGCCCGCAGGCGCTACGCCCCGCCCCATTCCGCGCCCACCGAGCTCTGGTACGCCATCCTCAAGGCGGCCAGCATCGAGGCGCGAGGGGACCCGACAGGTGTCCCTGATGTCAGAGATCGACCTGACAGACCAAGTCGAGTACCGCACGTACACTGCCCGCGCCTGGCGGAGCGCCTGGGGGCTCTCTTTCGCCAGATTCGCACCGCCTGCCGCACGCCGTCCTGGTGGCACTGGTCGCGGACTTTCCAACTTCCCAAAGGCATGGATAAGGTCGGGACGAAGGCGATGCGTCTGACCCACTGCTACTGCCCCTTCGGCAAAGCCTGGTACCGTGGGATTTTCATCAGGCACCGCCGTCCGCCGCTGCCGCATAATTCTCATGGGTACGCCCGTCATCGATCGAGGCAGGGAGCACAGCTGGTCTCTAAGCTACATACGTGGAGATTACGACGTCTTCGAGTCAACCACCTCCAACTCAAGAAGGACATGACCAACGCCTTCCCCTCCACGTCCCACGACGTTTTGGAAGAGGTGGCGGGCCAGATCATTCCAGACATGCAGGACCAGCTGTTCCTCAAGCAGCGCCACACCGAGGCGGTCATGGAGGTGCGAGCGGGTGACGCTCGAGGCTTCTATGTGCCCAGGCATGGCGCAGGCATGGGCGACGGCAACGCCTGCGAACTTTTTGTTAGATCATTCGTGCGACCTCTGGAGGACTGGAACCGAGAGCTCCTCGTCACCAGAATGGATTCCTTTCACCTCCAGGACGGCTCCACAGTCCCGCTGATGGAGGCCGCCACCCTCATTTCCTGCCCGTGTTCGGGGCAGCTAGTGGATTTGTCTTTACGAGATTATGCAGATGATGTTTCGCAGACGCTTCCAGTGCGAGATAACAATCCTTTTCGGGCCGCGGAGGTAGCCAAGCAGTCCTCCGACCTTTTGGCGGCCAAGCTCAGAGCCCAAGGCGGCTTCACGCAGAATGCTTCCAAGGAGCTCATTCTGCCTGTTTTCGTGGGCCCGGACTCGTTTCCTTCCCTGGGCAACCCAAGGCCCAGGCGGCCTACCTCGGAGGTCTCGAGCAGCTCACTGGAGGCGCGGGGGCGGAGGTTCGAGTCAGGATTGATGCCGCGCGGTCGGCGCGGTGCAAACTGGGTCGTTTCTGGAAGCAACATGTTTCGCTCAGGCTAAAAAGGATGACCTTCCTGGGTGTTCTGCAGAGTGCGGCCTACGCGGGCCTGGAGACCTACCTTCTGGCCAAACGGGACTACGCCAAACTGGATGCCGTCCTCTTGGGTTTCGCGAAGGTCGCACTTCGGGGAGTTGCTAGACGCACAGATGTCGAGGGGGTAGAGCAGATTCGAGTTCCACACGCCTGGCAGGTCCACAAGCGCCTGCGCATCGCCGACGCTCGCACCGAGCTCCTCGTACGCAGGCTGAGGTACTGGCAACAACTCGCCAAGTACCCCGAGGCTTCTGTGCAAGCAGTCGCAGCGCTGCTTGGGAACTTTGAGGCGCTGAGGGAGGCGCCCGTATTCACCGAGACGGGATGGAAAGACAAAAACGCGAACCCGTGGGCCCTCCAAATGCAGAAATACATACTCACCCTCAGGCTCCTCCCAAAGGGCAAGCTCTTCCTGGATCAGGGTCACTCGATCAGGGACATCTTTACTCAGTATAGGGTTGCGGCTTTCTTCGCTAGTCTGGACCCCGCTGGGCCCCGCAAGGTGTATTGGGACCAGGCCTCCTCGCGACCGTTGGTGCCTCCGCAGGATCTCTCGGCCCCAGAGGCTCCACCAGTACCCGAGCCACATCAAGAATATGGGTGTGAACTACCTCTTGAAAATGGGGAACCCTGTAACAGTGTGTTTGTCTCCAAGGCGGCTCTCAAGGCCCATCAATGTCATCATCCTGCTCATAGATGCCGAGTGCCTATCCATCAGTTGGTCGTCACTAGCCAGTGTTTCTCATGCTCATCGACCTTTTCCTCGGATGTACTTGCGAAACGACACGTCGTGCAGTCGCTGAAGATGAAAAGGTGCATCGCCGACTATAGCCCCTACTCGCCCGCCCTGAGAGTTCCCGAGGTATTGTTCTGCCCAGTCTGCTTAGACCCCGAAGTTGTGCATCCAGTCCATCGTGCGAGGCTCCTCCGTACCGACGCCGTCAGGGCTCAAGGCGAGTTCCCGAGCTTGGAGGCCCTCCAGCGCCACATCAGAGAGGTCCACGCTCCCCCTGCCCCTGAGATCCACTTCGATGTCGAACCTCGCGGAGCGTGCGCTGAGCATTGGGACCGAAGAAAGACAGAGAGAGCTCAGAGGACGCCAGCGAGGAGAGGGAGATCGTACCCGCAGCAACGAGCGAGGAGCGCCCCGTCGTTCACGGAGAGGAGGAGGCCAAGGGGCGGCGCCATCGCAGGCGCCAGCAGCCGCCGCAGCAGCCGCGGCTGGGCCAGCCCCCATGGTCTGTGACGCCACCGACACGCACTTCGGGTTGGCCCGTCAGGACGTCGCCAACCTGCAGCGAATGCCGATCGAGTGGGTCCAGGCCGTCGTGCCCGTCCTGATGAGGATGTCTCTCAGGCACGAACAGGGCCTGAACCAGCTCGAGGCCGCCAGCTACCGACACGTGCAGATGCCCACCAAGCACGACGTGGTCCAGTCGATGCAGCTGACCGCGAAGTACTACGGCACAGAGGCCGCCAGGATCAGGAAGGAGAATCGCGAGCAGCTGGAGTCGGGCCAGACGGTCGACGAGCTGGTGGCCCTGGGCATC
>CAUYUJ010006725.1:167249-222249 GCA_963575745.1 Prorocentrum cordatum | reverse complement strand
TCTCTCTCTCAGCCTGCCCAGGCTGGAGGCTCTTCTCTTTCACGTACACACATTTCCCCCGAGGTGTGCAGCCTCGAATGACCAAACAACATGCTCCATGGGCTCTTTCTCGCTCTGCTGCTGCCGACGAGTGGAAGCTGGCCGCGGCAAAGCCGGAGTTCCTCAAGTGTTGGTCATGCGGATGTGGTAAGAACAAGCGAACGGCGAACAATTGCTTCCAGTGTGGTGCCTCCCTCCAAGGCCGAGAGCCCTGGGTCGAGCAGCCTGTGGCCCCCGCCGAGCCTCGGGCAGCTCCGAAGCCAGGGCGCTGGCACAACGGACGGGCGGCAGCCGAAGGCATGGCGGGGGGTAAGGGAGCTCCCAAGGGGGGTTGGGCCGAGGGAGGCAAGGGCCTGCAGGGAGAGGCACGTCAGCCACTTCGCTCGGGGCCCCTGTTCGCCAACGGCTCAGACCCCATGGCCTTCAATGTCAAGCAGATGCAGCGGGAGGAGGTCCTGCAACTTGAGGCCTTGGCTGAGAAGCAGGGCCTCGCGACGGTCGCCAGTCAATGCAAGCTCCGCCTCTTGGATCTCGATCGTCAGGCTGCTCCTCCTGTTGCGCTTCCGCCCGAGAAGCAGCTGTTCAAGTTGGTCGAAGAGAGAGACGCCCAGGTCAAGCGTTTGGAGAAAGAGCTCGATCTGGCCGACAAGTGGGAGAAGAGCATGTTTCGGCAGAGGCAGAAGATCCAAGGACTTAGTGATGAGCTGGACTCCTACGACGCTCAAATCGCGGGCCTCAAACTCAGGCTCTCCGAGCACTCCCAACAGGCAGCCGCCGCCGCGGCAGACAAGTCTGCTGGTGCGTGCTTGGACTCGCTCCTCGACGGCACTTTCAGGATTGACTGCGGGAACCTTTTCGAGGTGGGAGACGAGGAGTACGAGCTGTCAGACGCGGACAAGCAGGAGCTCCAGCAGCGCAAGCAGCAGCTGGAGACGCGCATTGCCGACAATGCAAAATCGCTCTTCGCCCAGGCAAAGGAGCACTTCGAGAAGCTCAAAGCCGAGCACGCTGCCCAGTGTTCCAGACTCACGAAGAAGCGCAAGACCGAGGACGGCTCCGTGCGTGGGTCGGCATGTGAGGCAACGGCAGCCTCTGGCCCTGGGCAGGGCACCGCCCAGGCGCCACGGCCGCTGGTGGACCCCTCGGCGGAGATGCCAGCAGTGGTGCCTGATGTTCGGACTCGCGCTCGGGTCAGCAAGGCCAAATTGGAACAGGCAGGGGCCCCCGGAGGCGCCGCTGCCTGAGGGGGGCCAGTTCTCTAGTGCTGAGGGCGCTCAGCCTGGGCGCCCGAGAGGCTCCTCGCCTCTGGATGTGCTGCCGACCTTCTGGGCTTCGAATCGTGGAGACCTAGATTGGCCAGACCTGAATTTCCCTGTCGCAACGGCAGCTGGCCCAGACGAGCGGTTGCTGGCTGGTAGTTGGCACCCGCAGCCAGCGCCCGCGGCCATGGGGGGACCGCTGAAGGGCGCGGGGGTAGGGGATTCAGCCCCCGACCGTCGAGCCCCCGCGCCCACAGGGACAACCCGTTCGGCAACCCGCCCTGGATCTACTGGGACGAGTGGATCGAGTTCGCTTGCTGCTGAGGCTGCAGGGGCACAGGCCCCCTTCGGCGCCAGCAGCGACGCCGCCGCCGCGGAGACCCCAGCAGCCTGGGGGACCGCCGCCGCCGCGCCTCTGGTGCCCGAGGGGGCCCAGCCACAGGAGCGACACGGAGGGGCAGGGGCCTCTCCCTCGGCCAGCGCGAGCGCCGCCGCCGCGAAGGCTCCAGCATCCTGGGGACCCGCCGCCGCCGCGCCGCTGGCCACTGGAGAGGCCCAGCCACATGAGCGACACAGAGGCGCCCCAGCGGGGCACATACGTCGTCACGCGGCCGGCCCCGATGGCGCGCACTGCTCGCCTCCTGCCCCAGCGGCAGCGGAGGTTGAGGGCACCGACCATCGGGGGGCCTCGACTGGCGAGAACGCGTGCCCGTGCACGAGAGACGCCGTTCAGCCACCCTGCACTCAGGGCAAGGAGGACAAGGCCACGGACACACTCAACGACGACACGCTCACGCTGATCACGTACAACTGCAACGCCTGGTCGACGGCTCAGGCGTTCATGGAGTGGATGCACCACGATGCGAAGCGCGAGGTTCACCACTATTTCTTTCAGGAGACGCGCCTGCTGCGGCAAAGCGCGGCGCCCCCAACCTCGTGGGCAGGCAAGGCGGGTTTCACGATGCACGCTGGGGCGGCCGCAGCCACGGGCGACGGGGCCCTGGAACACTCTGGAGGAGTGGCAATGCTGTCGCGGTCGTCGGTTGGGGCCAGGTCCTTGGGGGAGGCTTTCCCTGAGAGAGTGAGGCATCGCTTGGTCGCCCAGCTGGTTTCAGTGACGTCGGATGTCCAAATGGTTTTCGCCTCGGCCTACCTGGCGACGAACGAAGGCCTGGGCCCGAGAAACCAGGACCTACTGGCAATCTTGGGCGAGTTCATTGCGGCATCGGAGTGGCCCGTGGTGGTCGGCGGCGACTGGAACATTCCTGTGGGCGAGATCGTGGCCTCTGACTGGCCAGGCCGTTGGCATCTGCAGTCTGTGGCGCCTGAAGATGGCACCTGCAATAGCAATGTCTTCGACTACTTTATGATCTCGCAGTGTCTCCTCCCGTACGTTTTTAAAGTCCAGGCGCTTTTGGATGCGCCCGGGGGCCCGCACGTCGCGGTTCCCCTGGAGCTCAAAGGCCTATCGGGCCCTGCTAAAGTGCGGCAGCGAGTTGTGCCCTGTGGTTTTCCGCTCGACCCACCCACCGATCCAGATGGATTGATGGCCCCAGGGCCCGACCTCTCAGGTAGTGTCTGGTCTTGGGAGGCTGGGCCCCTTCCGCCGAGGCCCCTCGAGGCGGCCAGGAATGATTTAAAGCTGCAGAAGATTTCTTGATCAGCTCGCACCAGATCCCAGCAGGGGACGCGGCCAAGTACTCAGGCCGAGCGCAGGGATGCCAATTTCAACTCATGCCGCTCCGTGCCGCCTGGGGCCGCGAGCTTGCGCGTCGCTCGACGGCCAGCACGGCGAAGTGGCTGCAGCTCAGACGAGTGCTGTCGCAGCTGTTAGGGCTGACCAAAAAGAAAGGGGGTCGGACGGGGGTGACTTGGGGGGGGCTCTTGGAGGTTCTCGATCAGGTCAGCCCCTGTTTGACTTCGGCGGGGGCCGAGGCGCTCAGCTCTCTCTCTGGGCGAGAACTGTTGGAAGGTCTGCAGGATCCCGACAAGTGCCCAGGCCTCGCTGCCGCCCTTGCCCAGGAGGTAGGTACCAGGCTAGCCGGCGATGCGTCCCAGGCCAGGCAGGCCTGGCACGAATTCGCTCAGTCTTCAGTGCTCAGGGGCGGGCGCATCGCTCACAGGTTCAGCAAGGGCCCCAAGCCTGCGCCTGAGCCCGTCCTTGGGCCCGCGGAAGAGGGGGGGATTCCTCTGGCGGGCCACGCGGCCCTCGGCAGGCTTTTGGAGGAGTGGGTCCCGATTTGGACCCAGGCCTCGAGGGCCAGTGAAGAGCACCCGTCGCCTTGGGAGGTCTCAAGCTTTCTAGAGCCGATCTCGCCCGATGATTTACGTTCCGCGTGCAAGCGCTTCGCCAGAGGCTCGGCTTTGGGTTGGGGCGGCTTCCACCCGAGGCTGGTGCTCCAACTGCCCCCTGAAGTGGTGCAGCGATTTGCCGACCTATTGAATGCATGGGAACCAGATCCCAGGGTGTCGACACTCTGGATGATCCTGATCATTTTTCTCGACAAGCCCACAGGCGGAGTGAGACCGATCGGATTGCTCCCTCTGCTCGCTCGGGTCTGGTCCAAGGTCCGGCAGAGGGTGTGCAGCGCCTGGGAGAGGGAGAACACTTCGGACCTTTTCCGGGGCCAGTCCAGGGCCACCTCTTGTGACAAGAGTGCGTGGCTCCACAACGCTCTTTCGGCGTTCGCCAGGTTGCAGCACCTGGCGTCGGGCTCGGCCTTTTTGGATTTGAAGAAGTTTTATGAACACATCTCTCACCTAGAACTCAGGTCCGCGGCGGCCCACGTGGGCTTCCCTGACAGCCTCTTGAGGGGCTTGTGCTGCGTTTATCGGGCCGAACGGAGGGCCGTTTTCCAGGGAGTCACGGGCAAACCTCTGGAACCGAACGGCACGGTGGTAGCAGGGCGCTCCTGCGCGACCTCCTTGGCCAAAGTGTTGCTTCTGGTAGTTTTGAAGCGGGCGCACCTAGAGGCTCCGATAGTCAAGATCAAGAACGTTGTAGACGACGTGTCTTCCCATGCTGTCGGGGGCGAGGCCACGGTGTCAGGGCAGGTCGCCAGGGCCTGCAACTTGGTTGCTGCCGATGTGCAGGCACGTAAGCTGCCGATCTCGTGGAGCAAGGCTGGAGTGCTGGCCAACACCAACAACCTTGCGTCTGCCTTGATGGCTGAGCTGCCCCCACAGCTGGCTGCCAGCCGAGTGTCAGCTCACAGAGACCTGGGAGGGGATGCGTCGGACAACGGTTTCGTCGAGTCTCCACGCACCTCGATCGGTACCTTGCAGCAAAGAGGCGCGCGATCAAGCTGCGCACGCTGCAAGGAGCTGGCGCGACCATTTTTCGCATCCACCGTTCAGGCCCCACGGCAGTTGCCATGTGGGGCTCCTGTGTCCATGGCCTAGGAGATACGAGGCTCCACGGGCTGCGAGTGCTGGCGGCTCACGCGGAAGGCAGATTCCCGAGGGGATCCTCGGTCGGCCTGTTCCTGGGCAGTGGGCGTAAAGGTTGGAGGCGAGATCCGCTGATTTTAACGACGTCTGACTCGATACGCCAGTATTGCGAAGTGCTCTCCGACGGACAGCTCTCGAGGGCGGTCCTAGATGAGCTGGTGATTGCTGGCAACAAGAATGCTGCTTCCGAGCGGCCATGGGTAACCTGCAGGGACCCAGTGGCGGCCGCGGCCATAACAGCCCAGATGGTGGGATGGCGGTTTCGGGACGCGGTGGCGTTGGTGGACGATCGGGGGGTCGATTGGGATCTGCGATTTTACTCGCCAGCCTGTATCGCGGCTCAGATTTCGTTCGCGGCCCGACGCGCCTCAGACGTCCGAGCGCTGAGCCTGCGGGACGATGCCTGGGCCACAGACGTGTGCTGGAGGCCCCTGCTTGAGCTTGTGTTTTGTGACTGGACGGAGGCCTGGGGCCGCCACGAGCAGAAGTCTCTTCGGGGCTTGGTTTCAGGGCCCCACTGGACCCAGGGCAGGTTTCACGACCAGGAGCCGTCTCCCCCAGAGGTGTGCCAACTGTGTGAAGGAGCCCGGGGAACCATGTTTCACCGTTGCTGTGCCTGCCCTGCGCACGAAGCATTTCGTCGGGACTGCATGCCCACGGGGTTGGCCAGATCGGTCGACAGAATGAAGCAGGGCCCGCCAGCTTGGAAGGAAAGGTTCGCGAAGGGATTGTTTCCTGAGCCTGGCCAGTGCGCGGGGCGACCACCTTTCAATCCAAGCTGGGGGTTGCGGGTGCACGGCGCCCTCCAGCTGCCAATCCTCCTGGAAGGAGGGTATGTCTTCACTGATGGGTCGGGCCTTGACCAGCACCACCCATCCCTCAGAGTTGCGGGCTGGAGCGTGGTGCTGCATGACTCCGACAGGTGCTATGTCGGAGCGATTTTTGGAGCAGTGCCGCCTGACATCGGCATCACTGGCACGGCCAGAGATGGCGAAGACTATGATATGCTGATGTGTGCCCAGAATGTTTTGGGTCAGTTCACGGTGCGGGCCGACTGCAAGGGTGCACTAAGTTGCTGCCAGTCGCCCAGATTGTCGACTTCGGAGTGCAGCCCGCGAGCCCACCTGTGGAGGCGGGTGCACGCGCGCGAAGATTTCCGTGCTCGGCCGCTTGAGCATGCCAAGGCCCACACGTCGGCCGCCAGCGTAGAGAGGGACCTGATTTCGCCGTTCGACAGAGACTGCAACAACGCTGCGGATAGCTTCGCCAAGCGGGGAGCGGCCCAGGCCAGAGCCGCCGTCTGTGACGTAGAGCTGGTTGAAGGATGCCAGTTGATTGCCAAGCTGGCGGCCAAGTGTTCGGCCCAGCTCGCGGCCTCGATGGCCTCGGCGGAAATTCGGGACAGTGTCGGGGTCGAGTACCTCAAGGAAAATGACTTGGGGCTTTGGCACTTCCACGGTTTGTCGGTCCCTGAGGCGGAGTCCACGGTTGCGGCCCCCCCTCCCTCTGAGCCTCCTGCTCGTGCTGCTGCGGCGGAACCTCCAGGGCCCGCTTCAGAGGACCCCGACTGGCTGCTCGACAAGGGCGTTCAGCCCTGGAGAGTGAATGGGCACTGCGTGGTGCAGAATACGGTGCCCAATGACTTTCCGATTGTTTATTGCCCGTCGTGTTGGCAGTATGCAACCACCCCGATGCAGCGAGGTCTGGTGGGTGTCTGCAAAGGGCCCAAGAAGCTCCCGGGGGGGTCTGCGTACACTGTCCGCAAGAGGCTGACATAATGTTTTCATACCGTTTTGCACCCTCTCGTGGCGCTGGGGCCTTCGGAGGCCCCGTCCGCGGAAACCAAGGGCCGTTTTTCCAGGCATTTTGGGGAGGCCCCTGGCGGGGCGGCCGCGGTTCCAAGAGCGCCGAGAGTCGTCCCGTTTTCGAAGCAAGCTGTGGCCCTTCGCCTAGGCTTGGATTCCGTGCTGCTCGCTTTTGGCTTCAGCTCCAGAGAAGAGGCTGAAGAGCTCGGTCGGCAGGCGCTCCTCGATCGAGAGGCTGCCCAGGCCAGGGCGGCGAGGGCCGCGGACCCAGAGGCTGAAGAGTGAGTTTCTGGGGGGTGGGGGGCCCTGTCGGCTGGGCCCGCCCGAGGTGGGTCACAGCCTCGGGCGGGAACAAAAAGTTCTCGTCTGATGGGCGCCCCCGCCCCAATTTTCCTTTCTCCCCTCCTGACCCTCCCCTCTATGGGCGGTGAACCTCCTCCTCCTCCTCCTCCTCCTCCTCCTCCTCCTCCTCCTCCTCCTCCTCCTCCTCCTCCTCCTCCTCCTCCTCACTCCTCCTCACTCCTCCTCCTCCTCCTCCTCCTCCTCCTCCTCCTCCTCCTCCTCCTCCTCCTCCTCCTCCCCCTCCCCCGAGCGCCACCCTCCGAGCTCCCAGGGGGGCCCCACGGGACAGCGAGCCCGCCGCTCTCTCCGGTAGCGCCAGCACCGCAGGCCTCGGGGGCCTCGCTCTCCCAGAGCGGGTGCAGCTCGGGGATGTCGCCGCTATCTGGGCAGGCCCCAGAGATCCGACGCTGCAAAACCAAAATGGGAACGGGCGGTTTGGGGTTGTTTTTTCGACCTCCGGATGCCCTCGCTGGGCTTCGGCACCGTCGGGAAACGTCCCGGGACGAAAACACCGGACCTGCAGGCCTCGGAAGCAATCAGCGAACACTCATGCCACATGCACGTGTCAATGCCCCCCGCACCAATGATCAATGCTGGCGGTGGGTTGGATGAGTTACACTTCGACCGCAATCTTCCCCGCGCGTGCCAACTTGAGGGAGTGTCCACTAACTGTCTCCCTCTCTACCGTGGGGAGTGGCCCAGACCTCGGGGCCCGCGCAGCGAGAAAACAGAAGCAGCCGGATGTCTGGGGTGGCGGCGAGGGCTCTCCGGCAGCGGCGCGACGGCGGACGACTCCTCGGGCCGGACGAGCGAGGGGCGTGGCCCGCAGGGGGTTTGCGAAGCCGCTCGCGCAGCTGGCTTCCCTGGTGCCTCCCAGCGTCGGAGGCGCCAATGTGTGACCAGGAGAGCGCCCGGCGGGCGGGGCCAACGCCAGCTGCGCGCAGCAGGATGTCGTCGTACCCCCCCACCCCCACCCCTTTTCCTTCCCCCTCCTGTTCGTCCGGCCCAAGCTGCGGGAGCAGCTGGCGTCGGGTCGGGAAGCTGGATCGGATCGGAGCGAGCGTCGGTACGGGCCCCGCCGCCTTCTGAGAAGCCCCGCCGCCTTCTGAGAGGGCCTTCTCCGTCTCACTTCCCCCCCTCCCCCGCCCCCCTCGAGCGACGAAGGAATCACGATGGGAGGTTTCTCGCCATTCTCGGCCTCCAGGGGCCCTCGCCGGGCTTCGGGACCGTCGGGGAACGTCCCAGGATGACAAACCAGTCCCGGGGAATAGGTCGAGACCTCGGGAGGTCGACGTGATGAAACAAATCATGACGTCGGGAGTCTGGGTCGCTCGCCGCCGAAAGCCTATTCTGGTGAGCTCATGGGAGGTTCTTGGTTGGTCAAGCGCCCTTGGGCTGGCCAGCGGCGAGCTTCAGACCTTCTCGGACCGTCGCCGTCTTGAGCCGTCTCGGGGTTGTATGGGGAGTCCATTGAGTCATCTGAAGGTCAGCTTGATTCAGTCTTTCGGCCTCTTGGGTACGCCTTGACGCATGTTTGAGCCCATCTTCGGGCCATCTCGGCGGCTGCGGGGCCTGGTCACGGAGGTTGCAGCTTTACGCAGAGTCCGTGACAGGCTCAAGAGGCCTGCAAGAGGCGCGAAGGGACCTCCAAGGACCCCAACCGAGGCCCCAGAACAAACCTCCAGGAACCAGCCATCCTTGGAAACTTGGCACGAAACATCCTGTGAGCACCTTGCGAAATACCCCACAAAACTCTCTAGGAAACGCTTCTCCAGGACCAGGAGGCGGCCTACAATATGGGCCCGTACACAAGAGACCAGCCAAAAGAAACCTAACCCGGAGACCCCAGGACGTCCATGGATTTTTGGTGTGGGAACGACACGCCTTCCATAGCAACAGCATCGACACCCAAGAAACCCAGGGCACCCTGGAGGCGAGCAGGGTGTTTCTTGGCATGGGCCTCCACTGCATCATTTGCAAAAGTCCAGCGGGTCCCAGCCTGACACCAGAGGGATCACCGGCCCCGGCGTATTGCCTTGACAGCATTGGCGGATGGCAGACCTCGGAAGGCGAGAGCCCATCGAGCACAACGTCGGTCTAAGAGGTGCGCCTAGCTGCAGGCTTGTCCAGTGCATCGGCTATCCCTATGGTGGCAGGCTGGGACCCGCTGGACCCCGGGGCCTCCTGGAACAAATCATGTCCAGGAGGTCATGGCATCTCGTGGAGTGGGGGGGTCGTTTTGCTGGGCCGCCCTCTCCTCTCCTCTCCTCCCCCCATGCCTCCCTGCCCTGCTCGCCCGCCTCCCGCCTCCCTCCACCCCCCCTGGCGCCCCTCTTGGCCCCCCCGTCCAAACAAGCGCCTCTAGCGCTCTGTATCTTTATCCTTGCCCGCCGTTCTGAGCAACATTGAGGCGTGCTGCACTTACGTGCTGCAGACTTAACTGAGATATGTTTCGCGAAATATTTCCAGGAGTGCTTCCTTGGGCGTGTCGTGGGGTTTTCGCAGGGCGTTTCGCGCGGAGTCTCATGGGAGGGCTGTTTGTTTTAGGACCTCGCTTGGGGCTCTTGGAGGCCTTGTAACGCCTCTTGGAGGCCTATTAAGGCTGTTACGGAATATGTGCAAAAGTGTGCATTCCGTGACTGGGCCCGGGGGCTTCCAAAATGGCACCAGTACAGCTTAAGAGGGCTTACTTAAGGTGCACCCGAGAAGCCCACCGACAATCCATGATGACCTCGAGATGGCTCAAGGGACTCCCCGTACGACCCCGAGACGGCTCAAGGCAGCCTTAAAGGGCTTAGGAATGCAAAGTCCGTGACCAAGCCCAAAGGCCTCCACGACTGACCCAATACGGCTCAAGAGGGCCTGAGGTGAACCCAAGAGGCCCAAAGACAAATCAAGATGACCTCGAGATGTCTCAAGGGACTCCTCATACGTTCCCGAGACGGCTCAAGACACCCCGAGCAGCTTCAAGGGGTCTCCAAGAGGGCCCCGAAACGGCCCAAGAAGGCGTCAATATTGCAGAATGGAAAATCGCACATTCTTCGAACGAGCCCAGAAGCCTCAACGATGGCTCCAAGACGACCCAAGAAGTCCACAAGGATAACAAGACTGCTCCGAGATAGTCCTAAAGGTGGCCCCGAAGAAACCCCAAATAGGCAAAGCAAATGCTTCCCGAAGCCCCTGAGAAAACGTCCCAAGGGATCCATCCCAAGGGAAAGCCCCAGAAGGGCATGAAGAGGCCAAAATCATTGGTCATCCTGACGTTTTAAGAGGATGTTGGCGTTTGCTCCTTTTCGGCCTTCAACAGCCCAAGACGGCCCAAGAGGCCCCCAAGAGGTCTCCAAGACGGCTCCCGAGGCCCCCAAGAGGGCCTCCAGGAAGGCCCGAAGAGGCCCGAATCGTTGATTATCCGCAAGTGTTTGAAGGATTTGGGCATTTGCTTTTTTCGATCTTCCGACGGCCCGAGGCGGCCCAAGAGCCCCCAAAGATCGCTCCAGGATCGCCCAAGAGCCTCCAAGATGGCCCCTGAACGGCCCGAGAGGCCCCGAAGACGGTCCCAAGAGGGCTCCAAGACGACCCAAGAGGCCGCCCGAGATGGCTTCCAAGATGGCCCTGGAGCACCCCAAGAGGGCCCCGAGTCGGCCCAGAGAGGCCCCCCAAGACGGCTTCCGACGGCCAGGAATGCCCTAAGACGGCCAACGAGTCCCCGGAGAAGCCCCCAAAGGCCCCCTAAGAGGCCCAAGGAAGCCCCCAAGATACCTCCAAAAGGTTCCCAGGAAGCTCCCTGAAGGCCCCAAGAGTGCCCCCAGAGGCTCCCAAGATGCCCCATCCTCCTCCTCCTCCTCCTCCTCCTCCTGCTCCTCCTCCTGATCTTCCCCACCGTCCTCCCCTCATGTGTTCCCCGAAGGGTTTCTACAAGGGCTGGGGGAACACATGGCCCAATAGCTTGGCAGAGCTCTTGCCATAACGCTCGGCCACACTGACGATTTCAAAAGACAGGGGGCGGCGGTGATTCGCCGTTGGCGTCTTCGGTAACCTACATGGTTCGTGTATAAGCACACACACACGAGTCTGTAGCGTCCGTGCTGCATTGAATGGACCCACAATGAACTTAAGGTGCGATTGGGACATAACCTCGACGTCAGAAAACATAAGCCATAAGGGCACGACATACCCTTTGTGCTTCTTCGAAAGACTCGGAAGGCACTATGGCCTCGACACCCCAGACGCTACTTGACCCAGTAGCGTACCGTGTACAGGCCGGTCAACACCCTGGCGCCCCGTGGGATGCAGCAGGCAGCAGGATATGCTAGCACTAGGCGCTCCCTTTGGAAAAGCACGTCCGAACTGAACACACACACACACACACACACACACACACACGTAACAAACACATGAGACAGCATCGCTCCCCAGGCGGTATGGCCAGAACACAGAAAGCACCCGCCACCGAGTATGCACTATAGGAGATCTGAGGGCGCGCGACTGGGATGAGCACGATGTCATGATAGGATTGGTTCAGGATGCGTTCCATGATTTCCATGGTATCTGGCGGCGCTAGCTTCGGCAGCCCGTCTGGGAACCTAAGAACGTATCATGATCATGACCTCTTGCTCCTCTAAGCTTTGCCCTAGGGGGCCTACGCACACGTAGTATTACAGTGAGGACACTGGATAAGGATTCATTGGCCAAGGAACCAAGGGTCTGGAGGTCGGTGGAACTCCAATCGCAGACTGGCGATGGATATCACGACCGCCCCTTACTGGAGAAGGAATCATCCAGGGTCTGAAGCCTCGCGTAGAGGAACAACAACAACGTACACATCATCTCTCGGAGCTCCGCGTGGAGCTCCGAAAGTTTCTGCTTATGCCGTGCTTTCTCCTTCGGCCTTGGGCACATTCCTCAACGGACGCCACCACCGTGTACGTATAAGTATGTAGCACTCCGCAATTGCAGATAAAAGTGAGGGGCTGGTCGAGGGATGTTTCGCGGGTGGGTCGCGGGGTTGGTCGTGGATGGGTCGCTTGGTGGGTCGCTTGGTGGGTCGCGGGTGGGTCGCGACGACAACAAGGAGGCGTTTGCGGCGCCGCCAAGGGGGTGGCGCGAGGGGGGTGGGCGTTCGAGAAGGCGGGAGGCTTCTTCAGAGGAGCAAGAAACGGCATAAAGTTTCGGAACTCCGCGCGGATTTCTCGGATCCGCGCTGGGCCCCCCCTGGAGGCGCCTCCGGCACCGCCCCTGGCGCGCTCCGCGCGCCAGGGAGGGGGGCTCAATGCCGATCCAAGAAATCCGCGCAGAGCTCTGAACGTTTGTGATCGATATGCAACTGTACCGATTCTTAGGAGGAGGGGGCGCTTCGTAGAAGGCGGGGGGCTTCTCAGAGAGGCCCGGCGGCTTCAGCGGCTGCTTCGCTGGAGGGCAGAAAACCCACCCCGATAGTAACCACCCCGACACGCGAGGCCGTTCAGTGAACGCACCCCAAGAAGGAATCAAACAGGGCAGGGCTGTTCAGCGAACGCCCAGGGCCGCTTAGTAAACGCCAATTGTCGGGTCCGGGTGGTTTTTCTTCCCTGGATTCTCGGAAAGCCCGGGGAGGTCTTTTGAGAAGCCCGCCCCGCCTTCTGAGAAGCCCCCCCGCCTGCTCAGAAGGCCACCCCCCTCGCGCCACCCCCCGGTGGGCGCCGCCGAAGACGCCTGGGCACGATCGGCCTGCATTATGCTGCTCCCATCGTACTTCTTAAGGCCCACATCTCAGAAATGATTTCGAGCACCCGGAAAAGTGTCGAGCGAGTGTCGAAACAGTGTCGGACGAGTGTCTCCCAGGGCCCGACACGTGAAAACCCTCGAGTTTTTGTGTACTTCTCTGGTGCTCGAAAATCATTTCTGGTGATCAAGGATAAAGTAGGTTGGAACATCATAAGGCCAGCATCGACTTGGGGGATCGGATTGGATCGGAACGTGCGTCGGATAGGGCCGCATCGGCACGGAATCGGAATCGGATCGGATCGTCGGGCACCATGCCTGACATCAGGAGCCTCCCGGAGTCGGCGGCGACTGCTGCTTCGCAGACGCCACGGCACTGACAAGGGCAGCGACACACGCTCAAAACAAAGAAGCGCTGTCGGCCATAGCATCTAGCGGCCCTCGTTTCTGGAGCCCGTGCGGAACATATCGGGAATCCTGGAAATCCCGAGCGTATTATTTTCATGACTCCTTGCTCCTCTGACCGTTCGCTTCGTTACCACCGTGACCCCCCTTGACTACCAGGCCGGCGGCGGGGTGGTCCAATGTTCCTCAGAAGCAGGGGCTGGCCATCGCGATCTGCCCGTGTCATCGGAGGCTTGGGCCGACGGACATCAGTCGCCCTATCTGAGCCGCCTTGGAGCGCGTGCTAGCCTTAGATCGGGCCTGTCCCCCTACATGGGGATGTGGGACGAACATTTCAAACATAGTCAAACAATGCTCCCACAAAAATTCAAAAATAATTAAAACTAATCGTCCCCAGGCAATTTTTCTACTATCTTTGAATCTTCCTCCTGTAGAGGGACACGCCCGACTTAATGACAGCCAACTTCTCGAGGGGAGCCTCAGGAAGCCCAAGAAGGCGACGGGTGACATCGAGGCCCTCCCCCCCCTTCCCTCTCGAGGCTCTCCACCTCCTCCTCCTCCTCCTCCTCCTCCTCCTCCTCCTCCTCCTACTCCTACTCCCCCTCCCCCCCTTCCCTCTCGAGGGGGGGGGGGGGGAGGCCACCGCTGTACGGCAACCAGGTGTCTCCGGGCGGGCACAAGAACTCCACCCCTGCGGGCGCGCCCGCTGACCGCAGGCGGGGCGGACGAGCGTTCCAAGCATTGGTCAAGCTGGCCCTTCGCCGATCTACAGAGGAGGCCAGTCCGCAAGAAATCTTCCGCAAGAAACCTTCCGCAAGAAACCCAACCCTGAGACCCCAGGACGTCCACTGATTTCTGGCAGGGGGACGTCACGGCTTCCACAGCAAAACCATCGAAGCCCAAGAAACCCAGGGCACCCTGGAGACAAGCAGGGTGTTTCTTGGCACGGACCTCCACTGTAGCATGCGCCGTCGTCGGGGATCGAGGGCCGACATTCGGTACGGCGTTGCTTCTTCTGGGGGCCTGCAGAGGCCGACGGGGACCTCCAGGGGCCTCCGGAGACATGAGGCCTTTGGTGGCACCTGGAAGGAGGCTCGCCTTCCCCAGCCGCGCGTTAAGGTGGACTGCGTACAGGTCCGCACGTGGACGGCGATCCCCACATGGACGGTGAGGAACCCCTCCCGGACAGGGAACTGGACCTCCACACCCAAGCTGTCTATGACACCCGCCCGCGGTGAACGAGGGGGCCAAAGGCGGGCAAAGGCTCGCATATTGCGGGTCCCGGAAACCCTGAGCCCAAACCAAGCATGCCACCCCTTGTGGGTGACTTTCTCGCCTCCGCCAAGGAAGAGATGCCAACTTCTCGATCCTTCGAACGCTTTTTTGGCCGCACAGACATTGCCCACCTCGTTAATTGCCCTCGAAAACGAAGCCCCTCGAATCCTTCGAAAACGAAGTCCTTTCTGGAACGCCCCACGTGGATGAGGAGTTGCACGTTCTGTTTCACGGGTCGTCTTGCGCCTGTTGTCGGCCGATGCGCGCTGTCTCTCGGGATGGCGCAAAGAAAAAACGGAACAAGAGGATGAGTGAGGTTGAGGAGGGGGATGAGGAAACAGACACGGACCAATCGTCGAGCGCCCGATCCCCTTATTACCCCGAGGTTCATACACGGAGTGCTCCAGATATGGCAGAAACAAGCTAGAACATACACATACACACGCACGCACACACACACACACTTGATCTGAGTTCTCTTTGACATTAACCGCCGCTGCGACAACTTACAATCCAGCTGTTGAGACTGGAATCCCGCTTGAACAGTGCCAGCGCTTCCTCACATTTCCCACCTGTCTCGAACGCGCTCACTGTGGCGCTGTAGCTGATGACGTCTGGCTTCAATTTATCTTCCAGCAACTCCCTGAAAAGCACCAGAACCTGCTGCCACTGCCCGAGATTATCGCATGCAGTGATCGCAGTGTTGTAACTGACTCGGGCCTGCCCCTGGATCTACATACTGCCAAATAGCAGAGTGGGCGAAACACCCAGTATTTTCAAGCATTGCCGACAAGACTCAACGGACGTAATACATGGGCCGCGCTTTGAGTGATTAGAACGTTGGGGGAATTGGTTCAAATTTCGGGTTGAATTTTGTTCCGCATCGGACCAGCACTCGTCTGCTTTTCGAACTCTTCTCACTCGTCTGTCCCGTCTGATTATTTCAACTGTTGAGTCTGGCCAAACTCTTGTTGGGACCCTTCTACATCATTTGGGGCAGTGCTGGCTGCAACGCGGATCTTCATTGTGCAATTCAAAAGGAGAGCCGTGCCAGCCACATAGCACGGGCGAGCAGAAAGGCTAGCGATCCAGGAAGCTCAGAAGGTGCTGGCACCGCCTGGCGCCCAGCGTGCGTAGCCGCCGCCCAACGCGGCACAGAAGATGCTGGCAGAGGGACCCCCGCCGCCCTGTCTACTACCTATGACCGACCTACTGACTGACAGTCATGTGGATACATACACACGCACACCGACTATCTAGCACCTACCATCTACTATCCACCGAGCGGTCGGCCTGCTGAATGTATGAACCTTTCTATGTACTGCACGCCTGCGCAGCGTGATCGCTGCCCCACAACTCCTGCCAGGAGTAGATATGACAGAGTCTACTATGTATACTCTATATCCCTTCCTCGCTCTCTCTATTGTCTATACGCTCTCTCTTTCTCTCTCTTTCTTTTTTGTTGTTGTTGTTGTTGTTGGTGTTCTCTCTCTCTCTCTCTCGTCAACTCTGGTCTATCCGCCACTGTGCCTTTGGGCACGGAGTGGGCGTGTCCTCGAGTCCCTTGCTGTAGTCCTCAAGCCTCTGGATTGATCCAGAGAGCCAAATCTCCTGCGGTCTGGGCCGGCTTCTCGCATGACTCCTGGGGCTTCGGCCCAGAGCGCCGGCCACCCGGAAAGCCGCCGAGAATTCATCTCTCATGGGTCGGATCGACTGCAAAGACGGCCCAGATGGCTCAAGATGGCATCCCCAACACCTCCATGACGGCAAAGATGGCCCCAAGAGGGCCCAAGATGCACACAAGACGGCCAAGGATGCACCCAAGACGGTCCAAGATGGCCTCCAAGACAGCACAAGAGGCCTCAAAAAGGTCATCCAGGAGGGCCCGAAGAGTTCCAAATCCTTGATTTTCATTGGATGTTAAACAGATTTTGGCATTTGCTTCAAAACGGCGTCCCGACGGCCCAACACGGCTCAAGAAGCCCCCAAGATTGCCCCAAGATCGCCCAAGAGGCCTCCAAAATGACCCCAAACCGGCCAAAGATGCTCCCAAGACAGCCCCCTGACGGCCCCAAGACTGCCCAAGAGGCCTCCAAAGCGCCGAAGATGGCCTTCAATACGACCCTGAAGCGCCCTAAGAGAGGCCAAAGAGAGGCTCCCAAGACGGCTTTCGACGGCGTCAGACGGACCAGGAACGCCCTAAGACGGCCAAAGAAGCCTCCGAGAAGCCCCCCAAAGCTCCAAAGAGGTCTCCTCATCCTTCTCCTCATCCTCCATGGTCCTCCCTCTCCTCATCCTCCTCTTCCTCCCCCAAATGTTCCCCGAAGGGTTTCAACAACGGCCGGGGAAACGCAGAGTCCAATAAGGCAGGGGGCGGCGGTGATTCGACGTAGGCTGCCCCCGGCCAGAACAGTTCAATCAACAACCCCGCATCAGAAACACTGACCATCGCGGCGTGCACCATGCGCTCAGCTCGCCTGCCCCGAGCCCTGCAGCGCCAAGCGTACTAGAACATGCAAGCCAACTCATGCTCAAACCTTGCTGCCGATGGCAACAGCGTGATGGTGCCGCGAGACTGCGCACGGAACGCTCGTTCTGGTGCCGCGCAGACTTGCGGCGTCTCCGCGTTGCGCCCACCCGTGCTCCGAGACGACCAAACCCCGAGGTCCCGCGCGAGGCTCGCGCGAGCCTGCGCAACTCCCGCAGGAGCGCGGGGCGAACCCTAAATGACCTCAGAACGGCCCCAACGGAGCCCCGTGTGGGCCCGCGGAACCGCGCGCGAACTCCGCAAGAGCCAAAGGCAAAATCGCCGCCGAAACTCCGTGACCAGGGCGCAGGAAAAAACGTGTCGTAAACGATTCGGGTATTGGCGAACATCCAAGAGAACCACTGTTACGTCAACAGATACACAGGTAAACGCACCAAACAAAGAGAGCAAGCAATCTAAACACCGCCCTGCCCCCCGCATGTGAGTCCCGTGCGATCCCCGCCAACCCCGCGCGGGGCTTGCCTGGGGCTCGCGCGGGGCTCGGGGCTCGCGCGAGCCCTGCAAGGCTCGCGCGGCCGCAGCCCTGCCCCTGCGCGAGCACATGCGAATGCCGGCGCGGGCTCCGACGAGCTCGCGCGGGGCTCGCGCGGAAACCGAACGGGGTGCGCGCGAAGCCTGCGCGGGGCCTGCGCTCGGCTCGCGCTGAGCCCCTCGCGCGGGGGCCGCGCGGAGCGCAGGCGGGCCTCGGGGGCTGCCGACGCCGCGCGGGGCCGATGGGCAGCGCGATCGATCGCGCAGTGGAGCGGCCGACGCAGCCTGCGCAATAGACGCGCATGTGGCGATGATCGGCTTGCTCGAGCTGCAAAGGTGGTTTTCTGGGAGAGGCTGTGGAATGCGAAGCCGGACGGGCGTTGATGTGAGCGGGGGTGGGGCCCCCGGGCCGATCCAGACCCCCGGCTCTGCGGAAACTGCCCTTTGCCAACTGGCCTCGCCAAAGCAGACGGCCCCGCCTGGCCGGCGGTCGGCTCCCGGCACCTCTCCCTCGGACGGCCAACGAGACCCCTCAAAACGGCCCAGGCACCTCTGACAGCACCGCGCCCCCCCAGCGATGGCCCCGCGATCCCGCGCGACATCTCCCACGTCGGGTGCTGTCAGAAGTGGTCCTGGCTCAAGGTTGATTAACAAGAAAATTGTCCCTAATCCATTGGGAGGGGACCTAAATTAGGAAGCCCGAGAACATTAGGGACAGGGGGTCTTTTCTGCAGATGCATCGAGCCAAACCGCCCAGATTCATTATCTCCCCAATGCAAAGACGGGGACCTCAGTGAGGCCACGTCTTCACTGTTTTACTAGGGTTAGGGGTTCGTATATTCTCGATACAAGGTGCCCCGAGCTTTTCGTACTACTTTCTCCCCCACGGCATGACCCCTCGGTCGGAAGAAGTATATAGAAATATGAAGTTGGGAGGCTTTGACCATAGATTGAGTGTCCGCCCGCCCCCTAAAGAGGACGGAAAAAAGGTGAAGCCACTCGATCATTGAAGTAGGAATCTGGGAATCCAAAAATGAAGACTTTCAACGACCGATGGGTGCCCCATGCCCAGACGATGCTTAGTCGCCCTGGGGGCGCACCAACCCCTCAGTACGGTGAACGAGGCCCGTCACTATGAAACCATATGCTCATGTGTGGGGCAGCTCCGGGATCAAGGACCCTGATTGAGAGCAGCCTGGACAGCTAGGTTGCGGCGGCAGTGCATGCAACAACTCTGCGCGCCATCGTCGCTCGCGCGCCTCCTCCTCCTCCTCCTCCTCCTCCTCCTCCTCCTCCTCCTCCTCCTCCTCCTCCTCCTCCTCCTCTTCGATCCCGACCTCCTCCTGCATCCTTCGCCCATCGTGGAGCCCCTGGGGCCCTCTGGGCCTCGTGAGGGGCGCTCTGGAGGCCGTCTGGGCCTCCCCGGGAAGCCTGGGGACACCTTTGGCCAAAGACACCTTTAGCAGCACCTGGAACGAATGCACCCGGGAAAGAGAGCACCCCAGGGGGACAAATCGGAAGAGCCCCAGGAGGCATGTGGGATAAAAGCGATGCTGAGAGCCAGCAGTGCTTGACACCGTCTCCAGGCAAGACCACTCGCCACCGAATCGGCAAATCGGATCGGATCGGAACGTGCGTCGGATCGGCCGCGCCAGGATGCACAGCAACGCCATGCAACCATCGGGCTGCATCCGATCGTCGGAACATCGGGATCGGATCTGCCTGGGCTGGCCGAAGTCGGCGTCGAATCGAAATGCACCGTCGACCCCCTAGCGGCCATCCAGTCTCCTTCGCGGAGTGGACGGCGCCTCGGTCCAAGATGGCCCAAGACTGTCCAAGACGACAAGGGGCCAACATCGGAGCGGGAGGCTGGATCGAAATCGGCGCCCCGTCGAATCTTCAGAACTCAGAGCCACGTGAGCTACGGCCCTGTGTGTCTGGGGTCTTGAATCGGAATCGCACTGGCAACCTGCTCTGGGGTGATGTCGTGTGGGCTCGGCTCGGACTACCAGGCTGCCAAGAGCTGCCACCAGCGCAGCCGCGGGACTGCCAAAAGACTGTCCCAAAGGTCACCGCAAGACCCGCGCAGGACAGCCCCGGCACTTCGCGCGCCACGGCCTCTGGGCCACCCGAACAGTCACGGGACCCCACCCACGCTGTAGTGGAGGCCCGTCCACAAGAGATCCTCTACACGAAACCCAACCCTGAGACCCCAAGACGCCCATTCTTGGTCTGGGAACGCCACGATTTCCATTGCAAAACCATCGGAACCTAAGAAACCCAGGGCACCCTGGAGGCGAGCAAGGTGTTTCTTGGCATGGGCCCCCACTGTACCACCTTCTCCTCCTCCCCGGTTCCGAGTGTGATAAGGTCGGGCTCCAGCTTCGCCTTTCGAATCTTGCTGAGCAGCGACAGTGCCTGTCGCCATTGCCAACCTTTTTCGCACGCGCTGATTCCAGCGTTGTAGCTGAGCAGGGTGGACGGGAGGATGAGGAGGATGAGGGCCAGAGGGAGGAGTACGAAAAAAGCAGAAGGAGGAGGGGGGAGAGGAAGAAGTAACAATGCTGGAGGAGGAATGAGGAAGAGGCAGGAGGGGGAAAGGAGGCAAGAGGACGGACGCGGGACCAGGAGAGATGATGAAGGAGGAGGGATGACATCGGAGGGCGGAAGGGGTGAGATGGAGAGGGCCAAAGGGATGACAGTGGGGGACGGGCTGATGATGATGGCGCCTCTTCTTTCCAAACGAGGGCACGTGCTCCAACGCTTCATGCAAACTTGGACCCGACATTACTACCCCAAGCGAGGCATCACGCCTATTCGTGGTGCATCGCGACGATTCCCGACTGCTCGTGGGGGCCTGGGGCCAAAGCACCCCCGGAGCGGGGACTGCGCGTGGGACACTTGACACTCGGGTTCATCGGACTCGTGGATACGTGGCTCGTCACCGCCTGCGCCTCACGACCCCTGCCCCCGCGTAGGGTCATGGGGCCCGTGGCCCGCCGAGCATAGTGCTGACATGCGCGTGTGGCACCTCCCTCTGCACGCAACGAAAATACATACGCAGACACCCGCCGACGAACTTTGCATGTACCTTCAGGGAGGGGGCGGTGTATAAAGCCGCTGGCTCTCAATGGCAATTTATGCACCGCCACCCTCCCCTGAGGCCCAGGAGCAATCCAGAGGAGGGTGCCTGTGTATATTTTCTGTGGCGGACCCTGGAACGCAAAACTGCCACTCCAACACGCAATCCCGACACGTCGTGTCAATACAGGAGGCTGATCGACGAGCTGGCATACCAAAACACTGGCGCACCTGGTCATAGAGAGGCCAGACGCTGAAAAGACATGTGGTCACGTACTCCCACAGCCCCCACGACGCCGCTTTAAACTGGGAGGGAAAGGGGATTAATGCTGAAATATGCGTGCGAAGAACAACCCAAATTGATGCAACAATTTACCGATGTGCGGTATGAACGGGGATACAATCGCGGGATGCACCAACAAATGCCCGACCGCGCTTCTCGCTGGCACCGCGCCAACGACTGGACTGCATTGACCACGTCTGGCTTCAACTTCACGCCCTCCCCTTCCATGAGCAAAGACAACGCGTGCTGCCATCGCCCACCCTTCTCGCACGCGCTGATTCCAGCATTGTAGCTGACTAGCTTGTACGCGTGGAGCAAATCCGCAGGTGCCCTGGCAAGGGAACGCGGCGGGGCCATCTCTAAGCTATCTTTTGGGTCGTGTTGGGCGCCTCTTGGGCCGTCTTAGCGTTTTCCTCGAACCATCGTGTAACTCTCTTGGGCCGTCTTGCAACCTTGCAAGAGGTTCTGGGAGCAGCCGGAGGACCTCGAAAATTGCCCCAAGAGGGGCTCAAGAGGGCCCGCAGACGGCCCCAAGAGGGCCCCCAGAAAACACCCGACGGATGCTACAAGGGAATGCGTTGTAGCATCCGTTGGGGGGCCTCTTCGGGCTTTCTGGGAGCGCTCTTGGGGCCGTCTTGGGATGTACCTGGGGCTCTAGTTGGCCATCTTGGGTTGTCTCAGGCGCCTCTTGGGCCGCCTTCGGGCTCTCTTGTGCCGTCTTAAGGTCCTCTCGAGCAGCGTTGGGATTCTCTTGAGGGCCTCTTGGGCCGGCTTGGTGCGATCTTGAAAACTATTGGGCCGTCGTGGGCGCTGCAAGGGCCCCAACACCGTATATGTATACGAAAAATGTTTTGAAACCCCTACAAGGAACCTTCAATGTTTGCACTTGGAGGCCGCGCTGGGAGTGCTCTTTAAGCGCTCTGGGGACCTTTTGGAACGATTTGCGGCCGTCTGGATTACGGAGCGGAAAAACACCAAGCTTTTTAACTTACACTTTTTCAATGGCCCTTGGGTTGGATCCGTCTCCAGATTGCTTGATCCGAAGACCATCGCCTTGTTCACTGACGCCTCGCCCGTCGCCTCCAGGGTGTGCATCGTCTATGCGTTCGCTCGGACGGGGGTCGGGATTGGGCAAATGATGTTTCAATGTTTGAGCCCTGTAAACTTCTCCTGGGCGAGGGCCGTGCAACCTTTTTCCGCTGCCTCATTTTGCAGGCCCTGTGAGCTCTTTTGGGAGCAATGTGCTGTGCGTCCTGGTCACGCCAAACTTCTTCGGGCCCCTGCCCCGAGGGCCCCTGGGGCGATGCCTGGCCGGGCCTGGGCGGGGGCGACACCCTCGGTGAAGGAGCGGGGGACCCCGCGACAGTCGGCCCGCGGGCCTTCTGGGCCTTCTGGCCACATTCAATCCCGTGGAGCGTGGCCGAAGACCCGCTGCACGGGCGGAGCAGAGGCCGCGCCGAGGGCAGGCGGACCGAAGCAGGGAGGTTCAGGGCGAAGGCTCCTGCCTGGCCCCCAAGAATTTGCCCTTGCGTGTTTTTTCCTGTCCTGGTGGGTGCCGTCTCGGGCTTATCCTAGGGCCCTTCAGAGGCCGCCTGGACGCCATCGTGGGCCAGTGCTTCGTGGGCGACCCGGACTCGATGTTGAGTCGGCTGTGTTGGGAAGAACGCAATCTCTCTCTCTCTCTCTCTCTTCGTCCTCCGTCGGGATCTCTGCACCGAGGGCAGCTTCTTAGACAACACGCCAACAACCTGGCGAAGGCTGGTGACCTGAATGACCTGGATACTCAATCGATCCTTCATTCATGTGGATTTCGATCGAACGGGGCTTGCGCCAAAGACATTGGTTGTCCGTTGAGTGCGTTGCAAAACCAAACGCCTGGTCACCACACTTACAAGTGATTCACCGTTACGAGCTCAATCTTCGCGAACGCTGTGCTCCACACCGCGGCGAAAGAAATTACACGTCAGCGAAGATATCGATGCCGATATGAAGCTTGCAACACAATGAGCTGGGTGTACGAAGCGAAATAACTGTTCCCCAATCTGCGCAATCGAAAAAGGTACGGCAAGGCTCTTCCTGAGACGAACAGTGAGCAAGCTTTAAGCGGCAGCGATATTGTGAGCAAGTGGACGCTGAGATGGTTCGATGCACCTTACAGGTCCTCCGTCGTCACATGGACGAGACTGTAAGACAGATGCCGTCTAAATGAAGCGTGTGGCAAGACTAACGTGGCTCTCCCGTGCTTTACTTGCTTCTCCTTGATTGGTTACCACGTTGTTTTGCTTGGCTCCGATGTGTGCTGACTGTCTTAGCTGTCGCTTGCCACGCGTTGCTCGGAACTGGTCTGCGCAACCCTTAACGTGCACCACTCTTTGTTGTGCGTGCTGGCCCCTGGCTGATACAATATGGAATGGATGTGCCGTAGCTTTGCATGCTTAGCTTTGTGCTTCGCCTTCGTGGGAGGCACGCTTCTGGACAGCTCTCACTCCCTAGAACTCTAAGGCCCGACGAAAGTGCCATCCACCAATCAGGCCAAGTGCATACGAACCATTCTGCAGGGTCGCTGTCCAGAAAGGGTTATTCTTAACATCGCCGAAATCAACCCTTCTCTGCACAACGTTGGGCAGGGGCGGGCTCAAGAAATAAATGCGGGCGAAAAGCGAATGGCGTTCCCGAAGCCGGCGGCGGCCCCCAAGATAGTTCAGTTCGCAAAACAATACGCGTTCCCAAATTCAAATTCGCCAGAAGGAGCGCGACCAAAACATGCACACACAACACACATATATACATAGGTATATAACTATGTAATACGTGATATGTGTATATATATACATACAGATATACAAAGGCAGCAACAACGTAGGGGAGCAACCCAATCAGAGCCCAGCCGGAAAACAATCAGAACCCGATCGGGGCTCAATCGGAGCCCAATCGGAACGCGTTCGGAGCCTAAACGGAACGCAATCAAAACCAAATCGGAGCCCCATCGGACCGTAATCGGAGCGTAATAGCAGCAATGGGTAAAGAGGAAGCATGGCTGAAATTCGTATTGTAAACAACAAAGTCTGTCACTCCATTCTGAACGTCGGAATGGGGTCCTACATGACAGTGAAACGCAAGAGTGGCACGTGTCACCTTCAGAACTGCGTTGGAACATCTAGCTGTTTCACCTGTATTCTGAGCGTAAGCGCGGGGTCATACAATATTAGAAAATACAGTGGTGACGCGTGCCACCCCGAAAATCGTGCAAGACAAACCAAGTGGGCACTTGTATTCTAAGCGTCAACATGGGGTCACACATGGTAAGGGACAAAAGGGGCTACACGCATCACCGCGAACGCCGTATTATAGAAACCACTTGCTTCACATGTTTTCTGGACCATACGCTGTAGAGGGTCACAAATGCGACACGTGTAAATCCGAAACCACTGGAGCAAAATAGCATATGTTTCACTTGTATTATGGGCGTCCGCATGGGATCATGATGTATTATGACAGAAGCACAAGGGTGACACGCGCCACCTCGAAAGTGAACGTTCTCATATTCGGCGTTTCGGCCTTGGGCGGCAAGGTAGGAAGTGAGGGGGCGGGTCTGGCTCTTGACCTCTGCTTAATGCGACTGCTTGCAACAGTGCGTCCTATAGGGGAGACCCCACCTGCTTGAAACAGGCGCCAAAAAAAGCCAAGATCTACTCCATGGGGGGGGGAGGGGTGCGAGGGCCCGCGCCGATCGGCAAAACAATGAAGAAGAAAACGATCACAAGCTCGTGGGAGAAAAAATAATTGCTTCAGTGCGTTCACAATATCAACATGGGGTCATACAGCCCAACAAGGCACAATGGTGCACAATGGTGGCACGACGTGTCAGCCCGACAACCGTTTGAAAAACACATATTTGCATGTGCATGCTGAAAATCCACTTGTGGTCCTACAAGGTTAGGAAACACAAGGGTTACACATGTCACCCCGAAACCGGATTGCGAAACAACCAGCTCCTTGCAAAAGAGAAACGCACGGGTGGCACGCGTCACCACGAACACCGCGTGAGGACACACCAACGGTTTCACTTGCATTCTGAGCGTCGTCGTCGTGCGATAAGGCGTGTTCGGAATGTACAAAAAATAAAAAGACGTGTGCCACTCTCCGAAACGCGTGTGCAAACAGCATGTGTGCCATGTGTAGCGTGAGCGTAAACATGATATCATACATGTTAATGCAACACAGGCGTGACACGTGTCCCCCTCAAACTCGTGTGGGCAAGCGAAGCCATTTCGCTTGCATTCTCCACGGGGTCGCGTTTGGCAGTGAGCCCCGCAGGTCCGAATCAGATCATGATAACCTTATCACCCCAGGGCGGTAAAGCCAACATGGTTGCGTCACATATCGCTGCTGCTGCAACACATTCATTTCACCCTACCCAATAGCTTCAAAAGGGGTGAAACTTAGATGTGCTGCACGTTCTGAACGTAAACGGATGGCCGTACATGGCAACCGCAACACGAACGTGACACGTGCCACCGCGGAAATCGCGTGTGAAAAAACGGAAGACGTGTAATCTCAGCACTGGCACGGGGTCAGACATTGCAGGAATCAAGGCGGCCCGAGCCCCCCCCCCCACCCCCCACCCACCACGCCACGTTCTATGTCTGCAACGCCTCTTTCCAGAGCCTGTGACCCGACGACCGTCGTCAGCTGCATGTGCCTCAAGAGAGGCCCCTGGCAACTTGCGAACAGTGCAGCCGCCGAGGGCCGCCGAGGGCCAGGGAAACGCACAATTATAAAATCAAACGCTGTGTTGAATAACCGCCCGCAGCTTTTCACAAAAACTGCCGCGCACGAAGTTGCCTGGGACTTTGCTCAAATCGCGCCATCGCGCACATGCAACGGCGCAATTATATAAACGCAGGAGCGCGTTTATATAATACGCAAAAGAGGCCTTACCAAAACGAAGAGGGGTTTACCAAGATATTGTAAAACCAGAAACGTCGTGATTTGCAATCGTCGCCGTGGGGGCGTTTCAAGCAACTAAGTCCACAAACATGCCTGACACCTGGTCAAAAAAACCTATTTTAAGTGTGGAAGGGGGTTGATCTCTCTCGAAGCAAGGCGCAAAAGTGGCACGTGCCACAACGAAAACACGTGTGAGAAAAACCATCTGTTTCACATGAGTTCTAATCATCATCGTGGGGTCATACACTGCAACGACGCAGAAGAGCAACACGTGTCGCTCCGAGAACCGTCAGAGAAACACATACATGTCCCACTTGCATTCGAAGCGTCAACGTGCGATCATACACTGCAGAAGCTCACATGGGCAACAAGTGTCACCTCGACAGCCGCGTGAGGAAAGCGCATTGTTTCATGTGCACTCTGACTGTCAACATGGGGTTATACATGATAAGAGAACGTAGGGGTGTCACGTGTCACCCCGTAAACACGATGGGGAACAAAAAACAACCATTTCATGTGTATGCTGAACATCTATACATTTTTAGACAACACACGGGTGACACGTGTCACCGCTGAGACCGTATGAGAAAACCACTTGTTTCACCTGCATTCTGAACGTTAGCATGGGGTCAGACACTGTAGACAATCACAAGAGTGGCACGTCTCACCCCAAACACCGCGTGAGAAAACCAAATGATGTCACACGGATTCTGAACATCAGCATGGGGTCATACACTATAAACAAACACCAAGTGACACTTCTCACCCCGAGAATCCTGTGAAAAAAACAAAGTGCCACTTGTATTTTGAACGTCGCCATGGGATCATTCATTGCAAGGAATCACAATACAAGTGACACGTCTCACCCCGAAAATCGTGAGAGCCGCGTGGCCAGCACGACCGCGGCCGGCGCGGACTGGCGCGGCGAGCAGCACAAACGAGCTGATCGTGAGTTGGCCGATCCGGATGTGCCATGGCAAGGCCATAGGCAGGCCATGTGTAGGCAGTTCGTAGGCCCTGGGCAGGCCATGGGCAGGCCACGGTTCGGCCAAGGGTGGGCCATGGGCAAGCCACGGGCAGGTCATGGGTAGGTCTCATAGGCCAGCCATAGGTAGGCCAAGGAACCAGGCCAGGGGGGGCAGCGAAGCCCAGCGACGATCCTAGATGATCCCTCAGGGGCGCCCAGTAGTGATTCCTCAAGCAGTCGGCGGTCGGTGGTGGCGGGTGGGTGGGCGCGAAAATGTGATGTTCAATGCACGCGTGTTCTGTGCTTTTGTACCTCTGCGGGGGGAGGGTGGGTGCAAAAACAATGATGCAGGTTTTTCCCCAGGCGTGCCAGCTGCAAGGTGGGTGGGTACAAAACAAAGATGGAAGCATTCCCCGACATTACCCTGGGGGGGGTTAGGGGACGAAGTCCCGCAGAACCCCCATTTTCCTTCCCTGACACTCGCGCTGCATTGCGCTGCCTTGTTGTCCCAGGTACTTGCTCAACTTCGCTTCTCGGTATGATGCGTATTGCTTTGGTTCTTATGCAATTATATGTTCCCCCGATGTCCTCAAGTGTTCTTGCACTCGCCTTGCGGCGTGATGGGTGTCATATACGTGGTATACATTATTCGCGTTGCGTTGCTTTGGCTTTTGCACATTGGCTTCGCAGATGCTGCCTGTACATGCGGATGCATGTCATCAAATACGTTGTGTTGTCTTCAACTGCGCTGTACACTTTGTGTGTCATACGTTGGTCCGCTGCCAGTGCAGCACTGCAGTTTGATGACATCTGCTCTGAACAAATGAGCATGCATTTGTATGTGCTGTTTTGTGTCACAGTGCCCAACGTTTCGTTGTGTTCGGCTCCTCTGAAATTGCATTGCGCTCAGACTATCGTCGCTTTGCTCCGCATTGAGCCGTATGTGCGATTTTCCTTTGAGCGGGTCGATTTTTCGTGGCGCTGTGCCCTGTGCCGCCGGTTGTTTCTGCGTAGATTGAGATGCGGGCAATTGCCTAGCTGTGATTTGATTTGCATACCCTTGGATTATATGTTCACTGCGTCCTGGTGTGCAACGTAGTTGTGCTAAATGATGCTCTGTACTATCATGGCTTCCTTGGCCTCAGATCATAATTGCACTGCCTTCTTTTCCATACATTTTGATTGGTGTTGATTTCGAAACAAACTCTACATCAGGCGCCTCACCCCGGGTACAAAATTACACAACGAGCCTCAGCAATGGGCACGTTCTCCAAACATCTACAATACAATACTGTGAGATCATGTCTGGCTCCGGCGTCGCTGTGCAAACTTCGGTCAGCAAGGACAACGCCTGCTGCCACTGCGCTCTTTTCTCGCAAGCGCTAATCCCAGCATTATAAATCACTGCAGCCCGTTCTATCGATCGCTGCGACAATTCGCTGATCAACAAGAGCGCCTGGAGCCAACGTCCGGCTTTCTCGCACGCGCTGGTCCCAGCGTTGTAGCTGACTCAACTCCGTCCGCGGTGGCCGGGGCATCCCTCCACGCAATCTCGAACGCGCAGGATGTTTCAGAGCCAGATGCTGGATCGATATCAGATTTTCGTGGCAGGCTGTGTCGCGCATCGACCAAGAGCATGCACATCAAACGCGCACCAGAAAAAGGAGTCAGAGCACCATGCCCCAAAATGCTTTGCAGCAGGATCTGTCATAATGTCACACCTAGCTTGACAGACGGAAGCTGCACTCTGTGCACATTTGCAGACCGCGTAATCAAGCAATGGTCCCATCACTGGTGTGCACCGTCCCCGCAAGCGTCGGATCACGCTGCCGGCAAACTAAGCGGATTGGGAAATTGCGGATTGGAAAAAATCGACCTGCAGTTGCCGAAAGACCTTTTGCGGGCTGTAGGTCTGTAACATGTTGTGCATTCGCGACTACCGCCCGATGTCGTGGAACACCTTCTGGTTCATACTTCGCCCTGTTACCTCGGTGCCACAATGGAAAGATATCCGCTCCTGCATTTTAGAAAACCAGCGTTGATGCCTCTTTCAATATGCGCGGCATCGATTTACACCGTGGCTTGGCGTGCAACAAAAGATCACAACAAATCATCCAAGATTGACCGCGGTAGGAATGGATTCATTTTGCTAGCTTCAACTTCTGGCGCTGGACACGCCTGGGAACACTGCACAGCTGCTCGCGACACATGTTGGCGAAATGAAAAGTTGTTTCATTTGGTGCTCCATGGCTTTGGGGTCACACGGGCAAGATATCCCTACAGTTTGGGGTGTTTTTCGAACTGCTCTGTGGTTAAACTTTCGGACTCGGATGCTCTCCGCGGGGCCTCGGCTTTGATTTGTACCAGTGTGAGAAATTGTAAATTCTTTTGATCGAAAATCCCTGGGAATCTGTTTAAGATGTGCAAGCCGTGTGGTCGCGGGGAGCCCAGCTATGTTTGGTCCGCAGCGCTGCCCTAGCACTCAATGGCAATAGCATTATGGCAGAACTAGGTTGTGCAATGACTGGCAATGCCAGAAGCATTCACGACGCAAGGCTCTAGCTCAACCTTCCGCACCCCTCTCAGTAGTAGCGACGCGTGCTGCCACTTCCCGCATTTCTCGCAACCGCTGATCGCAGAGTTGTAGCTGAGAGTGTCCGCTTCCAGCTTGAACTCTGCCAGCTCCCTGAGCAGCGACATCGCATGCTGCCATTGCCCACCTTTTTCGCACGCGCTTATTGCAGTATTGCAACTGGTGACAGTCAATTCCAGCTTCGACCCCTGTAATTCTGCGAGAAATGACAATGCAAGTTGCCATTGGCCACTCTTCCCGCAAGCACTCAATTCAGCATTATGACTGATGGTGTCCGACTCCATCTTCGCCACATTCAAATTGGCAAGCAACCCCAACGCTTGCTGCCAACGATTACCTTTCTCGCATGCGCTGATGCCAGCATTGTAGCTGATGCGATCCCGCTCCAGCTTCGCCATCGCAAATTCGCTGAACAACATCAGCCCGCGCCGCCACCGCCCACCCTTCTCGCAAGCACTGATTCCAGCATTGTAGCTGATGACTGTCGATTCCACCTTCGCCACGTGCAAACTAACAAGCACACCTAATGCCTGCTGCCATTCCCCACATTTTTCGCACGCGCTAACCCCAGCATTATAGCTGACATGCGTCGGCTCCAATTTCCCCTTGACCAATTCGCCTAGCAACGACAGCCCGCGCTGCCACTGCCCACCCTTCTCGCAGGCGCTGATTGCCGCATTATAAGCAACCCGGGAAAAGCCAGGGGCCACCATCCAAGGGCAACCTACCCTCCATCAAAACGACCTCTTCTTTCTTCGCAGCACAACGCCCTCATATCCCCTGTGAAGCTCGCATCTCGTGAATTACAGCCACCGAGCACAATGGACATATCATCATGCGACGGGGGAGCCCTTACGCAGATACTCGACATGAAGCAAGGAAACGCAATCAACGCCGCGCGGCCGAACAAATGGCAGCATTTGAAGCATTACGCAATGCCAGAAGCGTCGTGCACGCAACGCCACGTATGAGACGGTATAGGCAGGGGCCTTGAGGGAGGACGGGAAAAAAGAGTGAAGGACACAAGTGGGGCAGCATGGAAGGCAACCGCTACATGGCGAAGTGCGCTGCCACGGCTAAAAATGCTGAAGCGAAGTGCGCCCAAAAAGTGCGGGGGCCAAGTACGAACGTGGTGGCCGATAGGACCTGGCCCTAAAACCTAGTCGTTGGTGTTGGAGAGTGGCGACGAGAATCGACGCGCGGGGCAGCGAAGCTAGAACAGATACACCGCCGTGACAAAAGATTATGCGGTTTTATGATATGGTGGAATCTCCTATCCCTCTGAAGATTCCTAACGTTGACATGCGTCCTCCGCGATCCCGCGGAGTAATTCGTCGACCTCTAATTAATAACATTGTTATCTCAAAACAGGATCGGAAATTACTCCGCCCATTCCTGTATGAAAAGCGGGACGGGATGCGTGTCCACGCGGAGTAATTTCTACTCCGTCCACTCCGTTCACTCCGCCAGTCTTGAGTCATGTTGAATGAAGACCGCATAATACTTTTGTCACGGCAATGTAGCTGCAAAGTGTTGGGTGCAGTCACACACCTGGTCAGACGTAGACGTACAGTGGAGGCCGGTCCACAAGAAACCTTCAATCAAACACCCAACCCTGAAACCCCAGGACGTCCATCGGTTTTTGATGTGGGAACGTCACGCTTTCCATGGCAAAACCATCGAAACCCAAGAAACCCAGGGCACCCTGGAGGCAAGCAGGGTGTTTCTTGGCATGGGTCTCCACTGTACACCCCGTCAGAAATTCACGTAATCCAATCGCCTCAACCCGTCACGCGGGGGGAGGGGGCAGGGCGCCAAGGGCCGAGAGGAACCCGAGGCAGCAGAAGGAGGACGGCATCAGAGAACACGCTCCCCTGTACAGTCACGGACCTTTGGAGGCCGAAATTGGGCCTTCTTGGGCGGCGGGCGACCAGTGCAAATGGCAAAAGACGGGCCGCAGAGGCGAGGACACAAGGCTACCCTGGATGGAGGCGCGCGTCCTCACTGGGCGCGTCGACTGCAGCGTGCCTGAACCCCGGCAGCCTCATCGGGGATCCCCAACGGCGCCGGAGCGCGCGCAGAGAGCTCCGAGCTGTGCGGGGAGCGCGCGCTCACAGGGTCCGGGGCGAGGTCACTCGAGGTCTCGAGGACGAGGCCCCAGAGCTCGCACGAGCGCCTCCCAGAGAAGCCCCACCTGGCAGCTCGGTGCGGAGCTGGGCGGCGAGGATGCGAGGCCTCGAGGGCCAGGCCGCGGACCTCGCCCGAGCGGTGGGCGGGCCCCGAGCGGCGAGGAGTCGAGGCCAGGCGGAAGCTCCCAGGCCGTCCCAGGCCGTTGGCACCCGACGGCGGAGCCGTGGGGAAGCAACCCGCGGGCAGCCTGCTGATGCCTTGGCTGTCAACAGAAACGCGCCAGCGCAGGGCGTGCCTCGTCTGTCACCATACCCCCACTCAAGCCACTCGAGGGCCGTGTGAGAAAGCGAATCCTCTCTCCTCCGCTTGCTCCTCCTCCGCCTGATCCTCTTCCTGCTCTCCTGCTCATCCTCCTGCCATGATCCGTCTCCTCCTCCTCCTCTTCCTCCTCCTCCTCCTCCTCCTCCCCCTCCTCCTTGTCCTCCTGCCACTCCACCTAGAAACCCTCCCATTGCTCATCCAGCTCTGGCTTCTGCTCCACCTCCTCTAGATTTGTGTGCACCAGGCCTTCCTCGCAATGGACGCCTTTGACATGAGTTGATAGTAGCTATGATACAATGTGGCTGCAACCTCCCTTTTAACATGTTCCGGAGCAACGACAGCGCATGCTGCCACTGCCCACATTTTTCACATGCGCTGATGCTTGCCCCGTAGGTGACGGTGTCTGGCTTCACCGTGGTTTTCGACGCCTCGCCGAAAAGCGACAGAGCGTGCAGCCATTGCGCCCCTTTCTCGCACGCGCTGACTGCAGCGCTGTAGCTGATCACGTTGGGCTCCACGCTTGCAGCCTGGAACTCACCGACCGCTGTCAACGCCAACTGCCACTGCCCGCCCTTCTCGCACGCGCTAACTTGAACATTGCAGGAGGGGACAGATGGCTCCAACCCCACCTCCCGCAGCTCGCCGAACAATGCCAGTGCGTGCTGCCACTGCGTGCCTTTCACGCAAGCGCTGGCCCCAATAATATAGACGACTTCATCCGCCTCCAATCTTGCCTCCCGCAACTCTCTAAATATTGACAATGCCTGAAACCATCGCCCATCCTTTTGACACTTACTTGCCGCAGCACAGTAGTCCCGGACGCTTGGTTGCAGATTCTGTCTCTCCATCTCCCCCAACAGCACATTTGCCTCCTGCCATCGTCTAACACTTTTCAGCGCGCCAAAGTCGAAACAACGAGACGTCAGGGAACGACCTCAGTGCCGCGCTCCTCTGCCGCGCACTCCCGAGACTGCTACTCGAAGAGAACACAAACTCAAATACGTGTTGTCTCGCTGTTCATGAATTCTGAGCCGAAAATTTCTAAGTCATTTCGCTGGAAGTGATCCAGCTGATTACGATCCGAGCTGCCAGAAACAGTCAAATCCACGCGAAACTCGCGAAACGGACCAAGAAGCCAGACACTGTAGACAGGAAGCCCGTGGTGAGGACAGGCCGGAGGTGTGGGAAGGCGCTCTGGTGGAGCAATCGCGCGGTCCAAGTCAGCCCAGAGGACCGAGAGCGTGCTGCCACTGCGCGCCTTTCACGCAAGTGCGGGCCCCGATACTATAGACGACTCCATCCACCTCCAACCTTGCCTCCCGCAACTCTCGAGATGATGACGATGCCTGAAACCATCGCCCCTCCTTCTCACACGTGCGCTGCAGTCCCGGACGCCTGGCTGCAGATCCTGCCCCAGACCGAGAGCCAGGGCGGTTTTGCTGTCTCGGCGCTGCTCGCTCCACAGCTGCACCGAGCACTCGGACATCGCCGAGCCCTCGCCGAGCACCCCTGCGAAGCGCTGCGATGGGGGCCCCGGCGCCCTGCGCCTCCCGCCTCCCGTGCCCTCCGTGCCCTGCCGCGCCTGACTGCGAGCAGGCTTCTGTTGCGGAACGGCTGCCGTGACTGGCGCCCTCCCGGGCACCACTGGGTTGGACGCTTCGGCGGTGGACAAACCTCCCGAGCGTAATCCGCTCTGCGATGCTGGCGCCACGAGAGGTGGCGACGGGGCGACGCACTGCCTCTGCCTCCCTCAGTAAACCTCCCTTTAGTGAACCTCCCTTTAGTGAAAACGGCCTGGGACCGAAACCGACGGACGTGGACCCGCAAAAATAACGGCCGCAACGCCTCTCGCGAACCGAAAACGGCCAATTCACTAATCGACGTGTCAGGGTAGGAGGTCTATCAACCTCCGAATGCTCATTCTGGGGACCTTCCTGGAGACACTCGCTCCACTCGTGCGTCGAAGCTGCATCGAACAACCGTCGATGAGAGCCGGAGCCGACTTTGAGTCGAACCTGAGTCGAACCTGAGTCGAACCTGAGTCGAACTTGAGTCGAACCTGAGTCGAACTTGAGTCGAACTTGAGTCGAACTTGAGTCGAACTGGGATCGAACTGGAGTCGAACAGATCCGTTAGGTGGGCCCCAGGAAGGTCCCCAAAAAGAGCATCGAAACTGGGCTCTTCCGCAAAGCAATTCTCGCGGAACCGAGCTGCGAAGCGCGAGCACCTTTATACAAAGCATACGGAACAGATCAAAACCTCGCGACTCTGAGTTGCGAGCCATCAAGTAGTCAGTGGCGACCTGGGACATCGACTTGCGCGACTCTGTGGGAAAGTCGCACCAAGCTAAGCCCTTTCCTTTGCGCAGCCCGGAAACAACTCAACTCGCCAGAAAACGAACTCCAGCTCGTCAAGGAAGAATGCAGCAGCTTGGCTTCCCTGCGGGACGGGTCTGATTTCCGTACCAAAAATTGAATCTCTGGTGGCCGTTCGGGACGATTCGGGCACCTCCAGAACGCTCTCGGCGAGGCGCAACTACTGGAAAGCATCCCCGAGACTGGAAGAACCTACGGCAAATTCGTGTCATGACGGCCCCAGCGTTGGCTTCTGACACCGCGTGGATCGTACAATCTTGAACGGTCGGTGGCTTTTCAATCGCCAGATTGTTCTGTAAAGGCCGACTCTGTGCCACTGGCGGCGTTCAACCTTGAACGCCCGCGGCGGGGTCGCCGACGAGTCGACACGGCACGATCCTACCGTGCGACAACGTCGCAAAACTTCCAACCTCGGGTTATGTTGTTTCCATTACAAAATAAGGACCACATCCAAAAATCAATCGAGCACCCAGACAAGTATCGAAACAGTGTCGAACGAGTATCGCCTCCCGGGGCCCGACACGTGAAAACCTTCCAATTTCGGTACTTTCTTGGTGCTCGAAGTTAGGTTGGAACATCATAAACCTCGGGCTCCAAATGGCACTCCCGCGACTGCAGTGGGGCTGGCTCCCCCCCACAAGAACAAAGCCCCAACGGCCGCCTGGTGGACTCTCAACGGACGGGGACTCTGGACCGGTGTGGAGGCCGACGGCGCTCGCCTGCCCCTTCGCTGCGCCGTCCCGTCCCGCGCGCTCGAGGCGCTCTCCTGCCGCTTTCCTGCAAGCTGTCCGTCGTGTGTTCTCGGCAGCGCGAGGAGGTCCGGGTGCCTGCGCGCTGCCGACGCACCCGCTGCCTGGATATCCGTCTCGGTGGCGCCGAGGAGCAGGGCGCGGGGACAGCGAGCGACCACAACCACATCGAGGACACACCCTGGGGGATGTCTCGCGCATGCCAACAACACTCGTCAGAACACCGAAACCAATCTAAATCTGGTTGTGGTCGCTATGGGCGCCCGGGAGGACCAGATCGACCGCAACCACAATCAGATGCTCATGCCGAAGTCGGTGGGTCTTTTCCCGAGGGGGCCCTCCCGACAAAAACCACTTGGATGTGGCTGTGGCTCTTTGCTGCGTCCAGACAAGGCGCGGGGGCGGGGCCGGGCCGCTCCAGTCGTGGCGGAGCAGCTCCGCGAGGGGGGCGCGGGCCAGCACGCGGGACCGGCCTCAGGGGCGCAGGGGGGGGGAGCAAGAGGGAGGCGGGGTGGAAATCGTGGCCATGCAGTGAGCGGGTCCTCGGGGGAAAGGGGTCTTGAACTGAAGAGAGGCGCTTCGTGAATCCAGACCAGGCCCCACTTCCTGGGCGCTAGCAGCTACGCAGCCGTCGCCAACTCGGTGAGCTCCTGGGAGTTCCAGCGGAGATCGGTCTTGCCCAAATCCGAACTGGACCTCGCCTCCCTGGATGCTGCCAACCGCGTGATGCTCACCACGTTTGTGAGCTTGTGAGAAGTCAAGCGGGGAGGGGTCTTACGCGGACCACAGAGGACCTAACCTCTCTGAGGGGTGTTGCCTTCTGCGCAAAGGTCGCCACTTGCGTGAACTCCCAGAGAGTCCAGCGGAGTGCGGTCGTACGATCTGGTGGACCTCGCCCCCCTCGCTGCTGCCATATGCGCACTCGCCGCCACTCTCGCGAGCTCCCTGGGAGTTCAGCGGAGTGCGGTCTGAAAAAATGATCGGCCTCCCTTCTTTGGGCGGTGCCAACCTCGCAACAATTGCCCCTTGAATTCCTGGGCACTCCAGCGGAGTGCGGTCTGAAACGGACCCAGACCGAATCTCCGCTCCTTTCGCGCTGCCACTTGCGCCACCGCTGCCACGCTCGTGAGCTCATGGGAGGTCTGGCAGAGTGAGGCCTCGTTTTGTCAAACGGATTCGTACTAAGACTCCCCTCTCTGGGCGCTGCCGACTGAGAAATGATGTGCCACCACTCTTGGGAACGCTTCGGGACTCCAGCAGGCTGCGGCCCTGAGCGGATCCAGACCAGACCTCCCCTCCCTGGCGTGCGGTGCTTCGTGGATCCAGGACAGCTCTCCCCTCCTTGGGTGCTGCCCACTGCGCAGCAGTCGCCACTCTCGTTAGCTTCTGGGAGGTCCAAAAAGAGTGGCATCTCCTACCTGCAATCCCACCAGCCCTTTGGGCGTGTGGTTTAGAGAGCCCGCTCTGTTCTCAACCCCCCTTCTTCCCCTTCGGGGAGGGGTTTACCCCTCCCCCTCCCCCCTCCCCTGGGCCTGGAGAGGTCCCTCCGCGGGTCGTCAGGGGGTCATGTTCGACTCCTGGGAGGGCTAAAAAACGACACCCCTCACGAGGATTCTGGCCCCGACGGGGGGAGGAAGAAAAAACCCTCTCCAAGCCAAAATCATTGATTTTACTACGATTTTGGCCCCATGTTGGCCTTCTGAGGGGGCAGCGCTCATTAAAGTTCCCCTCTTCCTTCAAGGCAAAACCATTGATTTTACGAAGGTTTTGGGCTCATGTTGTCCTTCTGAGGGGGCAGCGCGCATTAAAGCTCCCCTCTTCTTTGATCCATTCCCTCCAAGATGGCCCCAAGAAGCGCCCAGAAGGCACCAAGAGGCCCCAAGATGGCCCCAAGAGGTCCCCAGGAGGCCTCCAAGAGGCCCCCAAGATGCCCCCAAGAGGCCCCCAAGAGGCCCCAAGAGGCTCCCCCGAGGCACCCAAGACGCTCCTGGAAGCACCTGGGGCCGCCAAAAGGCCCCCAAGACGCCCCAAACGGCCTCCAAGAGGCTCCCAAGAGGCCCGAAGAGGCTCCCCCAAGGCACCCAAGACGCTCCTAGAAGCCCCTGGGGCCGCCAAGAAGCCCCCAAGACGCCCCAAAAGGGGACGAGGTGCCCGAACGCCTCACGCCACGAGGAGCCCGAACGACTCACACCAGGACGAGGGGCCCGAACGACTCACACCACGAAGAGCCCGAACGACTCACACCAGAAGGAGGGGCCCGAACGACTCACACCAGGACGAGGCGCCCGAACGACTCACACCACGAGGAGCCCGAACGACTCACACCACGACGAGGGCCCCGAACGACTCACACCACGAGGAGCCCGAACGAGTCACACCAGGAGGAGGGGCCCGAACGACTCACACCAGGACGAGGGGCCCGAACAACTCACACCACGAGAAGCCCGAACGACTCACACCAGGACGAAGAGCCCGAACGACTCACACCACGAAGAGCCCGAACGACTCACACCAGGAAGAAGGGCCCGAACGACTCACACCAGGACGAGAAACCCCAAACGACTCAAACCACGAGGAGCGCTTTCTCTCCCTCCTCCTCCGCCTCGTCCTTCTCCCGCTCCCCCCACAAGGAGGAAGGAGGATGTACAAGGAGGCGGGAGGAAGGAGAAGCAGGGGAGATATGCGGGGGCAAGCGGACACACGCCTGAAAAACACGACTGCCGGCATGCTTCGCAAGAGTTGCTGTTGTGAGATGGGCTGGTGGGGATACGCGAAGCGTAAAGAATTCACTTTCCATCGGTGTCCCCTCGTACAACTTCTTTGGTGGGCGCAGTGCGTACGTACTTTCCACTCGTAAGTCGCAGAAAGACAACGGGCCCTTCTTTCAGGCGGGCTGGGTGGGCACGCCCTTGGGCGATTTACACCCTGGTGTCGCAAGGACGCCTGCTCAGCACAATGACGCCCCGCTCTCCCCCGAGGGCGCAAGGCTTGTCGTTATTAGTCAAGCGGCTCGGACGCTTCAGAAGTCCGTCTCTCGTGAACGCGCCGTGGGCCACATGAACTATGCACCACAAATCATGCTGAAAGCAGCGAGCCCGCGACTGGCCGCTATGCTGGCCCTGCCTCCTTGCCCTAGGGAGAAATAAGTGCGCACAGCTTGCACAGCCATGCGCTCGATTGTCACAAGTCGAGCGGCTGACTTGCGAGCCACGACGGGCCCTGGCTTCGGCAACCCTCGAATTTCCATCCTAACCCTGGTAGGAACTACAAGTACATTCCCGCCAACTCTTCCCCATACGAAGCTATGAGCTCGCCAGCATACCAATCGACTCGCGTAGTCGGATGCTTTGCAAGCTGCCAAACGCTGGAAGCGTACACTTTTTGGAAACATGAAAGCGGTGGCCGACTCTCCATCTGCCTTTCGTAGACCACACCTGTAGCGGGCGAGGAGAGTCGAACGAGTGAAGGAGGTCTCCTGAGCCGTCGGCGTCTCCAGAGGCCCCCGAAGCCCGCGCAGGCCCGACGCTGGAGCAGAACAGGACAGGGAGGCCCTGGATCTAGAGGCCGCTGCAGGCCGCAGCACAGCTTACCCGAGCAGACTCACGGACCACCGCCACCGACAACCCGTCGGTGGGAGGCCGACCCCAAGGCGGTGGCTCGCCTGAGCGTCTTGCACAGTTATCAGCCCGACCTAAGGAACGATACATAAGGAACGACGCCCCTTTCTTTTCCAAGGAATAACGCGTAGGGAACAGTGCATAATACATCACGCGTAAGGAGCGATACATAACGCATGCGAACCCGAGGAACGACCGAGCCCCTTTTTGAAAAGTAAGTGTCCCTGGCTCAAGCCGCTCACTGTACTCGGGTGGCGCTCGGTCGTTCCATCGCCCAGGGGACGGACCCCCCCAGATAAGTTCCCCGGGGGAACCAAATCAAAACGACACCGCTGCTCCACGGACCTCTCCCCGGGTGCGTTCTGGCTAGAGTTTCGAGGCGAATCCAGCGGTGGAGACGAGGGCCTACCAGGCGGCCCAAAAAGGGGAAAACGAGAGAGGAGTAGCGGTATCGGTACCTTTTCCTCGGATTCTCGGTGGTGGTGGTCTTTGTTTCTCCTTTGAGCTTACATCCAATCGCTAGGACATCTCAGCGTTCGATCCTCGATCCTTGCCGTTCGCCGCGATCCCACCGGGGGCCGCCGTCGACATCCGTCGGCGCACCACCGTCGCGCTGGGACCCTCCGGAACGGGTGGACACCTGGGGGGTCCCAACCTGCCGCGCCCCAAGAGAACTGCCAGGGGACGTGCTCTTGTGGCCCACGCGAGTCAAACACACACCTGAGAAGACAGGAGAAAGATCGCGGATCTCAATGATTGGAACATGCTTTTTCTGTTGTGAGGGCCTCCGCGAAGCCTTTGGGGACCTCCAGAGACCTCTGGAGGCCTCCGAGGACCTCCGGAGACGTAGGAGGGGGACACCTGTCAATGGGGGTGGAGCAGGAAACGGAGGGGGATATGGGGAGGACGGAGACGCGGACGTGGACGGAAAAGGAGGGAGGACTCGTACGAATATGAGTAGGAATATGTGGCAAAATCAATGATCGCCAATCAGCGTGAGAGAACACATAGAGACACGAAATTGATTAAACTTTACCGCGCTGACGCTTCTCAACTGCACTAAAGCTTTGGGCTCCAGGCACCGTGAGATCCTGCTGAGATACTCTGCACTGGTCGGGGTGATACGATGGGTACACTCCTTGCCCTATTCACGCAACACGGATGATGCAAAACATCCACACGCCTGACAAGACCAAAACTTGAGATGAGATGGGTATTGTATAACACGATCTTGGTCCACCAGGCTGGGGGGGGGGCTTATATAAGATGGACCAGTCATACATATGAGGTTGAAAGCACGTGCTGCTAAGCCAAGCAGTGGTCGTGGCTTTGGACACCGAACTTCCACACACTGCAGACAAGACCTCCCGAGTCGTCCAGACAATGGGAGGACGAGCAGAGGGAGAGAGAAATAGCAGCAGGAGGGCGGTGTTGGCGAAGATGACAAGGTAAGAGCAGACAGGAGGGGAGATAGGAGTAATATGTGCGAGGAAGAACAGGCGCGAGGTAGAGCAGAGGGGGGGGGACACGACGATGGGCAAGGAGTGAAAAAGCACGGATGGCGGGCTGCCCGACAAGCCCAAAATGTAGACCCTGTCTGGCTGGTCGTCCTCGTGCCCGAAGACGATGGCAGAATGAAACCTGGGGATGGGGGTGCGCCAGAGATGGGGAGGGCCTTCTGCGCACGTGCCGAGAGCACTCATTCCGCGTAAAGCTGCTGTTTGGGAGGGCAGAGGTCCAGAGCGGAGCAATCGAGGAGGAGGGAACGGAGAACAACGCAGAAGCAACGCAGAAGCGTCAGCATGGTGAGGGTATCCTCCTCCTCCTCCTCCTCCTTCTCCTACCTCCCTCCCAATCCTCTGTGCTCCTCATACCATCGTCGGCGGCAGCACGCAGGGGCTACAAACGACAAAGGGGGAGCGAGCAAAAAAAGAGAGAGAGAGAGAGAGAGAGAGCGAGAGATGAGGCAGAGTACAATCAGCAGCAGGTGCACGGGGGAGCGAGAACAAGTACGATAGATGAGGTGAGAGAGAAAGAGACCGAGGGACACTGGGCATGCTGAATTTCGCCGAGGAGCCGTCAGCACGATGCGGAGTGCCCCAAGGCTCACTCATATGACGACGCTGCCAAATATGGTGAGAATCTTCGGGCGTGGACTCAACGGGCTCAGTGCAAACCCGGGTCAACCAACGAGACAAGCAGTGCTGCAGTTTTCTGGGGGACTTCCCAAGCCAACCATCCAGAGCCGCGAGCGGCTCCCGAACCTGGCTCAACCCGAATCAAGCTCTGCAGGATCCTGCAAGACCCGGCGCTCTGGCTGAAGCCCGTTTGCGCTGAACGCGGCCACCTGCCTGCTGAAAAATGTGACGGAACCCCGACCTCCACTTTATCGGAATTCCTGGACGTTCCTGGAATTCCCCGCGTGACTCTTCCCGAAGCCAGATGCTCCCAAGACAGGCCAAGAGGCTCACAAGAGGGCGTCATGACGGTCCAAAACGAGCTCCCGACAGCGCGCCGAGACGGCCCACGATGGCCCCAAGACAGTCCCAGAGGCCCCCAAGGCGCCCCGAAAGAACCCCGAGAGAGAACCGCCAAGATGGCCCCAAGAAGCAACAACTATGTATTTTCTATATGCTTTTGGCACAGTTTAGCGGCCTTGCCTTTTGGGGCTTCCGACGCTTCAAACCCCCAGATCGCCCCAAGACGACCCAAGATGCCCCACAGAGGGCCCCAAGACGGCCCAAGAGGCCCCCGAGACGGCCCACGGGGGCCCTGAGAGGGGGAACGCGAACTGGCATTCCGAGCACCCCGCCCAAGGATGACCCCCGAGACCGCCACCAGGCCCCCCAAGAGTCCCCGAAGAGGCCCCCAGGAGGACCCTGGGGGCCTCACGTCCCACCCCGCGACCTACCCAAGACCCTACCCAAGACCCGCCCTTGAGCAGGAACCGACCGTCCCGGCATTCCTATAGGCCTACCACGAAATGCTCCTAGAACCCAAAGATGTCCCAAAAACAAGAACAATGCTCTTAGAACACAAACCCGACGTCTTGAAACAAGACAGTCTCGGCCAGAAATGTTCTGAGAACACTTCGCGCAGACCCCAAAAGGCTCTTAGAACATCCTTGGGTGGGCCTGGAAGCCAGCCTGGACGCTCCGCCACTGCTTCACACCCGCGACCCTCCCCGCGACCCGCCCCGAGCCGCGCCCCGAGAGCCGCCCGCGGCCCGCTCCGCGCCCCGCCCTGCGAGCCGCCCGCCGGCTCACGCGCTCCGCCCGCCCCGCGGCCCGCCCTGCGACGCGCCCACCACGCCGCGCCGAGAGCCCAAGACGCAGCCCCCGCGGCGGGCTGCGGTGAGCCCCCGCGGCGGGCGCGGTCGTCGACGGCTGCGTCGGCGCCGCGCCCCGCCGTGCCCCTGGCCAGGCAGCCGGAGCCCACCCCCCCCCTGTCACTCGTCCCCGCCTCTGCGGGGCTCGGGTGTGCAGCGCATGGAGTTGGAGCGCACACGTGTCTGGGCTCGTGTGGAGCACGCGGAGGCCATGCGCTGGACACTCCCGCGGAAGCCCAGCCCACACGGCCACAGAAGGACCGATCGCTGGAGAGACATCCGGCCACATGTGTGCTGGCCGCGCCGTGCGTGTCCCGCTTCAGAACGATGCGCTCGCACTAGACAGACGCAATAAACGTGCGGCGATAACTTGGCACACCTCTTCGCACCGCAGAGGTGCTGACCCACCCTCACACCCACCCATCCCCGCGACGCATCTTCATGAACATGGCTGCGGCAACTGTTGCAAACCAATTCTCGCGAGAGTGCGCATGAACGATTGATCTCCATGCCGAGCGCTAACTTTTTCAGTGCGCCATGCGTTACCCTCCCAAGGAACTGAGCGCTTGCATTCGGTGAAGACCACGGCCACACGTGCGTCCCTGGCATCCTGGGCGGAGGCACCGAGCACACCAGGACTGCAGAGCGGCAAAGCAGGCGGACGACGTGCGAGAGCGCAGCGCTGACGGGGCCCCGCTTGTGGTGGAGGCGAGGCTCTCGACTGTCCGGACCAGAACACTGAAGGACGCATAGCAGCCAGGGGCACCCCATCCCGACAAGTAGCAATGCATTGTCTCAAGTTGCTGATGCGAGATGTTCTGATCATGTCCTACAGCAAGGCCTAGTGAATATCGGGCCTCCTGTGGACCAAACCTAGTCCTTGGCAAGACGCGCCGACTGCGCTGCTGCCACACCACCATTCCCCCTGCTAATGAAGGCAATGCGTCAAATCCACACGGGTGGCGAATAGCAACTGCTATGAATGATTGCGACTGCTGGTGATGATGCTGGCGCGCTCCAAGCCACTGTGCACAACCTGGTGCCCGCACGTCCGCTTCAGCAGTATAACTCTGTGAGCTGGAGAGAAGGTTGAGAGGAGAGATTAGGCCGGACGGAAAGGCACACAATAAGACTACTGGAGAAAACCCGTCGGGTAGTCCTGCATTGAGGCGCTATCCCTTCATCTAACGGAACATTCGCGCGTTCAACTCCCAAGCAGAATGCTAGCATCGTCCAGATGAAGCGGATGACAAGTGGAGCAAAGGGCAACTGCGACGCCACAACCCAAAGCGAAACGCATCTAGCTTCGGCGGAAGCACGCACCGTACTTAGCGTCCGAGGAACTGCGTGGGCGGATGGAGATGGGGTCCTCAGAGTGCTCGCCCATTCTATGATTAGACCCAGTCGGAGAAGGGGTTGGGAAAGAACTGTCCCAACATGGACGACTACAAATATGTTCCACGCGGGTGAGGGACAGGACAGGGGCAGATAGAGGGAGCTGTTGAGCTGTTCAGCACTCAGGAGCAGACGAACACGTGGCAGTGCGCAGATATGAAGGCATGTAGGGTCCACAGACTGGGAAATCATGATAAGAGGCTGACGCCGCCGGCCCGCCATGGGGACCTTCAGGTTGCGAGAATCACGTCGGGTTCTCCTTGGATGCTGGTGTATACTGATCCGCCCTCGCGGTCTGCAGCGTCGAACGAGCATGCATCGACGCCCCGCTGGCACTGCTGCGCTATACCGCTGATCTCGAAAGAAAGGCCAGGGCCAGGGACCCTCGTGAACAAGACATCAGGAGACGCTAACTCTTTCGGCGCAAAAAGTTTTACCAATGTTCGCAGCCTCTTGGCAAACCAAAAAAGCTGAGGAAGTCTCGGGCAACACATATCCTGCTTCACCTCCTCCTCCTCCTCCTCGCACGGGCCCTCCCCTCAGGACGCGGGCAACCTGTCCCAAGGTATTGGGTGGCCCCGACATGCAAAATACGGGTGCCAACAAACCCTGTGAGGAAGGCCGGCCTAGGGCATGAATCTGATGCAGAAGCAAAAGTCATCAGGAAGACACAAACAAACAGAACACACACACACACACGCAACACACACACAACACACACACAACCACACAAACACACAGTCACCACACACACAGTCACACACACAGACACGCGCACGCACACGCACACACAACCGCACACGTACACGCACACGCACACGCACACCCACAGACACACACACACCACACACAAAGGCACACGCGCGCACACACAACCGCACGCGCAACCGCACGCGCACGCGCGCGCACGCACAGGACCCCCCCACACATCCACACACACACACACACACACACGCACGCACGCACGCACGCACACACGCACACACACACACACACACGCACACACACACACATACACACGCGCACGCGCACACGCACACGCACACGCTAACGCACACGCACATGCACACCCATACGCACGCACGCACGCAAGGACACACACACACGCAACCACACCCACACATGCACGCACGCACGCACGCAAGCACGCACGCACACACGCACACACATGCACACAAATACACGCACGCACGCGCTCACGCACAAATGCAAGCACAAACCGAAACACAAACACCAACGCAAACACACACACAAACACGAACACACACTCAAACATAAACACAACTACACACACCCATACCCACACGCACACACACACTATCACACACAACCACACACAACCACCCGCACCCACCTACCCACCCACGCACACACGCACCCACGCACCTACGAACGTACCCGCCCACCCACCCACGCACCCACCCACGCACCCCCCCATATTCTTTCCTCTATATGATAAAACACCCCCACATCCCCGCGTAGCCGGCCGATAGCAAACCCGTCCGAACACTCAAGAACCATACAAACTCATCTTGTTTCTCGCCAACATGTCGTCGAGCTGCGAAGCGTGTAGCAGGAACGGAACCGAATGAACATCGCTTGGGTAACCCCAAGCGGGTGGTCGCGTCCCACCCATCAAACAAACAATGCGAAGTCAACGTTTTTGTCGCCAGCATGATCTTCCTTGTCGTCGACGCTGCGAAATGTTTAGCTGGAGTGGGACGAGGCGCACATCGCGCGCGGACGCCTGGCCAACCCTACGCGGGACCCCCCGTCCCACCTATCAGAGAAAAACAGCGCAACGTCGACGCTTTCCTTGCCAATATGAGTTTTCTCCCCGTCGGCGCTGCGAATCGCGTAGCGGAAATGGAACGCGCGTTGGGACGCCCGCTCGTCAACATGGACTTTCTTGTCGTCGATGCTGCGGCCCGTCGGGCTTGATGAGCCTGGCGGGCGTACATCGCGCGCGGTTTTGTTTCTCGTCGACGTTGTTCAATGCGCGGCACGGATAGGACGCAGCTCATGTCGCGCGCTGAACGTCTAGCCGCCCGCGATATAGGATGAGCGACGCGCGTCGGACGCGACGCACTTGCTTCTTATGTTGTTGGAGGGCGGGTGGGAGTGAACGGGGCCTGTTGGCTCGTTCGAGCTGGCTAACTTGACCCCCGCCCCACCCCCACCCCCATCCTTACTTCTTATGGTTTAACGACCCCAGATTCCCACCTAGCCGGCCGATGGCAACCCCGCCGTCCTAACTGTCAACCATGAATACACATTTAACTTATTTCTCGCCAGCGTGTCGTCGAGTTGCGAGTCGTGTAGCAGGAACGGGACGGAATGACCATCGCTTGGGACGCCCTAAGCGGGTGGCCGCGTCCTACCCATCAAAAAAACAATACAAAGCCAACGTTCTCCTCGTCAGCATGGGCTGTCTTGTCGGCGACGCTGCTGAAAAGTGCAGCAGGAATGGGACGCGGCGCAACTCGCGCGCGGAAGCCTGGCCAACCCTACGCGGGACCCCCCGTCCCACCTTTTCAAATAAAAAACACTGCAACGTCGACGTTTTCCTTGCCAACATGTACATTCTCCCCGTCGGCGCTGCGAACCGCGTAGCGGAATGGGACGCGGCGCGCACCGCGCGGGGACGCCTGCTTGTCAACGTGGACTTTCTTGTCGTCGACGCTGCGGCCCATCGGGTTGAGGAAATGGGCGGGCGGCATGTCATAATGCCTCAAGCAAGTGCGGTTCAAACAAGTGCCTCAGGAGACCCCCGAGAGGTCGAAAAAAGGCGTCCAGGAGGTCCTGGGGGGGGCAACACAACTATTGATTTGCATGCGGTGTTTGAATGATTGTGAGGTTCGCACCTACTTGTGTTGACAATGTTCCAACCCCGAAGATACACCCAAGAGGCCCTCAAGCGTATACAAGAAAGCTCCCAGGACGCCCCGCGAATTCCCAAGAGGCATTCTCCTCTTCCTCCTCAGTCTCTCCCTCCGTCTCTCGTTCCTTCCCCCCCTCCTCCTCCTCCTCCTCCTCCTCCTCCTCCTCCTCCTCCTCCTCCTCCTCCTCCTCCTCCTCCTCCTCCTCCTCCCCCTCATCCACGCGCGGCAGGAGCGAAACGATTGGCGGTACAACACGCGTGGCTGAAATGAGACGCGGCGCACTTCGCGCGCTGGACATGTTGCCGCCGACGGTGCAACATCAGGGACCAGAGCGGGGCGCGGCGTACATCGCGCGCGGTTTTGTTTCTCGTCGACGTTGCTCAATACGCGGCAGGAATAAGACGAAGCTCATGTCGCGCGCTGAACGTCTAGCCGCCCACGATATAAGATGTGCGACAGGCGTCAGACGCGACGCACTTGCTTCTTATGTTGTGGGAGGGCGGGTGGGGGTGGACGGAGCCCTCTGGCTCGTTCGAGACCCCCAGACCCCCAAACCCCCAGACCCCCACACACCCACACACCCACACACCCACACACCCGCACACCCGCACACCCGCACACCCGCACACCCGCCCGCACACCCGCACACCCGCACACCCACACACCCACACACCCACACACCCACACACCCACACCCACAACCGCACCCACACCAACACCCACACGCAAACACACACACAAGCACACACACATACATACACACCTACACACCCAAACGCCCACACACCCACACAATCACATTCACGCATACACAAACAGTCACACACACATTAACACATTCACAATTTCACACAGTCGCACATACACACATGTTTACACGCAAACGCAAACGCAAACATAATCACAAGCACGCACGCACGCACGCACGCACGCACGCACGCACGCACGCACGCACGCACGCACGCACGCACGCACGCACGCGCACACACACACACAAACACACACACACACAAGCACGCACAAACACACACCCACACACCACACACCCATACACATACACATACACACACACACACACACGCGCGCACACGCACACCCGTACCCGCACACGCACACGCACACGCACACGCACACGCGCGCGCACACACACACACACGCCCTGTTCCTGGACGGCTGGGGGTGGCGACGAATGTGGGAGGCCGTCGAGCAATCGCGTCAGCAGCCTTCTGGGCTGCCCGGAGAAGAAAGCTACAGGGATGCCTGGGTGGAGGTGGACTGCCCACCACGTCAGGACAGGTGGTATTGACTGCTGCGCCCCGCGCTCACAAGGAGTCGTCGATCTCCTCTCCAGGCTCGACCTTAGTGCGACCCTCACTGCAACAGGCAACAACTCTTTGTCATTGTGAGCGCACTCACTCTTGCAACGCGAAGGCGGCTGCCTGATCTGGACGCGGTGGTTGATCCGACACTGCGCACTTCAAGTCGTCGTCGTCCTTTTCTCGTCCAGGAACGTGGCATCACTGACAAGCGGTGCTCTATGGCCTGGAAGCCGCCCAAGCTGTCGAAACAGATGAACGACAGGGCTGGCTCAGCATTTCCAGACACAAATCGGACAGTGTAGGGCACAGGGGCTGGTGGGCAGACACGACTGGGACAAACTCATGCTAGTTGCTTCCTGAGGCAGAGATGGTGGAAAAACCCTGGCGCCCCAGTGGAATTCTGAACTATAGGCAAGTTGCGCGAGGGGAGTGCACAACAAGCGAAATTTTCTCTTCTTTTGGACTGACTCGCTCTCTCCTCCTCCTGCTCCTCCTCCTCCTCCTCCTACCATATGTTCATCCCACATGGCTCCCTTGTTTCCTCTTAGCCCCTCCACATCCCTCATCGTCCACTTCCTCATCCTTCCTGCTCTTCCCCTCGCCCCACATGGGGCATATCCGGAGGCGGCGCCCTGGATACGCCTGCGGAAGCCCAGCATCCCTGGCCAGGGATAGGCCGAGCACTGGAAAGACACTTGGCCACATGGTGGCCACACGTGTACCCAGCCCCCGCTCGGGCTGGCCGCACTCGTGTGCTTTCGGCCTCCTGGTAGAGCCCCTCCTCACAGATCGGCCCGCGCAACTGCTTGCGCTAGATGTTTCCTTTGCGCGCGCGTTCTTTCCTCCCCGAGAGGGAACGTTCGGGGGAAGCTTAGAGGGGGGAACTGTTGATCTGAAACGGGCGATCCATGACCGATAGTGCGGCGATGGCCCCCCGATGGCAAATCCATTAGGTCCTGGGCGGGCTGGGCCATCGGGCCCCTCTCGGGGATGACTGGGCGGTTGGGGATCGATGCGCCCCCCCCGAACCCACCTCCCTAACAGTGCCCCTGAGATGAACCTGCACCGCTGCCTGCGTTCGATGCGTTTCTTGGCGGTGCGCGTGTTCCTAGAGGAAGAAACAACAATACAGACATAACCGGGCGACGCAGCAAACATTTTCTAAACACTTGGTGAAGAAATGTGGGACCGCTCAATTCCAACAAACACGTGTAAGAACCGGCAGCGCGCATGCGTTCTCGAAAGTACACAACTACGCGCAACAATGGCAAGATAGGGACAGAGGCAGAAACATACGGAGGAGGTGAAGGGGGACATACATGCTCAGTACGAGCGCTACATACGCGGGACAAAACAGCGCCGTGCGCTCTACAGCAGCGCGTCGCGCTGGGCGAGGCCAGCGCAGGAGGTGGCCGGGCGGGCCAGAGGCAGCTGAGGATGGGAGGCCACGCGGACAAAAGACAGCGCCACGCGTTGCGTGGCGCAGCGGTTCCCTGCGACCTGCGATGCGACAGCGTCGAGCTGGATCCCCGTACAACTCCACTCCGCTGGACCTCCCAGCAGACCACGAAAGTGGCGACAATCTCACACTTCGCAGCCTCCCACGGAACCGCGAGGTCTCAACTGGATACCCGCACAGCTCCGCGCAGCTGGACCTCCCAGGAGCCTACGACAGCGACGACACTTTCACACTTCGCAGCCTCCCACGGAACTGCGAGGTCTCACCTCTATCCCCGTACAACTCCACTCCTCTGGACCTCCCAGGAGCCCACGAACGTGGCGACATTCTTACACACAACCCCTCAAAAGAACCACGAGGTCTCAACTGGATTCCAGTACAAATCCACGCCGCTAGACCTCCAAGAGGCCCATGAAAGTGCCGACGGTTTCGCACTTCGTACCCCCCCCCCAGGGAGCCACGAGGTCTCAACTGGATCCCCGTACAACTCCACCCCGCTGGACCTCACAGGAACCAGCGAAAATAACGACCAGCTCGCACTTCGCAGCCCCCCAAGCAGCCGCGAAGACTCAACTGGATCCCCGTACAACTCCACTCCGCTGGACCTCCCAGGAGCCTGCGAAAGTGGCGACAATCTCATACGTCGCAGCCCCCCAGGGAGACTCGAAGTCTCAACTGGACCCCCGTACAACTCCACTTCGCTGGACCTCCCAAGAGCCCGCAAAAATGGCGACAATCTCACACTTTGCAGCCCCCCAGGGAACCGCGAGGTCTTAACTGGATCCCCGCCCGTGCCACTCCACTCCGCTGGAACTCCCAGGAGCAAGCGAACGTTGCGACAATTTCACACTTCGCAGCCCCCCAAGGAGCCGCGAGGTCTGAACTGCATCTCCAAACAACTCCACGCCATTTGACCTCCCAAGAGCACACGGGCGCGGCGACAATTTCACACTTCGCAGCCCCCCAGGAAGCCGCGAGGTCCCTCCTCCCAGGAGCCCACGATAGACGATAGAGGCAGAGGGCAGGAAAGATGAGATAGGAAGCGGGAGAGAAGAGGGGGGGAGGAGGAAGACTCGACCACAGTGCTCTACTCGAAACGAGAACCCAACACAGGAGGGTTGGGAATGTTGTCCCGGTGGTCCTGTTTCAGCTTCCCCCCGAAAGTATTGGGGGAGAGAGGTGAATCAGCCTTCTTTTCTTGAGCCAAATTACGACATGCAGTTTCTCTCTCTCCACCTCTTCCGACCTGGCCTCCTGGGCCCCGCGGGCTCATCCCCCTCAGAAATTGACTAAGGACGATCACCTCTCCTCAAGGTCGCGGGCGCAGAGAGCGGGCAAACGGCCCTCATCCGCATTCTGCGCCTCGTTGATCAGACGTAGCGCTCCTGCAGGCAGTTCAGCACCTCCGTGGTGGTGGCCAGCATATTCTTGATCCTGCGCCCGCTCGCCAGCATGAGAGCTTGCCACTTCACGTCGATCCCGTGGTCCTTCAGCTCGTTGGTCATCTGGGTCACCAACTGCATCTCCATCGGGCTGGTCGCGCTGGCCGTCTCGACGAGCTACCCCTTCCTGGTGTAGCCCTCTGTGAGCCGCACGTTCCGCTCGACTAGCAGGCCCCGCAGCTCGCCAACGGTGTAGGCCTCGTACAGGCGGTGAACCTCGCGTGTCGTGTACTTCTGCTCGCTGGTGTAATCCGAGCTCCTCCAGGCGGTCCGCTCCTCTGGCGGCTCCTGCCTGGGCTTCGTGTCCTCCTCGAGCCTCCTGGCGGTCGGCCTCGGGGTCGATGCCTCGGGCGGCCGCTGCCTGGACTCGATGGGGTCCTCGTGCTGTGTCGTTTCTCTTTTCGGTGCCGCTCTTGGGCCCTGTTCAGCCGTCTGGGAGGTCACTTTGTGCCCGCCCACGTACCAGCCGACGAGGTAGGCAATGAGGCACAGCACGAAGATCAAGCTCATCAGCAGCCAGGGAAATCCCCCCCGACTGCCCCGCTCCAAGCTTCTCGCCCTCATCGTCCATCCTGTACTGCTCCGACGTCGCCGCCGCGCTAGGAGTCGCCAGGAGCGTCGAGAGGACCATGGCCGTGCCCGTCATCCTCAGGTTCAGCACGTGCAAGTGCTTGGCCATGTTATCCTCGCCCGCGTACTTCGTCAGTATATCCGCCACCATCTTGCGGGCGTCCTCCCTCACGAGCTCGAACATCTGGAGTCGAAGCCGTTCCTGCACCCAAAGGTAGCGCAGCTCCAAGTGGCGTGCCTTGCCCACTCCGTGCCGCTGGGCCACGCCGCGAGCGGCCGCGCCGTCCGAGGCCACCACCAGCTTGATCTCGATCCCGATCTCGCTCAGGAAGAACTTCATCTGCAGACCTCGGGCCGCGATCGAGCCGAGGGCGTAAAACTCTGACTCGCCGCTGCTCAGCGCCTGGGTGGCCTGGCTGGCCGAGTAGCAGTCCCAGGTGTGATTGCCGAACCTGATTACGCCTCCCGAGGTGCTCTTGCGCGCCACCGCCGTGGGCGCTGTCCAATCTGCGTCTCCATTGGCCCTCAGCACCTTCGGCATGTCCTGCAACTCGTAGCGCCAGACCAGGACCTGGTGGCCCTCGAGGTAGCGGGCCAGCCTCCTGAGCCTCGCGTTCATCTGGTAGTTCGGCCTGCTCACGTCCTGCATGATGGTCTTGCTCGAGAACATGGTGTCGGGGCGATCCGCCGCCAGGTAGAGTGCAGGCCCTCCTGCCGATGCTGTCTTACGAGCCTCAGCCGTGGGCATCGGGTCCGTCGCGCTGCGCAGCTGTGCTCCTATCGCCTTGGCGCCGGGTGCGTCGACTACCTTGGCGCCCTCCTTGGATCCGAACTTGGTGATCTCCGCCGCGTGCTTCGGATCAGCGTGCCAGAAGAAGCCTGGCAACAACGTCTCGGGTAGCTGGTCCACGTAGCCGCAGACGCGCTTCAGGTATCTGGCGACTCCAGGGTGTCCAGGCCCCAACGGTGGCGATGAGGTAACCTCGTACTCCACGCTCAGGACGTCGTCCAGCTGGTCGAGCGTCGCGACGTGGCCCCCCGCAGTGAAGTCGTCGCCGTGGACCCCCGTCGCGGTGCCCCTGCCGTCGCCGCCGAGGTGGGGGAAGTAGAACATGCCAGGGGCACCCTTTAGCGCCTTGCCTCCAGCGTCGTCCGAGGTGGCCTTCGCGTTCTCACCCCGCAGCTGGCTGGCCAAGCGGGGTCCGCACAAGGCCTTGTGCAGCTCCCAACAGAAGCCTCGCTCGCAGAGCTCGCTGCCTGGGTGGGCGTATATCTTCTCATGCAGGTCGCTGTCGAAGAACACCTTGAGGACATCCCAGATGCGGGTGCACCTTCGGTGCTGACCGTCGCCGTCGTGCTTGCTGGCTGCCGAGCTGAGGATCGCGCGAACCATCGCGAGTGGAGGTGTGCCCTGATGGTTATCCTCGCGGTGCTGGTGGGCAACCTCCGCCCCCACGAAGCGCCAGCGCACCTCCCCGGCCTTCTCGTGCGCAATGGGGAAGCCTCCGATGTGCTTGCCTCCAGGCTCGCAGTCCGAGATGCGGGTCTTGCTGTAGACGCCGTACTCGGCCATGGCCTGGATCTTGTCTGCCTTGCCCTTCTGGTACTTCAGCTCGTCGAGGGGCTCGCCAGTGTAATAATCGTAATGGACCTTCACCGTCGGCTCGGCCGCGTTCGGGCCCACGCTCCAGTCGGTGTTCTCGTGCGCCCCGCGGTTCGACCACAGCGCGCGCAGGCTCGCGACCACCTCGGCGTCGGGGTTGAGCTTCTTGGCGCAGCCGATGAGACGCCTCCTGCACGCGCACTGCCCGTCATGGTCGTGCCGAAAGACGCAGCAGCCCACGTGTGCCTCGCAGAGGCCCTCACACCGTTCGAGGCCTGACGGAATCGGGCCCCAGAGCGGGTCCACCTCCTGGTCGCCGTCCCCCTCGCAGACCGCCGGCTCGCAGACCGAAAGGCCCGCGATGACCACGACCTCGGGTGGCTGCACCAGTGCTCCGACCCTCTGCCGTTTGTTCGGCTCCAGGGTCTCCGGCGCGGGGTCTCTCTCCAGGGCCTTAGGCCAGCGACACCAGGGATGATCCCTGGCGTCGCTGGCGCTGCCGTCGCAGTAGGTGATGCCGAGGACGCTGCCGCTGCCGAGCCTGAGGCCGCTGCCGAGTGGTCGGCAGGCCCTGGCGGGGAGGCCTGGGGTGCTGGCCCTGGCATCGCTGGCGTGCCAGGCGCGCCGCCGCCCTCGGTCTCCTCCAGGAGCTTCGCCTCGAGCCTCTCCTGCGCGATGGTCTCGAAGCGCTGCCTGCACTGCTCGCTGTGCTGGCCCCGCCCGTAGACGCACTTCGGGCAGCTGTCCGTCGGTCCATGCATGTTCTTCATAGCCTCCGTGATGTACGCGGATTTCTTGATGGTCGACTTTACGCGCTCAGGCACAGGGGCCCATGGGGTGACGTCGATCTGCTTCACGAGCTCGGCGTTTCAGCGGAACTCCTCGGGCATGCGGCGAACCGAGCGCACCTTCAGGAGGCCGCGCTGAAGGTCCACCACCAAGTGCTGGTCGTCAAAACTCTGACTTGCCGACCCAGATGCCCTTCGCGAAGCGTGCCTCGAACTTGCCCTGGCCCGCCGCAACGCGAGCCGCTATGCGATGCCACACCTGCTCGCCGATCTCTGCCACTTCTCCCTCGTACTCTCGGCCGAAGAGGAACTTGTAGCTAGATCCTCCGTGGCTCCTCGGCTGGAACCTCGTGAGGTACCAGCCCGCAGTGTCGGCGAGGAAGGCGAGGATGGGGCCCGAGAATTCGAGCTTGCAGCCGAGCTTGGTCACGGGAAAACCGCAGCGTACGGAGTAGCCCCGCCGCCGCTCCATTGCTGGCCTCCGCGCGCCCCATGCTCTTCGATGAGTGCGCTGGGCCTTGACGCACTATCGTGGAATGCGACCTGAGCTTCTTCACCTGCTCAGCCAGGGCGACGATCGCGTTCTCGCCGTCCGTGAGCAGAATCACCGTCGTGCGCCCCCAGCTGTCGATGAGCTTGGCCACAAAGAGTGACTTGCAGTCGCCGATCTGCTTGGAGCCGAAGAGCGTGGCCAAGGCGTTGGACCTGCAGTCCGCGACGTTCAGGATCGCGGGCAGCTCCCCGCGCTCCTTGGTCTCCAGCTTCCTGAAGTCGATGACCTTTACGACGTAGCCGTCCACCACGGGGTGCTTCCTCGCGATCTCGTCGGTGGCCACGAAAAAGAGGTCCATCTCCACGACTGGGTACTCGTCGTCACCCTTGGGCTCTGAGCTCACCTCGTGGGGCGCGCCCTTCCCTCGGCCCATGACGCAGTCGCTGCGCCGCGGCCTGAAGGGAAGATGGCGTGCTTCGTGAGCTCGCCTCTCCTCCTCCGAGGGCTGTCCAGGTCCCGCGAGCGCCTTCGCCTGAAATGTGACGTTCTCGCTGGGGTCTGGTCCGAGCACAGTCGGCAGCTGCTGTCGGTCCTCTGTTGCCGGCACCTGCGCGCGCAGGGTCTTGCGAGCCGCGCTGAGGTGCAGCCCCTCGCCCTTCTGCTCGCCGATGCTTGCCGTCCGTGCCGCGCGCTTGCCCTCGGCGGAGCTGTCCAGCATCTCGTCGTACTCCAGGTAGCACGTGCCCCGATCCTTTATCAGCTTGATCGCGTTGGCCGACGTCGGGGGCGAGATCGGACTGTCCACAATCCAGTCGCCCAGTGGAGAATGGATGACCGACTTGCCCTGCTTCGTGATCGCGTCGGTGGACATCGCGGGGAACTCCGCGCCCGCTGCCTCCGCCGAAATCTGGATCACGTCCTGGCCCGTCTTCAGTCTGACGTCCGTCTTGCCGTAGTGCTGTACCTTCGTGCCGTCGATGGCCTGCAGCTTGGAGATGCTCGACTTGGCCAGCGTGTAGCCCTTGCTCTTCAGCATGTCGTAGGGGAACGCGGTGATCTGGGCCCCTGAGTCTATCGTGACTCCTCTGACGCCACGGGCTGCCGAGATTTGAGCGCTGTCACCGCTCTCGTTGCGCCTCGCCCTGCTGGGCTCGGCCGACCTCGCCCTCGCTCCCAGCGGCTTGGCCGAGAGGGCGAAGATGCATATCGGCTTGAGCGTGTCCTGTTCCGCGATGAGGCCGTTGATCCCGCGCATGCCGAGAGGCATTGTCGGCGCCGTGCTCGCCGTCGAAGCCGATCCCGAAGGCGCTGGCATCGTCGCGTACACCGTGTGCTGCGTGAGCGGCTGTGGCCCTGGACCG
>CAUYUJ010006725.1:154749-164749 GCA_963575745.1 Prorocentrum cordatum | reverse complement strand
ATGATCATGATGATGATGATGATGTTGCTGATGATGATGATTATGATGGTGGTGGTGACGGGGGTTGTGATGATGATGCTAATTCTGACGACGATGATGATGATGCTGATGATCATGATGCTGAGGATGAGGATGAATACGACGAGGAGGATGACGCGAGGATGAGGATGACGATGACAATGACGGTGCTGATGAAGATGATACTGAAATTGATCATGCCGATGATGTTTCTGATGATGACAGCTTTTCGCAACGACACGAGAACCAATGAAGAAGGATATGATTGTGCATGTCGAACTTGCAAAAAGTAAGGCTCGCCGCAGAGAGCTGTGACTCTCGAGAGCTGCTCGGTGATGGTGATAGTGATGATGATGACGATGATGATGATGAGGAGGAGGAGGAGGAGGAGGAGGAACCGGGGGATGAAACTGCTGATGCTGGTGTTGATGGTGATGATGGTGCTGGTGATGATGCTGATGATGGTAATGATGAGGGCGATCATGCTGATGATGGCGAGGATGAACATAATGGACGGCGCCATGTCTGGGATGTCATATATATATATATATTAAAAATATATGTATATAGGTATAGCTGTAAACATACATACATACATGCATACATACACACATACGTATGTATAGTTATATACACATACACGGTACACGTATACATGTATGTATGTGTATACATATGTGTATATACATATGTATGTATATACACATATATATATATATATATATATATATTAGAACCACGCGCACGCTACGCGCCCGCTTAGGTTCTAGCCGAATGCGCAGTCGTTGTCAATATACCTTGCGCTGATCCTCAGAAACCCACAGTACCCAGGGAGAGGTTCCCCAGGCAAGGGCCGCCCTTGCGTGGAGGTGTTGGGCCTTCTGCGGGAACTTAGGGCTCGGTGGGCGGTCGCGGAGCCGTGCGATGATCGACGTGCGACGCATCGGAAGGTTCCGAAGGTTTCCCAGACTGCACACGTGCCGTGACTGCCACGGTGGCTGAGGAGGGCCCCAGAAGCTCTGGGTCGCTAGGCGGTCGCCGCCGCCGCCGCCCCCGCGGGCGCCGCCGCCGCAGCCGCCGCCGCCGCCGCCGTCGCGATGATCGTCTCGGTGCTCGTCGTAGAGGTCGTGGCGACGGTGGTGGTGGTCGTCGTCGTTTGTGGACGTGAACGGACGATTGCACGTTCTGGGGCGTGTTTTGCTTTTCCAGGGTCTCCGGACTCTGGAGATCTGTGGGGCCTCCAGGGCCTCCAGAAACCTCCTGGGGCTGTCCTGAAACTCCCACAGGCCCCCACGAGAGCTTTTGAGGATAGCCTGCGAGGGCCCAAAGGGGCGCCAACGAAACTCCCAAGAAGGCCCCAAAACGCTAACAATGTAACACGAATTTGACACGCCGCCGTCCTTGACGAGGAAGCGGTTTGTCTTTAACTTGCATTGAATTGGGGGCCCTCTTGGGGCCGTCTCGGAGCTGATTTGAGGCGTCTTGGGCCGTCTTGGGGTTCTCCTGGGCAATCTGAAGGCTCTCTTGGGGCCATATTGGGCCATTTCTGGGCGGTCTTAGGGCCTGCTGAGCGACGGAAGCTCGAAAAATTGAGACGCTTGAGAACACAAGAAAAACTGCGGAACATCATTGGTTTTTGCCTCTTGCGCCCATCTGGGGAGCGCTCATGGAGATTCTTCGGCCGTCTGGGGGCATCTGGGAGCGTCTGGCCGAAGGTGCCCCCATGATTTCCATGGGCCCCCCCTGCCTCCAGAGTGCCCCTCACGAGGCCCTGAGGGCCCCAAGGGCCCCAAAATTGAGCGACAAGCTAAGGGCACCTTGGACCAGGGGCCCCTTGATCATTCCCCGACACAGACATGCTCGCGTCGTGGCAAAATCAGGGCGGGAAGTGTGCGGCCGTTTTCGGCCCCTGGGGGCCCTCGCCGTGCCCCTGGACCGTCAAAGGGCGGCCCGGGATGAAACGCTAGCCCTGGGGAAAGGGTCGGGACTTCCAGGGACCCCGTACTGAAAAATCAGGACGTAGCATGCATGTCTGGGCGTTGCCGCCCAGTTTCGGGGGTCGGGACCCTCGCAAATCGATCCGGCTCGAAAAATGGTGCAGAAACATGGGGTCAGGGACTCCGGTTACAATTCTTCGCGATGTTGTTAATGGGGTCGGGGGATGTCGCCGCATCTCCAATTCATCTCAGATGCATCGGCGATGCGTCGGTGACGTCGGCGATGCATCGGCGCCGTCGGCGTGGAGAACATCGGGATCCACGTCGAGCCGCATCGGCGATATTTCGGCGGTTCGGCGCGATCCTCCGACCCCATCTATTCTTGTTCGGCCCAGGACCCAGGTCTCGGACGACCCTGCGATCTGGGCGTCGCATGTGTTTCTCATTGTGCGTTTTCGCCCAGCCTCGGGGCTCGGGAGCAACACATATCGATCTGGCTCAAGGGATGGTGCAGAAAGATGGGGTCTGAGGCTCCAGTCGCAATTTTTCGTGAAGTAGCAATTTCGTTGCGACGTCGGATCTCAGGGCTCGTGTGTCACAATTATTTTCTTCCCGGGTAAGTTACCCGGGGGTCGGGCGGGAGGGTAAGGGTAACGGCGGCCGCGGCGTACACCCGTCAGGGTGCGTCCGCGTCACCTGCGCATCAATCGTCTGTGCACCCACAGCGTGTGGTGGGGGGGTCGAGGCCACCTCCCCTCCCCAGTGGCGGGGCTCCCCACAAAACCTAGACTCCCGCGGCGGCTGAAGTGTGACCAAGGTCGGCATCAACAAATACTGCGACATCTTGGCCATGGTTTTCTTGTTTTTTGCCTCGTCTCTCGGCCCTACTTGGGAGGGTCGGAGCTTGCGAGTTCGGACCGAAGCGCTGTCCTCCGCAAAATCACTCTGAGGCCTCGCAGGGGGCCCGGGAACGTGAGTGCCGCCTCCATCGACAAGAGGAGGAGTAGGAGGCGCAGGAAGAGGGGAGGCGGGCTGAGGCAGGACAGAGAATAACGACATCGAGGGGGTCATGGGGGGAAGCAGGAGGCGGGGGACGAGAAGTGACAACGTAGCCCTACTCAGCTGCTGCTCCTCCCTCCCGTCTTCCATTGGTTCTCCCTTTCTGTTCCTCCTGTCTCTCCGCTGTCGCCATTCCCTGACTCCCACCTTCGGCTTTTCGTGCCCATTGGTTTCGTCTCTCCTTCTCCTTCCCGGGCGCCCTGCCCCCCGCGGATCTGGGCCACCCCGGGCCATCCATGGCACCGCTGTCCCGGGCCTGCAAGAAACTCCCAGGATGGCTTCAAGACGGCTCAGGACGCCCTTGAAAGAACGGACGAGGGCAACAAGGCTTCCAACAACGATCCCCGATAGACCTGGACGTCAGGACCTCGGAGAGGCCCACAAAAGCCACCGCGGCAGGCTCAAACAGGGCCTCCTAGGAGCCCCCAAAGGGACGCCAAGGGAGCTCCCACAGCGCCCCCCGAGCCCCAACAATTTAATACAAATGTGTCACAACACCGTCCTTGACGAGGACGCGGTTCGTGTTTAATGTGTGTGAAATTTAGAAAGGCCTTCTTGGGGCCGTCTCGGAACTCTCTTGGGGTGTCGTGGGCGCGTCTAGGGCCGTCTAGGGGTTCTCTCGGGCCGTCTTGGGACCCTCGTTGGGTCCTCTTGGGCCATCTCGGGGCGGTCTTAAGGGCCCCTTGAGACGTCGTGGAGGGCCGCAAGCTCGAAAAGTTGAGACCCGCGAAAAAAAAACATTGGAACCCAAGGAACATCGTTTGGTTGTTGCCTCTTGCGGCCATCTGGAGAGCGCTGCTCGAGTCCTCCAAGGCCGTCTGGGGGCATCTGGGACGGAAAACTCTAATTACACCGGACTCACTTCTATAGCGATCACTGCTATAGCGCTCACTTTGAAAATGTGGTCCGGAAGGGGCCGCACATGCAGGCACATGCCGCACAGTCGCATGCACATGCCCATGCAAATATACAAAAGCCTCAACAGCATTGCCGCACATGCGCGCACATGCCACACCGTCCGACGCACAGTCGATTGCACGGTCAAGCAAAACTCTGAAAGCATAGACGCACATGCCCGCACATGCCGCAGAGATCTCGCAGGCGAAAGTGGCCTGACCACCTGAGCTCGGGGCATCTAGCAACCCAGAGTTGCGAGGCTGTCTCAGGCAAGCGTGGCCGGACCACCATGGGGCAGGGCATCTTGGAAACCAGAGTGGCGAGGATGTCGCTGGTCAAGGTGACCAGACCACCATGAGGCAGGACACCTCCGAGGTCTGGGTTGCGAGGATGTCTCAAGCGAAAGTGGCCTGACCACCATGGGGCAAGAGATCTCTGAGGTCAGAGTTGCGAGGATGTCTCTGGCGAAAGTGGTCTGACCACCTCAGCCCAGGGCGTCTCGGAACCCAGAGCTGCGAGGATGTCTCAGGCAGGACTGGCCAAATCACTTGCTCAGGGCATCTCGGAACCCAGAGTTGCGAGGGTCTCAAGCGAAAAAGGCCGAGACACTATGGAGCAGGGCATCATTGAGGTCAGAGTTGCGAGGATGTCTCAGACGAAAGTGGCCTGAACACCTCAACTCAGGGCATTTCGGGCGAGGATGTTTTGCGCGCGGACGCGAATGCGCCGGCGCCCGGAGACGAACGCCGGCCCCGGCATTCTCGCACGTCCCGCACATGCCCCGCACAGGTACGCACAGTATTCGCACAGGCCGAGCTCGCCAATGAATGGCCGAGCCAGGCCAGCGATTCCGACATTCCCTGAGCTCGGGCCGTCGAGCCACTTTCGCCTGAAACATCCTCGCAACTCTCACCTCCTCCTCCTCCTCCTCCTCTTCTTCCTCCTCCTCCTCCTCCTCCTCCTCCACCTCCTCCTCTGGCCGAGCCGAACAAGCAGGCGGGCTGGCCGAACCGGGGGCGTCCGCCTCCTCCGCCCCCCCCTCCTTCCCCCCCCCCCCTCCACCTCCCCCCCCGCCCCTGCTTCTCCGGCCGAGCTGAGAAGGCGCGCGGGAGAGTGTTTTACTAGGAGGGCACGCCACCGCCAGCTCACGAACCGGGCGAAGAACCGCCCCCGCCAGCAGCGGGCGAGTCTAAACGCACAACAAACTCTTTCAGGAAGCCCTGGCACGCCCCAGGTTAGCTCTGCGAAGGCCAGGAGGCATTGGAGGCACAGGGGTCCCAGACAGCTCCTAGGGCATGAGCGTGCATGTGCATTGGGATGTGCACGCATGTGCGCCCGCGCGCTTCACCGCATGTGCGTGCATGTGCGGGCCCGCGCGGCCTCCCGAAGAGAGGTTGCGCAGGCATGTGCGTGCATGTGCCGATGACAGATCTGCGATTCTCGAACACCTCCCGCATGTGCAGGCATGTGCGCGCATGTGCGTCGGACTGTGCGTGCATGTGCGTATGATGGATACACCAAAACACAGCGCACATGCCCCCGCACATGCCCGGGCACGACGTGCACAGTAGAAAGTCCATCCAAGAAGGGCCGCACAGGCCTGGCACATGACTGGCACATGCCGCGCACATGACAGCGCAAAAACGGCCGCACATACACCCACCCAGGGGTATAGATGTGAGTGCGGTGTAAGTATCGCTTCGGGCCCCTGCGCTCGGGCCCCTCTTGGGACCGTCTTGGGGCGTCCTGGGCGCGTGTAAGGCCGCTCGGGGCCCCCCTGGGCCGTTTTCGGGCGCTCTTGGGGGCCTCTTGGCGGTCCGTCTCGGGACGGTCTTGGGAGCCTCTAGGGACGCCGTGGAGTGTCGGAAGCTGGGAAAGTCGAGAGGTCCGAAAGTATTGAGAAACTTTTGAGAAGCATTGATGTTTGCTTCTTGGGGCCCACTGGGGAGCGCTCGGAGAGCCCTCTTGGGCCGTCTGGGGGCATCTTGGGACGGAAGGGTCGAATTGTCCCTTCGGTCTTCTGCTCGTGGGCCCCTCTTGGGGCCGTCGTGGGGCCCTCTTGGGGCCGTCTTGGGACCCTCTTGGCCCGTCTTGGGGCGGTCCTGGGGGTCTCTGGGGCCGTCTTGGGGCGTTCTTGGCGGCCTCTGGGGACGTCGTGGAACGTCGGAAGCTCGAAAGTTGAGAATCCCAATACCATAGTAAATCAATAGTTTTTGCATCTTGGGGCCCTCTGGGGAGAGAAAGTGGAGTCCATTTGGGCCGTCTTGAAGCTATCTGAGGCTGCCTGGGAGCCCGCGGGACATCTCGCAACCTTCTTGTATCACGATGACGCCACTTAAGGCCGTCTAGGCGGCTCTTCCCAGGCCGTCATGGGCCCCTTTGGGGGCCGTCTTGGGACCCTCTTGGGCAATCGTGGGGCGATCTTGGGGGTCCCTTGGGCCGTCTTCAGGCGGTCTTGGAGGCCTCTTGACACGTCGTGGAGCGTCGGAGGCTCGAAAGTCGAGAATCCCCAAAACATGGAAAAATAACAATGGTAAAATGGTTGTTGTCTCTTGGGACCCTCTGGGGAGGGAAAGTGGAGTCCTCTTGGGCCGTCTTGAAGCTATCTGGGGCTGCCTGGAAGCCCGCGGGACATCTCGCAGCCTTCTGGTGTCACTGTGGCACCACTTGAGGTCGTCTGGGCGGCTCTGAGGTCGCTGGACAGGGTCCCCAGGGAGCCTGGAGCCACCATGGCGACCCGAGGCAGCTGGGAGAAGGCCCCCAGCAATGTACCCATACGTCTCGTTTGTTCTGTCACATTCTTCCCCCGGCACCAGGGGCATGTGTGTGCCGTATGTTTTTTCTGCGATCGCCCCCGGGTGCACTGCGGCCTCCGCCGAACAACTCCCGGCGGGCGGCGGAGCCCCCCTTCTGCGAGGTTGGCCGTGGCGGCGGGCGACGCTCGCCGCAGCCCCCCTCGCGGCATACGTAGGGCCGCCAGGGCGGGGGCAACGTTGGGGGGGGGACTCGCCTATCTCGGAAGTCGCTGGGGAGACCGTGCCTGTTCGGACGCCCGAAACGGGCGCGAACAAACATTGGCACGATGTCCAACAGCAAATGTTGTTCAAAACCGACAGCGGCCGCTGTTGGGCAGGCGGCCGTCTATCAAACGGACAACATCCGCGGCGGCGCGGACAGCGAGTTCTGCTCAAAATACTCAGGAACTGTGTTGGTCATCGTACCCAATTTTCCCGTACCCATTTCGTTCGTGCCGCGCATGGGCTTTTGCGGGTCATCGCCGCCATAGCAACACGCAGCCCAGAAACGAGCAGATCGGGTAGGCTTTGCGCAGGGCTCCCGGCCGACAGATCCGACCGATCTCCCCAGCGACCTCCGAAAGAAGCGAGCGGGGGGGAACGCTGAGGAAAAAACTGCAAAAAAATGAAACTTCGCCGGTTCACGCGAATTTCTTGATCTGCGCTGGCCCCCCCTCCCCGGCGCGCGGAGCGCGCCAGGGGCGGCGCTGGAAGCGGCGCCAGGGCGGCCCAGCGCAGATCCAAGAAATCCGCGCCAAATCTATATTGTGTTTTTTTTCCTTTTCGAGGCTCGTGGAAAAAAACTACGGGTTCATGTCGTGTCGCCCTGGGCGTTGCTTCCTGACACCGCGGGGGTCGTTCAACCTTGAACGATCGGCCGTCTCCGAAACGCCAGGTCGATCAACATCGACCGTCTGCGGGTCGCCGGCGGCATTCTACCTGGAACGCCAGCGGCGGGTTCGCCGCCGGTCGACACGACGCGAACCTACTGTAATGGCATACATTTTATTTATCGGATCTCTGCGCGGATTTCTCGGATCGGCGATGGAGCCCCCTGGCGGCGCCCCCCGCGCCGCCCCTGGAGCGCTCCGCGCAACAGGGAGGGGATCCAGCGCCGATGCGAGTTGTCAGCGCGGACCCCCGAAAGTTAATGCTTATGCCGTGCGCTGTGCCTCGAGGGACCGGCTCGGGAGGGGGGGGGACCCGCCACACCCGATCGCCCATCCATCGCCGATTTCTGATGGGGCCGGAGCTGCGCCGTCCACCCTCGCGCTGTACCGGCATGTCTGCGCACTGCGAACCGAAGCTCGGCGAGGCCCGCGCACTTGCACGCTTGAGACCTGCATGTTTCCTGATCGCACGTGTTACCACTCAGTTTGCCGATGCGCCGTCTAGGCGCGGCTTCTGTCGCTCCGTCGTTCCCAGGGTCCACCCCGCGCAGAAGAGGGGTGGGGCGTGAGGCCCGTATCGGTGACGAGTGGGTGATCGGGTGTCGATGCGTTCCCTCGGCAGCCGATCCTTTGGTCGGGCATGTCCTCCTACAGGCGGAGATTGAAAGAAAAGTAAAAAGAGCCGAACAACAACTTGTTATATGACAATAATCGCACGCAGAAATCGTCACCAGGCTATTTTTTGACTATTCTGAACTTCCTTGCTGTAGGGGGACATGCCCGACTCGAGCCTGTCCCCTCCCCAACGTTGCCCCTGGCAGACACTGAATCGATGAGGCGCCGCGGACGTCTCCGATGGGCCGCCGAAGGAAAAAAGTCGAACTCAGGACCGATCTGGTAACGTCCGGTGTCATGCGCGCGGGCGGCCTGCCGGCTACCGTGCCGGACTGGGGCTGTGGCAGAGGGCGGCTTCCCCCCGTTGTGCTGTCTGCATGGAACTCGCTGGTGCCCTCTGCCGCAAGCCCTCAGCGCTCGCGCAGCGGCGTGCATCCTAGAGCATCGCCATTCGTATTGAACATAAAAACGAATCATGCACACGCAACAGAGGCCCCCAATTCGAGGCTGACACAGAAGCTCCTGTTAAGGGGGTCTCGGCACATCAAGCCTACACCGCAAGAGAAACGACCAAACCCTACCATGACAACACTTGAACGTCTCTTCAACCGACAAACGGAAAAATATCAGAATAGATACTGGCTCCATCCGACAAGCGAATAAGAAACAACGAGTAATCATGTAAACTACTCCCTTGGAAGGAACAAACACGTGCCCTGCCCAACAACTGCCACTAACTTGCGCGACGCACCTCTATGTAGCCGATCAAGGCTTCAATTCGTGATCGCCCCCCCGCCGCGATTTAAGATTTTCAGAAAGCATTTCTGCTCCCTCCTCCTACTCCTTCTTCCTCCTTCATCCTCCTTCCTCCTCTCATCGTCTCTCTTTCCCGTGCTCCTCCTCCTCCTCCTCCTCCTCCTCCTCCTCCTATCCTTATTCCTTATTAGAATATACTCCTACTCCCCCCTCAGGCCGGCCGATAGGGGCCGCATCCGGGTGGTCCCATCCTAACCTGTAAAAAACAATACAAAATCAACATTTTTCTTATTTTTTCCTCTCGACATGGACGTCCTGTCGTCCACGGCGATAATCCATTGCAAAAAATACCACAAAGAGCACACGCGCGCGTTCATGTCAGAATCCTACCGAACACCGTGTGTTTGCAAGCATTTCAACATAAAAACATCAAAAACCCAATGCTTTTTCACAAAAATTGTACAAATTTCCCGCCCGGGCTCTCTTGCTGAAATCATAGGAAAACCATAGGATCTTAAGAATTCGGTCAAATCCAGCGATTTCACGTCATCGCGCGGTGCACTCGCGATGCTCTGTCATGCACCCAGGCCGCGAATCCTGTGCAAAAAATACCACAAAGAGCACACTCGCGCGTTCATTTCAGAATCCTACCGAACACCGTGTGTTTGCAAGCATTTCAACATAAAAACATCAAAAACCCAATGCTTTTTCACAAAAATGCTTTGGGGTGTCCTGTCAGACCGTCGGGCTTCCTCCGGCCACCTCTGGCTTCCTGCGGTGTACCGGGCCATTCTCGACTCGTCTGGCAATGCGTGCGCGGCATTCAACACGCGCTCGCCAGTTCCCGTCGGCAACCGCCATCGCGGCCGCATCAGCTGTACCAAACCGGCTGGCCGGTGTGACTTCGGCCCCAGTTGTGCCAGCTTTGCTTCTTATGTTGTGGGAGGGCGGGTGGGACTGGGCATGCCATGCTTGACTCGCTCGAGCTGGCTAGCTTGACTCCTACTCCTACTCCTACTCTACTCCTACTCCT
>CAUYUJ010006725.1:95000-152500 GCA_963575745.1 Prorocentrum cordatum | reverse complement strand
GAAGTACAGCAAAGGCTGCACTACGATAGATGATATGGCACGTGCCATCAACTGTAGTGGGGAGCTGCTGCATGATCTCTGGTCTGAGCTGCATTGAGAGCTGTAGAGGGAGGAGTTGAGAGGGGGCAGCACTAACTGATGCACTGCTGGCCATAAAGGAGCTGCAGTACGGCATGGTTCAGGAGTTGTAGTAAGGGCAGTAACAGCTTCAGTGCGAGCTGAGCTGCGATCTGCAGTGGGAGCTGCAACTGGGGCTGCACGTGCGTGTGGCTGTGTCAAAGAATTCTGGCACGAACTGTATTAACATACGCGGTAGACGTGGTAGTAGGGGATGTAATGGGAGCTGTACGTGGTAGTAGAAGGTGTTGGTTGTTTTTGTTCATTGTCGTTCCAATGGTTTTCCTGAAGGTTCTGCTGACAGCGCTGCAGTGTCTTTGATGTTTGTTTGGTGTTCCTTGTGTTTGCTTGGTTTTTCAGCGACATCCTCCACATCCCCATCCTCCTTACTTACTAATCCTTATCCTCCTGTTCCACTTCTCCCTCCCCCTCCTCTCCCTCCTCTCATCACCATCGTCCTTTCATTCCTATCACTCTTCGTGAGGAGTAGGACGGAAATGATGATGATGACGATGATGCTGATGATGATGATGATGATGATGATCATGCTTTTGATGATGATGCTGTTGCGGTCGCTGCTGCTGCTGATGATGATGATGACGATTATGATCGTTATGGTGATTATGATGATGGTGATGATGATGACCATGATGATGATGATGCTGCTGATGATGATGATGACGATGATGATGATGATGATGATGATGATGATGATGATGATGCAGAGAACGACGAGGAGATGGTTCCGCGCGGAAGTCCCACTCCTTCCAATACAAACCCTATGCACTTTTGGGTGAAATCTTAGAATCGCGGGGGGGGCGGGGCGATTACGACGTGAAACCCCGTTGAACCCCCTCCATAAACTAACACCAACGGAATTCAGGACGTTCCGTGCGGAGGACAAGGAGCAAGTGCGCGGACGAGGGCGCCGGGTGGGCACCGAGCTCGAGCAGGGGGATCCCCCGACTCCGAAGACGAACCCCGCCGCGACGGCTTGAAACGAAACGCGGCTCGGTTTCCGTGGCTCTGCGAGGGACGGGCCGCGCGCCTCAGCCTGCGCCGACACGCACTGGTGCCGCGGCCTCGGAGGGAGGGAGGGGGGCGAAGAAAGGGAGGCGACGGGGGAGGGGGAGGAAGAGGGAAACACGTCCTGGTGCTGCCGCCTGAGGGCACGATCGCCCACGCGGCCCCATCGGGCTGCTGGTGCACGCGCGGCACAGGCGCCCCGCCTCACGCCACCTGGGGCGCGTCGCTGATCTCCTCGCACGGGTCGAAACCATCCTCCGCCGCCCCCGTGATCCAAGAGCCGGGCTGGCGCTCCGGCACGGAGCGGCGGCGGTGCCCAGACTTCGACGGGGTCGGCTGCTCGAACATCTTTATGGCCGCCCCCGTGGGCGATCCCAGGCCGTCGGACTTGACCTTGCCGCTGACCCTGGAGCCCCTCTTGCGCTCGAGCTTGGCCCTGAGATCCTCGCAGCGATGCTCCTCGGCCTTCTGCCACCTCTTCAGCTTGTCCTCGACGGCATCGGTGTGCTTCTTCGCCTTCCCGCTGATCTCGGCCAGCACCTCCCTGCGCTTCTCGAGGGCGCTGCTGGCCTTCTCGTTGAGCCCGTCGCTCAGGCGGCGGCGGCGTTCCGCCTGCTCCGTCCCGACGCGCTCTGCCGCCTGCTTCTTCGCCTCGTTCTCACTGTGCAGCTTCTCCACGCGGCCCTTGCCGAGGAGGCAGGGCAGCAGCGAATCCTCCATGGTGCTCTTCGGGCGGTTGTCCCTGTTGGGAGTGGTCGGAGGCGTGTTTCCGGAGGCGTATCCCTCGAGGCGCTCGCGAACCTTGGACTTCACGTTGGAAGGCGATGTCTTGAACTGGTCGGTGACCTCGAAGGCGATCCCGGACGAGGTCCTCTTCTCTGAGAGAATCGTCATGAGGTCGAGATCATCGAAGTTGGTCTGGAGGGTGACCTGCACTGGCTCCTCCTTGCTGGGCCTCGACACGCAGCAGAACATGCTAGCGTAGATCTGGGCACAACCAGCAGGCGGGCTGGCGCGTGGGCCGCTGCTTGCGCTTGATCCTATAATCGCTGTGCAGTCCGATCGGCCTGGAAGTCGAGATGTGGGGATGGGTTGCGCCGACGCTCGGCCAAGAAACCTGAACATGGATGAACCTGTAGATCTATAGAACTACGAACAAGTTGGTGGTAGTCATTGTGATGGTATGCTTACTTACGAGCGATGTCTGTCTAGCACGCTCCTCGTTTTTTCCCTTCTGGGAGGGGGCTACCCCTCCGCCTACCCCGCGCCGGAATGCTGCACTTGAGCTCGCACGGTGGGCCTCTTGGGACCGTTTTGACATCACGGACGCTGCTCCTTGATTACCTTTTTCGGCATTCGGAGCGACCTGGGGCCCCCTTGAGAACCCTCTTGAAGTCATCTTGAGGCCTCAAGAGCCTCATGGACGATAACGCGAACCAATATACTTGTTTCCTGCAATGGTTCAACGACTCTGGCCTCTTCGGGGCCTGTTGCCACGTCTTGGCAACATCTTGGGCAAACCTGGAGAATGTCTCGGCGTGTCCTGTCGCGTCTTGTCTTGTCTCGTCTAGCCTGCCTGTCTGCGGCCGCCTTCGGGGCGTCTCTCTCGTCTTGGAGGGATGTCCACGCCCGTCGTGTTTGAGGGTCCGTGGGGACCCAAGATGGCTTCAAGAAGAATCCAGACAGCCCAATATCGTTACCAAAATGACACAATGCAACCCAATATGGCTAAATATGTTCTCCGATATGCTTCCGGAAGGCTCAGACATAAGACGACTCCAAGTGGCCTCAGCGCTCAAACACAACAAACTTCGTAAGGACTTCAGCCTTTCTGGCCCTTCGCTTCCGAGAAGCTTCTTGGTCCTCAAGATGGCTACAAGATCGCCCAATGAAGCTCCAGAGGGGCCTAGAAGAGCTCCAGGACGGCCCCGAGAGCGCCCAAGAGCGCCCCAAGAGGCAAATTTCGTGTTCCGGCGGCCGGCATGTTCAGGAAGGGGTCTGGCCGGATGGGCCGTGGAACTCATCTGGCACTGCAGAACTCACAGACAGCCATTCGACGGACCAACATGGGCGCAAGACTGCTCCAGATTGTCTCCCAGACGGCCAGCGTGGCCCCCTGATAGCCTCAAGACAACCCACGAGGCCCCCACAACGCCCAAACACGGCTCGAAGTAGACCGCGAAGAGATCCCCCAACCGCCCATCAGGGCACCAGAACGGCCCAAGACCCCACAGTTTGGTCCCCAAGGGGTCGGCGGTGCGGCGTAAGCCCGTGATGCAGGAATGTTCTCAGAACGCAGACGTTGTTCTCAGAACACACAGCCGTCTCAGCGAGACATGTCTTAAAAGCATGTTGAGCCACAAAAGGCTGTTTGACAACTCTCTGGACGGCCTATGCTCGAGGCCTCCTAGATAGCCTCCGAGTAGATGGGTCGGAGGATCGCGCCGCATCGGCGACGTCGGTGATGCATCGGCGCCGTCGGCGTGGAGAAAATCGGGCTCCGCATCGAGCCACATCGCCGATGCATCAGCGATGCGGCGCGATCCTCCGACCCCTTCTGCTCGGATCCCGTCTGGGGAGCACAGCTCGGGGCTTCGGTCAGGCATGTTTTCTTATAGGATATGGGAAGAGAAATTAAAAAATAGGAAAACATATTCAAACATAATAAAAAGTAGTCGAAGATCGTCCCCAGGCTATTTTTGTCATTCTTTCGGACTATTCCACCTGTAGAGGGACATGCCCGACCTAAGTCTCCAGAACCCCGTCATCGTGATTTTTCAGAACGTCGACCCCCAAACGCTTCGACCTATTCCCCGGGAGCGGTTCTTCATCCCGGGTCGTTTTTTGACGGTCCCGAGGCCCGGTAAGGGCTCACAGAGGACGCTGGCGAAAAACCTCCCGCCATGTTTTGTTCATTACTCGAGGGTCAGAAGCCAAGCGAAGGCTGGCAAATCCGTGGCTGCTAAAACGGAGCTCCAGGAAATGTTTTTTCCTTCCGGGAAGCAGCCCGTCTACTACTCAGTACGCTGAGTTTTGTTCCGGTATAGTTAGTTTTCTTTCTTCCGGGCAGACCGGTTTAGCAGCCACGGATTTGCAAGCCCTCGCCCAGCTTCCGAGAGTGGGCTGGGAAGGGACATGCCCGACCCACCTCTGGGCCCCCCGAGGCCGAACGTGGCGAAAAACCTCCCGCCATTTTTTTCCACTGCTCGAGGGGGGACTGGGAAGGAACCTGCCCGCCCGAACTCTGGCCCGACCGACCGACATGCCCCCCAAATGGTCAAAACATAATTTTCAAAAATCGTCCCCATATTGTTTTTGGGGACTCTTTTTGACTATTCCTCCTTTAGAGGGACCGGCCCGACTCAAACCCAACTCTGGGCCAGGACGCCTCCGGAGGGTTCCAAAAAGAGCTTTTGGGGAGGGGGGTCCCCATGAGCGCCCCGCAGGGGCCTCGGAACCTCGCCAAAACAGAGGGTGCGAAGCCCCTGGGGGACCCCTCCCCGAAGACCCCCTTTGGAACCCTCTGGCGCCTTGCCGCTGCCCGGCCGCGTCGGGGGAGGAAGAGAAGGAGAAGGAGGAGGAGGAGGAGGAGGAGGAGGAGGAGGAGGAGGGGAGGAGGAGGAGGAGGAGGAGGAGGAGGAGGAGGAGGAGGAGGAGGAGGAGGAGGAGGAGGAGGAGGAGGAGGAGGAGGAGGAGGAGGGAGGAGGAGGAGGAGGAGGAGGGAGGAGGAGGAGGAGGAGGAGGAGGAGGAGGAGGAGGAGGAGGAGGAGGAGGAGGAGGAGGAGGAGGAGGAGGAGGAGGAGGAGGAGGAGGAGAGGAGGAGGAGGAGGAGGACGGAGGAGGAGGGAGGAGCAGGAGGGAGGAGTGGGTGAGGGGGAGGACGAGGAGGAGCAGGAGGAGGAGGAGGAGGAGGAGGAGGAGGAGGAGGAGAGGGAAGGGAGGAGGAGGAGGAGGAGGAGGAGGAGGAGGAGGAGGAGGAGAAGGAGGAGGAGGAGGAGGAGGAGGGAGGAGGAGGAGGAGAGGAGGAGGAGGAGGAGGAGGAGAAGGAGGAGCGAGGAGAGGAGGAGGAGGAGGAGGAGGAGGAGGAGGAGGAGGGAGGAGGAGGAGGAGGAGGAGGAGGAGGAGGAGGAGGAGGAGCGCGCGGCCCCAGGCTGCCGAGGCGGCGGCCCCTCCGCTCGAGCCCGGCCGCTCCCCTGCGCCGCCCGGCGGGCTGGGCGGCGCGGCGGGCGAGCGCGGCGGCGAGGGGGACCGCCGCAGCTGCTCCGGCAGGAGCACGGGCGCCTCTTCGTGGGCTTATTTGCCACCGCCACCACCAGAAGTAGGAGGGGAAGGGGGTCCTCCTCCTCCTCCTCCTCCTCCTCCTCCTCCTCCCTCCTCCTCCTCTTCCTCCTCTCCTCCTCCTCCTCCTCCTCCTCCTCCTCCTCCTCCTCCCTTTTCGTCCTCCTCTTTTTCCTTCTCATCCTCCACCTCCTTCCCCCTCCACCTTATGCTGGTGGTGGTGGTGGAAAACAAGCCCATCACCTCTGGCGCGGCGCGGGGTGCCGCTCGATCTGACCAGCTTCGACCTTATCCCTACCGACCAGCCACAAATGGGGACCTGTGGTCTTTACCCCCCAGGGGGGAACCCATCGCATCGACGATCTCTCGAGAGGGGCGTCGAAATCGATGGATCCCCCAGGGGGGTAAGGACCACAGCTCCCCCAGTTGTGGTTGGCCTGCCCTATACCTAAGCGCGGCAAGCCCGAGGCGATGACAATCTTAGGCGATGTGCCGTCGGAAACTGGGGGAGTCCTTCAGATCAGCACCGAGGTGAGGTAATGCCAAACGTAGGGATAGGGATATGTTTCCAGCTGGTAGCGATCGGGAGCACCAGCGACATGGCCTCCCAGAGGGAGAACATGGGGCCCCCAATCGAGCCGCATCCCCAAGACCCCCTCGGGTCAGGAAGACATCACGACCAGGGGGGGTCGCTCTTTTCGGACTCTGGGGGCCCTCACCGAGCCTCGAGACCGTCAACAAAGACGACTGAGGATGGAAAGCCCGTCCCGGGGAATGCGTGGAGACCTGTGGGGGTCGACGTGATGAGAGAGGCATGACGTCGGGGGTCTGGGACGCTGATGCATCGGCGATGCGGCGCGATCCTCCGACCCTATCTGACCTCCCACCCCACCTATAGGATGCCTAGAGAGGCGCCGCCGGTCCCCTTGACCACTGGACACCGGAATCTGCCGAGATCGATCACTACCGCCGAGGTAGATCGCTACCGATATTGCTGCCATCGGTCGCTGCCTGATCTCGTTGCCGGATTTGGCTATCGATCGATCGGCCGCTGTCGGACCGCTGACATCGGTCGCTGCCGGACCGCTGACATCGGTCGCTATCGATCGCTGCCGGATTTCGCCGAAGTCGATTTTGCTGACATCGGTCGCGACAGCCGAGATCGATCGCTACCGATTTTGCTTCAATTTCGGGGATCGGTCGCGACCAATATGCTTCAAAATCGGTCGCGACCGATCGGCCGCGACCAACCAGTCGGTCATGACTGATCGCGACCGATGTCGAAATCGGTCGCGGTCGGTCGCGACCGATTTGGGATGCCGACAAGTCGACAAGTCCCTGCCGATCGCGACCGAGCTCCCGGACATTTGGCGTCTCGAAAACCATCGAGGCGGAGGTTTTTCCTAGTTTCCGGCCTCTAAGGGTAAAAGCGGTTCCAGGGAAGTGGTCGAGAGGTCGGGGGACCGTCTCGAAAGAATCGAGACGCCAGACGTCTGGGTCGGCGGGGTGCCTGGCAAGGGCACGGGCGCCTCGGGCGGGGCCACAGGCCCAAATCTCCGACGGTCCTCGACATCCAGGCGTTGCATTTGTTTTGCACTGGGCGTTTTCGCCCCAGTTTGGGGCCCCGGGGCCATCGCAGATCGACGCGGCTCGAAGCATGCAGCGGAGAGGTGGGGGACCGCGGCTCTGGTCGTGATCTTTTGCGCTGCTGCATGGTTCTCGCCACGTCGGATCTCAGGGACACGAGGTTTCCAGCTGGCGCTTTCTCTCGGTTTCCGGTCCTCGGGGGCGCTTTTTGTTTGGGACCAGGGGCCATCAATAATGGATCCAAGACAGAAAACTTGATGAGCGTATTTTCCACCACCACTACCAGACGCAGGTAGGATAGGGAGGAGACCCGATCCCATCTGGCAGGTCATCCGAGGCGCCCACATCGCTAGATGCCCTATCGCCGCGCCAGAGCCCGTGCCCTGGCATCCCGTCGGCAGATAAGGCGGAACCGGCCTGCAGCCAGCCGAATGGCTCGCGATGTGCTTTGGGCCCCCTCGGACCTGAGCTTGTTAAACGTGTTTAACAAAACGTCGTGTGCTATGGCGACGGAGACGATTTCATCGCGCGAGAGAGGCAGAGAAAAAAGAAGGAGCCCAGCAAACACCTCCGCCCCCCACCAAGGTGGGAGCCTAAGCAGATTGGCGCGCATCACTCCGAGAAGAGCAGGTCAGACAAGGTAATGCACGATCTGGTCACCAGCCATACATTGACATCCAAACCTGCATCCTAGCGTGGCCTGGCGGTATCTCCGAGAGGTATTCCAAGCGTTGCATATACTGCGCAGCAGACTGAGTTGAACAAAAGGAGCAACTTGGTAGCGTCCAAAACCCGGAGAGGGGAGAGACCCTTTGAAGACGGGAAATCTTTCCTGGAGAGCTCTGGGGAGCTCCCCTGCACGCTGCCGAAGCGCTGCCAGAAACGCTTCCACGCGTGCCTGCACGCGTGCAGGCGCGCGTGGAAGCTTGCCGGAAGCTCTCCCGGACCCGTTGCCGGTTCAGGCGAGTCGCTGCGGGGAACGTGGACCGCCGTGGAGGAGCTCCTGGCGGGCACCACCACCGTCCGGCTTCTAATCTTAAGCCCTTTAGCTCTCAGCGAGCTCTCCGGGAATGTGCTGGCCGACCACTTTTAGCCGAGAGAAACACAGATGGGCTTCATGAGCCCCGACTTGCCCAGCTTCAGGAAACCTCGAAGCCCAATGCTGGAGGCGCCTCAGGATAAGCTCTGGAAATGGGGCCAGGGGTTGGTGGGCGAGCACAAGCTTGGTCATTTTCTTCTGAAGCCCGTGCTCGAAGACGGTGGGGGCTGACGGGATTCGGGATAACTCACGATAGTTCTGGTTCATCACTAAAACGAAAGACTTGGTATAAACGGGATGAAGATGAGCGTCCAGATGGCATTCGGGGTCATCGAACGCGTCCTCGATTTTCTCGATGCAAGCCAAAAAGACGGAAGAGGCGAGGGTAGCGCGATATGCAGCGGCACGAGCTTCGTGCGTGAGAGACCTGGCCCGAGATAGTTTCCCCCCAAGAGACTTCATTTCCACCAGCATATGATCAGACAAGGCATGCCGAGGGGCACATGTAAGCGACTGTAGCCCGAGATGCACCTGCCAACTGCACTCGGCCGTGGGCGGAAAGAACTGGGCAATGAACATGAGCACAGTGACTGCGATCTGGTTGTACGCCACGAGAGACATCGACAGGCCTAACTTCAAAGACTTAATGAAGCGGCAGCGGTCGCGGAGCTTGACCAGTGGGGCGGCCCAAGACTCTTCCTGGGCCCTGATCCCGCACATCGCTCCAAGATACTTGGCACGCTTAGACAGCCCGAAGCTCCGAACTCTGATCCCCTGCCGTTGGAACTTCCTCTCCTCCTCCTCCCTGTTAAAATCGCGGTAAAATAATATCACCGTTTTTTTTGAGGTTCGGAACGAGGCCTGCGGCGTGCCCTGCGAGCATCATTACTTTCATGAAAATGGGCACGGCCGTGTAGATATCAAAGGCGGCGGAGGCGACATCGTCGGCGAAGGCACCGTGCAAATGGACAGGTCGGGGCAGCCGAAGACAGAGCAAGCGAAATATCGGGTCGAACCCGAGGGCGAACACACTTCCCGAAAGTGGACATCCTTGCTTTATCCCGCGGAGGATACGAAAAGAGCAGTGAGAGACCCCGCCCAGGAAAATGGTGGTGGTAACCTTGGCGTAGAGCGTCTTTATTGCATTCAGTACAAACCCGGGAAAGTTCATTTTCTCGAACACGAAAAATATCCAATCATGGCATAAGCTTGGGAAAGCGGCCTTAATGTCCAGCAGGATAGCGCCTGCAGACTGTCGCCGCAAAATACCTGCTCCTACGACCATGTGCGTCTCGAACTCAATCAGATTGTCAAGCATGTCACGGTGTTTGACGAAGCCCCTGTGGATCCCAATAGTGGTGTCCACGCAAACATCTTTCAGGCGGCAGTTGATCGCGACAGCGGCAATTTTGTTGATCGAGTTGGAGAGGGAGATGGGACGGGTCATTTCAGGGGTCCTCCAGAGCTCGAAACCGTCGCGGTCCAGGGAACCTTTGGGAAGGAAGACCGAGTTGCTGAGGTTGAAATCGTCTGAAACCTGGCCGAAATCCATGATATGCTGGTACATGGCGTAGGCGGCCCACCTAGCGAATAAGTTCCCTTTGGGCCAGGCAGAGTAACGTGGCCCGTCAGGGCCAAGGGCGGAATCGCGAAGCCGATCCAAAGCACCGTAAAACTGTTCTTCAGAGAGCCTCCAAATCTGAGCCTCCCTCACTTTTTGAATACGTTCCTCCAGCTGGCCCCTCGCGGCAACTTGGGATGAAGCAGAGGCGTGAACTTGACTCCAATGAGCGGCTAGAGCATGAGCCCCAGCCTCAGCAGTCGGGAAAGCGTTCCCCTCGGCATCCGCGATGCCCGCGAGGAATATTCTGCGATTCTTCGGCGACCAGGCCGATGCCAATCTCTGAAGACGCGCAGCTCGGTGCTCATAAAACTGGGGGGGGTTCCGTGGTGTGCCCAATGATTTCCTCATGCTCTTTTTGGTACCGAGCGGCAGCAATCTTGGCCATATGCTCTTGAAAGGCTGACTGGCTGCGCCACGTGCCACAGTCAGGGTCGAGAAAGTTGAGCAGCGCGGGGATGGCCTTGACAGCCTTCTTCAGCGTGCTTATCTTGTGGCTCCGCATGGCGCGATTCACCGCGAACAGCCACTGCAAATGCTGCTCGGCGGAGCTGGGCGGAAGCTCAGAAAGGCGATGCTGGACGAGACGTCCTGCTTTGTGTATTAGGCACGTGAGCTCTTCAACCATGAGCGACGAATTATCTTCGCATACCCCGTGCTCGTTGATCAGCTTTTCAAGCAGGATCGGATGCAGAGGGTGACGAGAGACCCACGAGGCGACAGCACGAGCGCGGTTTTCTCCGCCTCCGTTCAGATGTAGGTACACCGGGGCGTGGTCACTCGGGAAGTCGGCTTTACAAATATTCCAGGAGGTCCCAGAGGTCGGTTTCAAATCCAAGATATCCCCAGTAAACATATTGGTATAAATACGGTCGATCCTGGATACACTAACCACATTCCCATTCCGAGTGGTGTGGTGGGTCGGGTTCTCTTGGTAGCATTCCATAACGTTAGGCAAGAGCGACCAGAACTCATGGGCGAGGGAGTCGGGGCTGTTGGTCTGCACAGAGCCGTCTACTCGCTGGGCGCCCTCGCCCAGCTCGCAAAAGTTGAAGTCTACAACAAAGAAGAAGAGGCCCTGGACATTGTGCAAAAAATCGGCGCGTAAGCGAAGAATCCTTATTTTCTCTCTGTGGCGGCGCCTCGGGTCGAGATGGAGCAGGATGGTAAGCGAGAAAGAGTCGGACTAGATGGCGACGGCATGGAGACGCCCAGGAATAATCACATTGTGTTGATGTGGAGGAAGCAGGGCGAGAAGAGAGCGAGCGAGCATGATCGCGTTCCCGCCAGCGTGACTGTCGGGGCAGAACGTGCAGAAAGATTCATATCCAGGGAACTCGGTGCGCAGCGACTCGCGATCCCCTTCATTGCCGTGCGTTTCTTGCAAGCAAATGATGTTGTTTGCTCTAGTTAGGTTAGTGAGTCGATCGAAAGTCTTGACCTGAGTGTCGTGGTCCCCAGAGACCGCGCCGAACAGGGTATGACAGTTCCAAGTAGCAATCCGAATGCCTCGACCGTTGGCCAGGGATGGCGGAAAAGAGAGGCGAGAACTGGCTGGGTTCTCAGGCGAAGGTGGCCGGGCTCCGAATTCAGCATTCGACAGAGAAGGCGAGCAAAGATCAGAAGACTCGGGCGACAGAGGCAGCGATGCAACGGGAGAGGGCAGACAATTAGCACACGGCACTAGGCTGGTATCACTTCAATACTGCTGGACGGAGGCCCGGGCCTGCTCGACCATCCAGTTGGCGGTCGTCTCGGTGATGCTCCACTCGGAAAGCTGGTCGCTAATCGGTTTCAGCTCGTACATGCCACCAGGGGCGTCGGTCAGCTTGAAGATCTCCCAATGGTCGTTCTCGGTGGTGATACTGAACACGCCTTTGAACGGGTTGGTGCCGATCTTGATTGACGGGCTCCACTTCCCTGCGTTCTCGAGGTGCTCGCGGACGAGCGGCCAGAGGGCGCTCAGGACGCGCTTCTTCTGGCGGGCCTGCAACGGCATATCCCTGCGGCACCTCAGCGGATGAAGGGAGGAGTTGCGGTAGTCCTGCCATGTCACGGGGTTCGCGAGGAACCAGTCATGGAAGTCGCGGGCCTTCTGCTCAGAGTTGAAGGTGACGGCGAACGCTTGAGATACTTTGTGGAAATGACCTGTCATCCCTTCGCTGATGGCGGAAGGAAGTCGGCTCTTCATCTGGTTGAAGACTGTGCGCCTATACGGCTCGGTGACTGGGCGCGGAAAGCCGCTGATCCACCGTCTGGTAGGGTCGATCTGGTTGTGCTCGTCGTTGGCGAGATCGATCATTGGAATCTCGGAAGCGCTGGAGCCAGCACTGGTGCCCCTCCCTAAGCGACGAGATTTGGATGGCGGCCGAGTTGAAGCGGAGCCTGCATCGGACGGAGCTCGCTGAAGTTCGGCAAGGGACGCTTCGAGCCTGGCCATCTTCTCGTTCATCTGGCGTTGAATCTCGAGCCCTGCGTTTTTGGCGGTGGGGTTGCCGTCCTCGGTGTCGAAGAAGTCAGCCTTGGTGGCGGCTTCTTGATGAGCATGCTCGAGTCGAGACACTCTCAGGTCCATGTCGAGAACGAGGGCTTGGTGGGCTTTCTTAGCTTCTTCGAACTTGTCCCCCATGGCAAGCTCGAGATCGGAAATATTCTCCTCCAATCCTTCAGCGACGGCTAGTAGTTTTTTGACATCTTTGATGTCGTCTCTCATGGCGCTCATGCCGCCGTTCATCCCTTCTAGAACTTGGAGCAACTGAGCATTGGATACCTCAGCAGCGGCCATTGCACTGCCAGGAAACGAGACAGGAGTCTGGATACACAAACTGGGTGGCAAAATGCCACTGTGCGCGAAAAAGGGTCAACCCCCTGACCCTTGTGTCGCGGGCCGAGTCGGGAGCAGCCCTGCTCTGACCTGGCCAGCTGCCTTGAGGATATGGCAACTTGAGCCAAAATGGCTTGAGCCAAATGGCTACGGAAGGTAGGATAGGGAGGAGGAAGAAGAGGAGGACGAGGAAGACCTCCTCATCCTCCCTTCTCTTCCGTCCTACCTATCGTAGTGGTGGTGGAAGGTCTACCGATCAAAACTGGCCCCAGGGAAGGGGACGGGACCTCTGGAGCCGCGGATCGGGAACACTATCGCCTGATGTCTGGGAGCCGCCCGCCCCGGACCGGAGAGCGATAACAACATCAGTGTCACGCCAGTCGGGCGATTCCATCGGCGAGTTACATTTCGCAGAAGTGCCGGGGTGGTCAGCATCGAATCGGTAGATCGGGTCGGATCGGAACGCGCGTCGGACCAGGCCGCATCGGCACAGGACCGAAACCGAATCGGATCGGCTGCGCCAAGATGCACAGCAGCGCAATGCAAGCATCTGGCCGTATCGGACCGTCGGCATATCGAGGTCGAATCGAGCCGAGCTGGCAAGAATCGACGTCGATTCCGGCCGATCGGATCGACACGGGCCCTAGAGTGATGGGCGGCTCCCTCGCGACCCCCTCTCGCTTGCACGGCCCGCAGAGATCGCCTCCCTCGCTGCTCCTCTGTTAAGGGGTCAAAAAAGTGAAACCCCCTCGTCGTCGACACCATGTTCGTCCCCCCCCCCTCGCCCCCGACAAAGTTGGGCTCCGGCGTGGTGGAGGCCCCGGGGGGTCCACTTTCTTTGTCCTTTCAAGCCTGCGCTCTTGAATCTGGAAGCAACTTTAAATGTGGGGGGAGGGGAGGGGGCAGAGTCAAGGGTTCCACTTTTTTGTCCATCTGCGGTCCCTCGCCCCCCCCCCGTGCTGCGGCGCGGGGGGCACGAGCGAGGCACTGCCGGAGCAGAATGCCCGGGGACAGGCGCAGACAGACCGAGCGCCCCCGAGGCCCTCTGGAGGCCCCCACGGTGCCACAAGCGGCGAGAGCCCTCGATCTCCCGGAAGCTTTTCTCGGGCGGGGGGTCACCGGGGGGGGGGCCTGAATGGAGGGGGTGCAGAGAAGGGCCCTGGCAGGGGGTCCTTTGGGGCCCCTCCGAGGCCCCTGCTGGCTCCAAAAGGGGCCCTCTCGGGGGCTCCTGTAGGCCCCTTCTCCCCCCCATGTGCAGGAGGGGCCCGACCACAAGAAACCTTCCACGAGAAATCCGACCCTGAGACCCCAGGACGTCCATTGATTTTTGAGCTGGGAACGCCACGCCTTCCATAGCAAAACCATCGACCCCCCCCCGTGTATAGGCCACCCTGCAGAACTCGGGGGCGCGCAAACATGGATTAGCGATCCATGGATTTGGCGCGCGGTCGCCAAGTCCATGGATCGGGAGAGGTGCCCTCCTCAAAATGCGGCCAATGCCGTTTCGTTCGGCGGCGGGGGGAATCCGCGATTTCCCATGGAAACGGGACCCGTCGCTCATCCACTCCCCCTTGATCCATGCTTGCGATCTCCTGAAGAACCACCCGCTCGATCCTCCCCCTTCCCCCGCTCCCCCAGCGGCGGCCCGGCGCTCGGGATGGCCGTGCGCGCCGGGACACCACCGCTCCCTCACAGGAGGGGGGCCCCATGCATGGGCGGTGGGGATGCCAGGCTTCTCCGCCGCACGCGGCCGAGCACGAGCGCGGCGCGGGAGCGCGCCAGGAGAGCAGACCCCGCGCAAGCTCCTCCTCGGAGCCCATGCGAGGGATCCTCCTTCGCCCTCGTCAGAGGAAGAAGCAACAGCATAAGCAGAAACTTTGGGCGCTCCGCGCGGATTTCTCGGATCCGCGCTGGCCCCCCCCCCCTGGCGGCGCCTCCGGCGCCGCCCCTGGCGCGCTCCGCGCGCCAGGGAAGGGGGGGTCCAGCGCGGAGTGCCAACAGTCTAATTATGTCTATGGCGTTTGTTCTTCTTCTTCCACTCGGCCTCCTCGTTCTCCCTGCTTCCTGGCCTGCGGGCTTCCCCCCCTCGTGGACGCGACTGGACGCAGCTCGGAGAAGAGGCTGGGATGACCTGGGACCATGCCCAGGAGGAGCCACTTTCGACAAGAGCTTGGCCAGATGCCCTCCTGCTTCAAGGTCCTCCCCCTCCTCCCCCTCCTCCTCCCCCTCCTCCTCCTCCTCCTCCGCCTCCTCCTCGTCTCCCCCCCCCCTCCCAAAGATCCAGATCCGACGTCGCAAGACAGTTGCGACGTCGTGGGGGATGACGACCGGGACCCTGGACCGCCCAGGAGCCTGCACCGCATCCTCTTGTGGCACCTCTCGAGCCGGACCGATCTGCGAGAACCCCATGGGCCCGAGCCAAGGCGACAGCGCCTGGTGTGAAAACACTACGCCAGGATCTCAAGGGGACCCCTTCCCTTCATGGCGGGATGAGGACGGGGTCTGGCTTTAGGTCGCGCAGGCTGATTTTGGACGAAAAATAAGACATAGTCCAAAAATACCCGAATTTTGTTCCTAAGCAAAAAATGCAGAAAAAGATCGTCCCCGGACTATTCTTCGACTATTTTTGAATACTCCTCCTGTATAGGGATAGCGCCCTCATGGCGCTCCCTAATGACGCTCCCTCCTCCTCCTCCCCCTTTCCTCCTCCTCCTCCTCCTCCTCCTCCTCCTCCTCCTCGTCCTCCTCCTCCTCCTCCTCCTCCTCCTCCTCCTCCTCCTCCCCCTCCCCCTCCCTCCCCCTCCCTCCCCCGGGGGGCGGCCGGGCCTTCACCGCGCTGCCCGCCTGGCGGGAAATGGAGGCAGGCGCGCGGGGACGCTCGGGCCGCCGCGGAGAGGCCCAACGGTCCGCACGAGGCCCGCCCTGCTCCCGCTGCGGCACCTCCCCGCTGCCGCGAGCTCCCTCCCCGGGCCTCCCGTCGATCTCCACGCTGCTCCCCCAGCATACGTAGCCAAATCGTATGTTTACGCACAAAGCTGTCGCGCGTGACCGAAACGGGAACCAGATGGTTACGATCGACCCCTCACATACAATCAAAAACCCTGATAAGGACGCGCGGTAAGGACGCAAGACCCTTGGAAGCCGAAGTTGGGATTTTCGGGGCGGCGGACGACGAAAACCCCATGGACGCAAGAGCAAGGAAGAGCAAGGACGCAAGGGTACCCTGAGCAAACTCGCGCGTCCTTGTTAGGGTGTTTGACTGTACTTGAGCTATCAAAATGCATTGAGCACCTCCGTAACCGAAATCTTCCTGGGAAGATCTTCGAGGGGCTGAGCGAGCGGCGGATCCGCCGCTCGCTCCGCCCCTCCTCGCCTGGATCCTGCTGCCCGTGGCCCTCCTCTGGGCCGCTCTGCCTCCCCTCTCTCCCCAGCCCGTTGCCTCGCTTCGGCGGCGAGCGAGGGAGGGAAGGGAGACGGGGGAGACCCCCTCAGAAGGCGGCTAGGCTTCTCAGAAGCCTTCGCGCCTTCTGCGCGAAGTGGTTCGTGCCTTCGGCCTCGCAAGGCTTAGAACACTTCTCAGAAGGAGAGCTCCGAAATGTTAGGCTTGTGCGGATGTTCTCCTTCGAGGCCGTCGGCAACCCCGCGAGACCGGCGCGAGGCCTGCGCCGGCGCCAGCAACTCATGGACCAGGCATCTACTGACCCGGGTCCATCCACAAACCCCGGTAAGTCAGGCCTTGCAAGGTCCTGCAGGATCCTGCACCCAAACCCGGGTCGAGGCACCCCTTGCTCTGCAGACATTAACCTGATGTGCTAAAACAAGACGGTCCCAGCCAGAAATGTTCTGAGAACATCTCGTGCAGACCACCAGAGGTTCTCTTAGAACATTATTTGGTGGGCCTATAGGCGAGCCAGGACGCTTCGCCACTGCTTGACGTTTGCATTGACCCCGTCTCTTGGGGGCAACGATAGGGGGGACTGGCATAAGGGAGGATAGATCGACCTGGAATCGGCGATACATCGCCGATAGATCGGCGATAGGCCACCGATAGTGAATCCGCACCTTCCTGGGCAGGTTGGGGCTATCGGATCCCTTTCGGCGATCAGTGGGCGATTGGGGGTCAATGCATCCCCCCCTAATTATGCCTCTCCCCCCCTATCGTCGGGTGTTGCTAGAAGTGCCCCTGGCCCAAGGTGCCCCCAGCTTTTCGCTCCATTTTGGAGCCCCTGGGGCCCTCTGGGCCTCGTGAGGGGTCCCTGGAGCCCCGTAATCGGGGATGGACAGACCTCCCTTTAGTAAAACGTGGTTTAGTGAAAACGACTTCGGGCCCACACCTTGCGGGCGCAAGCCTGGAAAATAACGGCCGCGGCGCCCTCTCGAGAACCGAAAACGGACAACTCACCAATCGACGTGTCAGGGTAGGAGGTCTGTCCACCTCCGACGCAAGGCCGGCGCGAGGCCTGCGCCGGCGCCAGCAGCTCGTGGATCACGTCGGACAGCCGCCGGCACTTCGCGGGCGGCTCCGCGAGCGCGGCCTCGCAGTCGGCGCCGGCTGACGCGCGCCGCTTCACGGCGGGCGGCGGCGCCGCTGCCGCTCCTGCCGCGCGGGCGGCGGAGGGGGGGGCCCTCGGCCAGGCTCAGGGGGGAGGCGAGGCTCTCCTCCTCCTCCTCCTCCTCCTTCTCCTCCTCCCGAGGTTTACGGTCTCTGGACGTCTCCGTCGGTTCCGAAGGGTTCCACTGCCTCGGGATGCGTTCCTAGGCAAGCGCGTTCCACTACTCGCAAAGTAGCTACTCGCAAATGGCCTGGATCCGCCACGAGGAAATTACGACACTTTACGTAGAGGAGAACATGTTTTTACTGACGTGTGCGAGTAGGCACTTTGCGAGTTGTGGAACGCGCTCGGTGGGCTCCAGCAGCCGCGCCTCGCCGAGGGCGCTCCGTGGCTGTCCGAATCGTGCCGAGTGGCCGCCGGCGAGCCGAGCTACGAACCGAAAGCCCCCCTCCTCGCGTTCTGGCAGGTCCAGTCCAGGGGAGCGGTCCAGACCTCCGCGGGGCCACGCTGCGAAGAGATCACGGCGTCGGAGCTCTGGGCCCTCCTCCTCCTCCCCGTGCCCTGCTGCTCTGCCCCGCCGTCGTCCCCGAGCGCTGCCGAGTGAGCGCAGCGGCCCGCCCGTCGCGACGCGGCAGCCCACGCCGGCGGGAGAGAGACGTGCTCGTCTGCTGGTTCTCGCGCTCCCCCGTCCCCCCGGACGACGCCGGAAGCCGAGCTCCGGGCGCGCGCAAACATGGATTTACACGTCGGTCGGAAGAAGCAGGTGAAACCAGAAAGCAGGAAGGCGGACAAAGCGGATTGGGTCCAGGCCCTCCCAGAGAACAACAAAACACAGCAAAATCATGCCGACTCTTGAAGTAGGAAAGCGCTTGAAGTAGATTGGGATCTGCGAATCGAGAAAGACCTACTTTCAACGACCGGCGTGTACGATCCGTGGATCTGGCGCGTGGGCGCTGGATCTACGGCTCGGGGGAGGTGCCCACGGAGCATGAGGCCAGATGCCGTCCGACTCGGCGACGGAGCGCGTCGATGCCGCCCAGGAGCAGGAGCGCTTGCGAGTCCACGCGCCCTGATCCGTGCTTGCCTTCCCCCGAGAACTGCAACCGAGCACGCCGGGACTGGCACGGACGGCCGAAACGTTCCGCGCAGCGGAAGGGCAGCCCCAGCTGAAGGACACCTCTTATTATAGAGAGCAGAACATCCACCCCCATAAGAAGCACCCCGACAAGCGAAGCCGTTCAGTAAACGCACCCATGGAAGGAATCGAACAGGGCAGGGCTGTTTAGTAAACGCCCAGGGCTGTTTAGTAAACGCGAATTGTCGGGGTCGGGGTGGTTTTTCCACCCTTGAGATTAGGAACGCCAGGGCGGGGAGCACCGCCGAGCCACTGTGGGTGCCTCGAAGGTGCTCCCAGACCGACAGATCGGAAGCTGTCAAGGGCATCGTCGAGCCACCGCGGGTGCCTCGACGTGCGCCCGCGTCGTGACAGATCGGAGTGATGCCACAGCTGCCTCCCTGCGGCGCTGGCCGTTAGGACCAAGCTGGTCTTCTGCGCACCTTGCCCGAGACGTGGCATGAGCTTCCCCCGGAGAGGCGCCCGGAGGCCTCGGGGGGCAGAAGCAAACTTAGAAGACGTTCAGAGACCTCCACCCTCGAGCTCGCCCACAACCTCCGGCCCTCTTCCTCAAAAAAAACTCCCCTGCTGCCGTGCACGACACACAGAGCGTTGAACGAAAACCGCGGGGTGTTCCGTTGCCCCCGCGCTGGCTTCGGGCGACTGCTAGCCGAGCCATGGCTCCGCAGCCTGGCTTCCTGCCTGGGCGGCGAGAGCCGAGCCTCCCGCCTCCCTGTGGCAGGCGTTGGCCGTCGCTGCATCCCTGGCGTCTCCCTCCCGAGGAGTCCCAGGCGCCTGCGTCTTCTCTTCTGGCCGTGGAAGCAGCTCGGCAAGGCAGCCGCCTGCAACAGGCTCGGCGCGGGAGGGGGGTCGCTGCTGCAGGACTCTCTCTGCATTTGGCACCGCCGATCCCTGCTGGTTTGAGCGACTCGTCGGCCACGAAGCGAGCCCAAAACTATAAATGCCAGTGGTCCTCCCCTCCTCGTCCTCCTCCTCCTCCTCCTCCTCCTTCCCCTCCTCCTCCTTCTCCTCCTCCTCCTTTTCCTCCTCCTCTTCCTCCTCCTCCTCCTCCTCCTCCTCCTCCTGCTGCTGCTTCTCCTCCTCCTCCTCCTGCTCCTTCTCCTCCTTCTCATACCATTCCAGACCAAGACAACTCTCCTGACTGGATATATGCCCCCCGAGTTCAAAGACAGGGGGTCGAACAGCTTCGGGGCGTCGGGCAGGTTGGAGCTCCTTGCACGCCCGCAACATGGGGTCCCCAAGCTACGAGCGAATTGTTGGCCGACCTCTCTGAACTCAGGACCACGTCGCACCATTGGAGTACCGCTCTGGCTCAGTCTCATGAAGGCCATGCTATCGACAAGCCTTCGCACACCAAGAACACCGGGGGCAAACACACATGCGAGCAAACACACGTGTCTTTAGATCCTTGTCCCTGAGAAGCTCATCCTGAATATGTAGGCCTTTTGCCCGTGGCACTGGATACAAGTCCATCGCGGCGTCAACGGCACGGCCCGATGAGGATAAGGACGAACATTCCTTTTTCAACTCATTTTCCCCCTTGGATTATTCATCCGCCTCCTCCTGCTGCACCTTCAATCTCCCATTCAAGCAATGTTCAACAATGTCAACTTCCCTGCTCTGGGCACGCCTGCACAACGGCACATCCAGACTGACGGATCAGCGTCGCCGAGGAACCGTGACACTGCACGACACAGCTCGGTCGGAACGCCTGCTGCTCGCAGGGGGGGTGGCACGTCAAGACTAGCCCGACCGCCCGCCCCCCCATCGCCACACAGCAGTCTTTAGACGAGCCACCCCCCCAAGTCGTTCCAGGTGCCCGAAGACGGGCTCCCAGAACCACTCACGAGCGAAGCAGGCCCGAACAGGCCAGGGCACTTAACCCCCAGGACCCGAATACATTAGCTAAAAAAGCTGCATAGGCCCTAAGGAACCGATTTTACAGTCCAAGGACACGCGGCCAGAAACATGAAACAGGTCACGGGTCACTTTCCCCCGAGGCCCTTGGCGAGTGCGGCCTTGGGGGCACGGCCTAGCTTCCTGGTCCCCCCTGCAGCCCTCAGAACATGCACAAGGACAGTCGTGATCTCCACGAGCTTATGGGTGTCGTGAACGGGCATCTCCGTCGGGCTCCTCTGAAGTACCTTTTTCCCACTGTGGGTCTGTGGGCGCCCCTCCCCAAGCGTCGGCCTGCTGCTGATTGAGCTCCTTTTGCGGCCTCCGCCCCCCCTTGCCCCTTGCCACGAGGATGTGGCGCCGAAGACACAATGTGAGCCTCATCACCTTTGAGTCGGACGCGTTCGAAAACCCGCACTCTTTGATCCACATCGACGCATCCCCGGGCCCCGCCTTTCCATCATCGCGCGTATCCTGGCGCCGACGCCCTTGCACTTGCGCGCCTCCAGCGGACAGCCTTCCTGATTCCAGAAGTTGTCTATACATAAGAGAACCGCTCCAAACACATGTAGTTCTGGCGGGCCCAGGGCGCGCCCCTTCCCCTGCTTCCCCACCACCGCCACATACTGCTTGCACCCCCCCCCCCCCCCCCACCCCCGCATCCACTAGAACACGTTCCTTGGGAAGACATAGCTGGGCGGCGCTGACATGCTCGAGGCTCCTGACTCGGCTCTCCAGCTGAAAAAAGTAACTTGCGCTGCGCTGCCTCCATCGCCTCCTCTCTCTTGGCGACCTTGGAGGGCTGTCCCGCGTCTGCTGACTCTTTCGTCGCCAGCAGCCAAGACACCAGTCGGGAAACACCTCGAGCGGGTCTCTATCTCGCCCCCGATCTGGAAGCCAAAATCTATAAGATGCTCGTCTAGGTATGGCTGCATATGGGCGTTGAGGATATGGAATCGCAGCACCACATTAGCCTCTGAAGAAAACTCGCAGAGACGGCAGCGGGTGAACTTGGGAACCACGACGTTTCCATAGCGGCCTCGATCTCTATATTCATGCGTTTGGAGTGCTGCCGCGAGGTGCTCCTGGGCTTGTGCATGTGTCGCAAGAACCGTACCGCACACAATGCACGGATTGGATTGCTCACGCATGCGATGCGCGCAAGAATCTGGCCCCCGTGCTCACCACCTTTCATGTGAACGTAGTGAGAGGTAAGTGCAGCGCGGGTGCCGAAGCATGCCGTGCATCGAGTGCCGTCCTCCAGCTTCGCCCAACATTAAAACTGCCCACTTTCTCGTCCTCCTCCTCGTACCCTTCGTCGTCGCTCAGATTCACTACGATGCGTCCAGTAGTGAGACTTTAGGCCTCGAACGTCGAGCTGAATGGAATCCTCCCTCCCCTCCATAATCAGAATAAGAGCGCTCATATCGTATCTTCCCAAGAGAACTGCGCCGTCGTCGAAACACTCCAGCGCAGAAACATCGTGCAACCAGTGGCGCCCCCATGGATTCGTTGAAGACTCCCTTCCAGAAATCAACCCCTCCTGTTCGACCTCCCCCTTCCCCGCCTGCACCTAGAAGCCCCCAAAAAACTACTGCCAGAACCTTGGCGCCTTCGAGCGGGTGGCGCAGTAAAGCCCGGGGTCAGACCAATCTGCGCACTCTGCGTTCGATAGGAACTGCCGCAATGCCGAATTTTGCCAAGATAGCGAGTTGTCGAGGCTGCGAACGTCACCGTTCGGCGAAGTCTTTGCCGCGCCTCTGAGGACCACTCTGCCACGGCGTGCGAGAAAGCTTCCGAGCGGGGCAACATCACTGCCCAGCAGCGGGCCGTTCGAGCGCGCAAGACTCTCGACGCCAGACGGCGCTGCATTGAGGACGTAGCCCTTAAAGACCGCCGAGCGCCACTTAAACTTCGCCCGACTCGTCCAGAACCTTCCCATCCTTGCCCAGGCCTCCTTCCCCGACGCCAGTCTAAACGGTGCCTCCACTCCCACTGCAAATCTGGCGGACATGCGGGTGCCTGAATACCGAGCGAATGCAATCGTCCGACCAGGAAGACGATTGGGTCGAAGTAGAATCTGCTCATTCCGATAAGCCCCTCTCCCGCTCAAATAAGGGATGGGCTCCTGCATGCCGAGGTTCTGGGCAAGACCAATAGCGTCAAGCGTGTCAGTGACTCTCTGGTTTCGTCCCTCACTCATCTTCAGCCCCTCCTCAAAGTTCGGGAACGGGATTGCGCCGGCATATAATCGTCAACGAACAGTGCGATGGCCGCTTGCTCTCTTCGCGCGGGGCAAGCGGAGAGGAAACCTGAAGCCACTTCGCTATCGGAGTGGCCTCAAACAAATCCTGCAGACGCAGTGCATATACCATGACAAATAGATGCACCATGACCGGACCCCCTGGCATACACCCCCCCCCCCCCATGGCAAAACGCGATGCCCCCCCCCCCCCCTCCGGCGAACGCCGAATGACTATGCTTGATACGGTCCAGCATGAGCGGGACGTCGTCTGGATGCAAGACTCGCGCGGCCGCCGCGTTGAGGCAACCTGCCTTGACAGAGTAGAATTCGTTTGCCGCGTCGTGAAAGCGGCGAAGGCGTGAAACTCCTAGCTTCTTCAGTCTCCATGCCGAGCAGCTCTGCGCAACTACTGCCCCCTCCTTCCTCCTTCTACTCAGTGCCCCCATAAACCCGCGCTGGAATTGGGCATTTCGGAGCTCGTCTTAAAACTCCACGATGAAACACTTCGCCCAAGGGGCGCGCCATCATCGCGACCCGCCCCCCCTTGGCCCCCCCCATTGTCGGCCCCCTTTCCGATGCGAGCTGTAACGGCGCGCAGCCAGTCGAGCGGTTGCATATTGCACATCCTGGCGCTTATCAGGATGAGGGAGAGAAACTTGCAGACATTCGGGGAGATGAGGTTAGTTACGTCTGAGATATGTCCGACCCCCCTCGACGCCCTCGGTCTCGACGACCAGCTGAGCACCTGATCCTCTGGCAGCGCTTGAATGGTCCAGCGTCATGACCTGGGCTGGACAGCCGCCTGCAGGTCCTGGAAGTTTCATCTCCCCCCCCCACTCTTGCCCCGCCCCGTCCGCCCTGATCTTCCCGTGGATCCTCTCCCCCCCCCTTCTTCGTCTGTGCGATAAGTTTAGCTAGACGGTGTATGTTGCGCCCATCCTGCCTCTCCACCGCCTCGTCGAACGCCTCGCACCTGTCCTGCCTGATCTGCTCCCAGTAGGTCCTGTTTCGATTTCTCAGCCACCTGCTCGCTCTCCTCAGCTCCATCGTCAGTCTAAGCTCTTCCCCCTCCAAGTCCTCCGAATACTCGACCTGCGAAAACTGTCCCCGAACGTCGCTGCGCTTCTGGAGGAGTTCTGAGATCTCTCTCGCATGCCTAGAATGATCTTCTGTATACAATGGTGCGCGAGCGCACTGCTCTTCGCCTGCTTCCCGAAGTGACTGCACGAATACTTTGTTGGCTTCATCCGCGACCATGTTCGATGGTAGCAAAGCCACTCTGTCATATTCTCGAGAAAGAGACCGCTCCAGCTGCAGAATGAATTCTTTGCGCCTGAAACTTCGCTGCAACATCATCGGCATGGCCTCTCCCGAAAGATGCGCCACCTGTCTCTGGCCTGCGTTCTCATATGGTTATGCAGCCACTTGGAGCGGCAGTGCAATCCCAGCTGGTACGTGGCCCCATAGCTCGGATTGGCTGTGCGCCTGAAGTCGCCAAGCGCTGCGCCGCAGCGTGCGACGCCAACATACTTCGGGCACCCACTGGTGGGGCATCACAATGAAGCCGATCACTTTGGACGTTTGTGAATTACCGTAGCATGTGTCGCCAGCGGGCCACATCGTATTCATTGCACACAAGTCATGCGACTTTAAAAGAGCCGAAGGATTCTGTGTCGTGAAACTCCCATCTCCGCATCCGTAGGCACCTGACAAACCTTCAATCTCAGGAAACTGTTATAACAGCACTCATAGTAATAGGTGTCCACCTTGCTGATATTGAGCTGAGTGCAGCTCCGAGCCATCGTAATAGTGTATCAATAGTAGCCTCCCACTGCAGATGTTGCGCACGAGTTCCTCTAGGTTGGGGAGGAAACTACACGAGGATGAAAACTATCCTGAGGCTGCCCCGCTCGATTTTCACTCCGCCACGCCGTCCCCAACGATCCTTTGGTGTGTGAATAAACCCCTTGATGCAGGACATATTGACGAACCTTCTTCTCAGCCAAAGCGTGAGACCACAACTGTTATTTGTGTGCTCCCCTCGTCCAACCAAAATCATTTTTTTTCTTCCTCGCGTCGACCACGGCGGCTGGATGCCTCGACAACTTCGCATGGCCGCTGCCCCCGGCCATGGAGGGAAGCCGGGCTGCGTGGGCAGCCGACCACCAAAGAATACGGAGACGCTATCAGGCACGTGGCAGGGACAGCGAAAGAGCACCCGAGACAATTATTGCCCGGGGGCCAGGGCGAAAATGTTACTTAAGACCGGGTATTTCGAAGGCACGAGGAGGAGGGGGAGGAGGAGGAGGAGGAGGAGAAGGAAGGAGAGCACTGAGCAAAGCCCTGAGGGTCATCGCCAGCCGACTCCTGTGAGTCTGGGCGCCCCGCTGACCAGAAGAAGGCGTGCTCCCAAGGTGTCGCGCTCATTGGCGAGTCAGTACATTACACGCGGGAAGAAATGTGATGGGCAGCGACCACGGACGACAACGACGAGGAGCGGAGGCGAGGAGGGGGGAACTAACTCAGCTTTGCCACACTGCGGCCACGAGCGATGCGAGGCGAGGATGCGCAGCACAAGCTTCCCTAGCGTACTGCCACATGGCCTCCCACGCGTTGGAGGTGGCCCCGTGGCGCGCCGCTGTGGATGCCGCGTAAACGCAATACACCGCCAGGGCACGGCGAGCGATAGCGCTCGCCGTGTCTTCGGAAAAACGGGGGGAGAGGAGCAGAAAGTGAGACCAGCGCTCGCCGGGTGGAGGGGCAGTCAGCGCCAGCTGCCTGCGCCCGAACTCCGCGACCCTGGAGCAGTGGATGTAGTGCTCGACGCTGTCCTCACCGTGTCCGCATGCAAACGCGCAAGGCGCTGGCCTCTGCATGCGGCGCCCTGTAGTCCAGCCGTTGCACATGACGCGGTAGACCGATGCCCACACCCGCGGGGGCACCAGCGGCGCCAGGCCGCGGAGCGCGAGCGTCGCGCGCTCCAAGCGGCGCCCACGGAGCACCGGGAGTTGGAGACGAGAAAGGCAGCGGTCGAGGTGGCGGACGGCGCCCTGCGGGCGCGGGTCCGCCAATATAATCCGACACCGCTTCTGCCATTCAGACCTCGGCGCTGGTTCCGGCGCGTCGCCCTGAACCAATGTCTCGACCGACGCTCTGGCTGCTGCTGCCTTGTGTTCCAGATGGCCGCGCGCGTTTGTGAGGTTCGTGAAGAAATTCTGGCCGTGCCAGCCGCTCGAGGCAACCAAACGATCCAAATGATCAGAATCCAGTCGGAGTGCGTCCAAAAAACGAGAACGACGACGTACCTGAAGTCCTCCATGAGCTGTGTTCTCCCATCGATATACCCGGCACTTGGCCGCGATCGCCACGGATGCTGCGTCGACCAATTCCGCGTGAAACCCCAAGGACCGCAAGCTCCGGAGCGCCGCTGGGGTAGTCCAGCAGCGGGGGCCGGGGAAGAGGAGGACGCATGCCTGCTGCTCCACAACGTCCCAATTGGACGGCAACTGGTCCAGCTGCAGGAGGAAGGAGAGCACGGGGAAGATGTAGGTGCGGTAAGCCAAGAGGGTCAGCATCATTCCGCAGCCGATGCCCCGCCACACCTTGGCCCGGGAAATGAACTTGTCCAAAGCCTTTGTCCACGAATGTTCACCGCGTTCCGGACCGACGACGAAGCCCAAGTAAGTTGCGTACCGGCGGATGGTGAAGTCGCTCCACGTGGGCGCGGCCACTTGGAGACGCTCTCTCACGCGGTCGGTTGATTCCAGTGCCAATGGAACCCAAACCGTTTTTCCGTGGTGTAGTCGCAGCCCCGACAGTCGCTCGTACTCGTCGAAAGTGTGCTCAAGAATGGAAGCGTCCCCCGTCCCGCGAACCAGGCCGACGGCCAGGTCGTCGGCGTAGGCGCGAGGAACGGCGTCTGGGATGAGGCGCGGGAGCCTCCGCAAAAGAACATCCGAAAGCACGGCGAAGAGGAGCGGGGAGAGGGGGCAGCCCTGGCGGACCCCCGCGGTGAGCTCGAAGCCGTCGAAAGTGGACCCGCCGTGCGCGATGCGGCACCTGTTGTTCCGATACAGCGCTTGGATGAAATGCACGCACCATGGCGGCCAACCCCGGGCCGCGATGACATCAAGAAGGAACTCCTGGCTGACGCTCGGGAAGGCCGCCTCGAAATCGAAGAAGACCATGGCGGACGAGTCGTACTTAAGCGAGTGGTGGAGCATGAACTCTTCGACGTCCATGAGGTTTGCAAGCATCGAGCGCCCATGCAGGAACCCCCGCTGGCAATCGGAGACCCCGGGGGCAACGGTGGGCTCAATGTACATGCGGACCGCGCTGCATATAATTCTGTTGTCTGTATTCGTGATGTTCAAGGGCCGCATGTTCGAGGGGACATAGAACTCCATGCCGTCTCCAGTAATGCCTGATGGCTTCTTGGGGAGGAAGACCATGGAGCTCTCATTGAACGAGTCCCAGTCCGAGTCCATCAGCGCCGCGCCACTGGGGCTGGCGATGGCCAGGAAGGCCTCGTACAGAGCTCTCGTCGCGAAGCCGCCTAAAGCACGCCATGCGCGGAACGGGATCCCATCTGGTCCAGGAGAGCTGTTGCTCGTGTGCTGGACCGCCCGCTCGAAGATCTCGAAGGGCACTCCAACCAAAATCAATACTCCAGTGATTCCCCAGTCTCTGCGATATCTCGACCAAAGTACCTGTTGACCTCCTCTGCGTCCCTATCAATCCCACTGCATCAGAATTAGAAAGCTCTTCGATGGCGTTTCGGCTCCTGTCCTTGCTGGCGCTCTGCGGGTTGAACTGCGCAAACATGATGCCACGTCGGGCTGCCGACGCTGAAGAAGCAACAGGTGCCATGGCATGATGCAAGCCGATGCCTCTCTGTCTGAAGGCGCCCGATAAGGGGGGCCCGCGGCCCCCAATCCCCGATCCAGAGCGGCGCCTTGCCTCCTCCTGCTCCTGCTCCTCCTGCTCCTCCTCCTCCCCCTCCTCCTCTCCCCATCCTCCTCACCCAACTCCGTATGTTGTCGCACTGGTCGAGAAGGAGGAGGGGGGAGGCAGGGAGAGAAAGGGGGATATAACATATGATGAGGGATGAGGGAGATAGGAGGGACCAGGAAATACATAATTCGACAGAAACTTAACCTTCCTCAGCCGATCATAGGGCGATTCTAAAGACTTCTCTTCAATTTGACTCCTTCTCCTCGTCCCCCCTCTTTCCGTCCATTGCAAGTACGAAGTACGACCCATCTCCCCCCTCACCGAACTCCAGGAAGATGGTTGGCCACAACCCGTGGGTAGGCCTGTGAGGACCTCCAGAAGTCGAAAACTGCAAGACACCTCCTGCCCTGAATTTTCCGCGACGTGAACATGGTTGAGCTTCCGCCCAGAAACCTGCCCTGTTTATGCTACTGTTTCTCCTTCGATTCGGGCGCTGCTAGAAGTACCCCTGGCCCAAGGTGCCCGCAGCTTTTCACTCCGTCTTGGAGCCCCTGGGGCCCTCTGGGCCCTGCAAGGGGTGCCCTGGAGGCCGCCTGGGCCTCCCTGAGAATCCTGGGGGTACCTTGGGCCAGGGGTACTTCTAGCAACACCCGATCGATGCTGGCTCGCACCGTTTCCGAGGCTGGGTGGTGACGTCGGTGATGAATCGGCGACGTCGGCGAGGCACCTGCACCACCAGCGCCGCTGACGTGGAGAAACACTGGCACCATATCGAGCCGCAGCGCCGATGCATCGGCGATGGACCCCACTCAGTCGGGGATGGGCAGAACCCCATGTAGTAAAACATGTTTTAGTGCAAACGACCTCGGACCCAAACCTGGCGGGCGCGAACCTGGAAAATGATGACCGCGGCGCCCTCTCGAGAACCGAAAACAGACAATTCACTGATCGACGCGTCAGGGTGGGGGCTCTGTCCACCCCCGGCTTAGGAGGCCCAGATTCCCGCCCTCCGATGCCGCGGCTCCGCAGCTCTCTCCAGGGGTGCGACCTGACCAAAATCCCGCGGCGGATCGAGGGCCTCCCAGGAGGCCCGAAAAGGCTAAAACGGAGCGCAAAGGCAGCGACACCTGTGACGATCGGCGGCGAGCCGGGGGGGCCAGTGAGACGGGGCGGGCCTTCTCAGAAGGCGTGGAAGTCCCCCCAGCCTTCCAGACAAGCTGTCCAAGCCTCCCCCCGAGGACGCAGACGCCTCCTCGAGAAGGCGCCCGGGCTTCTGCGAAGCCCCGCCGCCTCTGGAGAAGGCCTCCTCCTTCGCACCCCCCCCCCCTTCGCTCGCTATCGAAACGAGGCCTCCCCGTTCCCATCTAGAGGCCTCCTAGATGGGGTCGGAGCAGGTCGGGTCGGAGGATCGCGCCGCACTGCCGATACATCGGCGATGCACCGGCGATGCACCGGCGATGCATCGGCGATGCGCCGGCGACGTCGACGTGAAGCAAACCGGGCTCCACATCGAGCCGCATCGGCGATGCATCGGCGATGCGGCACGGTCCTCCGACCCCACCTGCTCCGACCTCATCTATCGGGGGTGGACAAACCTCCCTTTAGTAAACCTCCCCTCAGTGAAAACGGCCTGGGACCGAAACCGACGGACCTGGACCCGCAGAACTGACGGCCGCGACGCCCTCTCGCGAACCGAAGACGGCCCATTCGCTAGTCGACGCGTCAAAGATGGAGGCCTGTCCAACCCCGATATAAAGGCCAACTGGGCCGACCCGCCCCCGGGAGCCGGGCGGCGGCCTCCGCCGGGGCGCGGGGCCCGCCGCGGCGCGCCCCGGCGAGGCGCGCCGCGGCCCGCCGGAGGCCAGCTGCAGCAGCCTGCGGCGGATGTCCGCCGCGGCGGGCGCGAGCTCCTGCCGGCAGGGCCCGGGATGCCCAGACCCCCTCGCGCTGTGAAAGAATCGCAGCGGGAGGTTTTTCGATATGTTCGGCCCCCGGGGGGCCCTTGCCGGGCCTCGGGACCGTGAAAAAACGACTCAGGATGACAGGCCGGTCCCAGGGGGGGGGTCTGCGGAGTTACAGTCGGACCTTCGAGGGCAGAACATCCACCCCGAGATAATAATCACCCCGACGCGCGAAGCCGTTTCGCAAACGCACCCAAAGAGGGGCTCAATAAGGGCAGGGCTGTTCAGTAAACGCCCAGGGCCGTTTAGTAAACGCCAGTTGTCTGGTCCGGGGGGGGGTTCCTCCTTTGAGCTGAGCCAAAAGAACATACTTCAAGAACATGAGACCCTCCGTCGGCCAACAAAAGGACAGATCATCATCGAAGGGGCACCCTGCCGAAAATGCACGAGAACATCCAACAAGCACGAGGAACATTAAGGCACCCTCCCCGAATCGATCTCGATCGTATACCTCGGTCCGCCTGTACGGGTATGGCGACTGTGTCGCTTACTCTGTGCGGAAGCAGACTAGATCTGCTACCTCCTGGCCCGTCTGACCTGCTCTCGCTTACTGTAGAACTTCGGCCACAGACCCTGGAGAAGACGCCTCCGATAATCAATACGGTTACTGTCGAGGCGATGGCTGCATTCCTTGCTGAGCATTGCTAGCTGCACCGCTGCAAAACACCCACAAACCTAGCAAACCCTGAGCCACAACCCGGCGTGAAACCTTCGAGGTTAAGAATCGTGAGCGTACCCTCCCGAGAGGTGCACCCTTTTGCTAGGAGGGGGTCTGCAAATGATGCCGCCCACGCTAACTAAGTCAAAAAACGGTGAGTTCAGCAACTCGCTCTTACAGGCAAGAGCAGTCGACCTCTGACCAAGTTTGCAACTACGGCCGTTATCGCCGAGGTGGTGCGGCGAGGCGAACATTGCACATACACTGACTGCTGAAGGGCGAACGACGCGCGACGGGGCCTTACGCTGACGGCGTCTGGTCACCGAACTCTCGGCTTTCTTTAAACATTCTCCGGCTTGAACAGCTTCCAGTGTGCTCTGTAGAATGCGCATTCGCGCAACGAGCACTAAGCTTTCCACCCTATGTATACGCGACCGCGTGCACGTGCAACCTCGACGCCGGCGGCCGCAACCTCATTCGCAACCGTGTTGCCTACAAGCAGGAGGCGCGGCGCATGCTCTCCTACCCTGTGCTCGGTGCCAAAGAGGAAGGACACTTGGTGTACAAGAGCGTCATGCACTGCCTGCAACAGTGCGTCCCATGGGGGGGCTCCACCTGCTCGACCAACGGGCGCCCTAACAGCCAAGATCCACTCCATGTGGGGGGGACAGGGGACTGCAACGGCCCGCGCCGATCGGCAGAACAATGAACAAGAACACGACCGCCAAGCTTCTCCTGAGCCTCCTCCGCAGGCCGACAATCCGCAGAGGGTTTCTCAGAAGCCCGCGGGGGGAGGCTTCTGAGAGGGCCCCGCCGCCGTCCGAGAAAACCTCTGCGCCCCCTCCTTCGGCCCCCGCCCCCAGGGGCCCGCCGCCCAACGGAGGGTCCTCGTCCGTGAACTGCAAAGGCGCCTGGGCCGCCTCCGCGCGCGAGAGGAAGGGACTCAGCAGAGCCTCCGCGGGGGCCAGGCGCGCGGCTGGGTCGTACGCCAGCAACCTGCGGCGCGCGCGGGGGGGGCCCGTCGAGCAGGAGGATCGGCCCGACTCGACGAGGAGGGAGGGGTGTTTCGGAAGTGCACGGCCGGTCGAACTCAAGGACAGCAGGAGGGAGGGAGGGAAACGGGAGTAGGAAGGGGGGCACCGACTGGCTGATGAAGAGGGAGGGGAGAGACATTTCGACAACAAGCTGTCCGAGGCGGCAGGACTACCGCAAACCGCATCGACAGCGAAACCGACCGACAGAAACCGACAGGCCGCAATCAGTTCAGAAGGCCGCAGCGACGCAGCAACGACACAGCAACCGATCGATCGGAACCAACTGAACGCAACCGACTAGGATGCAGCTGAACCGATCCAGCCGCGGACATCCTTCTGGCTGGAGTCGACCAGTAGCTATAAGCATGCATGCCAGCTACAAAAGACGCCCGGCGTGCCATATCGCGCGCTCGAATGGCCGTGAGGACGCCCCTGGAAAGGGGGGGGGGCCCAAAATCGCCCCGCGAGGCCCAAAAGAGGGCCCCATGACGGCCATAGATGGCTCCAAGACGGCCCCCATGGCGGCCCAAGATAACGCCACGAGGAGCCAAAGAGCGGGAACACGGTTTTTCCTTTACCCCCCCCAAAAAAACACGTAATGATGACAACTGCCAGCTTCCCAACTGATGGGGCGATGAATCCACCAAGCAAGCCTAGAGAAGGTGGTCGGGACCCCTGTCCCGAGCAGTGCAAAGTGGTGACCAAGCCCACACTTTCGCGTGACGACGAAGAGACCAAACCAACAAGAAAACAGAGAGACAACAAGACCGCCAGGAGAGGAAAGAAGAAGAAGTGCAAGAGACCCGGAACAGCCCACAGGTAGACTGCTATGGGCGGGCCCGAAGGTGGAGCCATGGCCTGAGAGAGCGCAGAGCGACGTGGGGTTACACCCAACGCGCCAGTGCATACGTGTAACTGATAGAAAAAACGCACCGATTGCTATCGCCCCAGAAGCAAAGCCAGAGGAGGGAGGAAACGGAGAGGAAGGCATCACAAGTCGGACGGCGGGTAGAAGAACATGTTGAAGTAGTAGCCGCCCCCGGCCAGGATGGAGGCCGCTGGGCGTCTGGCGACGGGTGCTGGCGCACCGGTATGGCCAGGAGGCCCCTCAGCTCAACGGCCTGAGCGGGGTCATGCGTTGAACTCCGCCTCCCAAGGCCGCGATCGTGGGAGGGTGGGAGGAGTGGGGCGAAGGCGCCAGCCAGAGTCGCAGGGATAGGTAAGAGGAAACGACGTTAGTGGTAGCGGGAGTGGGTCGGAAATTCTGGTGGTACTGGTCGTTGGAGGCGGGGTTTCCCGTGGTCGTGGTGTGGCGGTCGGCGGACCGTCGGACTCCGCTGCCAGCTGGGTTATAGCCGCTGCACCGGCGTCAGGGCGGGAGCCAGTCGGAGCAGGAGTCGGACTAGGATAAATAGCTGGAGTCGGGGCTTCTCATGGTCGTGCTGCTGGCGACCGTCCGCCACTCCTGGTCCTCAGCAGCACTGGGCCAGAGCATCCTTGCACGCGCAAGTGTGCTGCTGGTGAGGAGGCTGCAGGTGGATTGAGTCGCTCGTCGTGTTGCTAACGTCCGTGGGATGGGCGCAATTGTCTTGGTCAACGGCCCCTGGGTCTTGGAACGCACTCCAAGAAAAAGTGGTGAACTCAAGACGGCGTCCAAGATGCCGCTTCATATGGATACCGCAGGAGGGCGGGGCTGGAGTCGGAGTCGGTATGGGATCTGGAGCCGCTGGATATCAGAGTGCCGAGCTGGTGCCACTGGTGGAGGCTGGAGGGTGACTGGTCGAGGTGGGAATGGAAGTCGCATGCTGGAAGCTGTGAGTCGGAACGTTGACTGGCCGAGGCTGGCCGTCGATTGGTGGAGGTGCAAGTGGGTAATTAGCCCGATGCTGGAGGTTGGCACTGAGCTGAAGGAGACTGGAGAACGGGGGCCGTGAGCCGGCGCAAGCGTCGGTGCTGGTGTAGGCGGTGGTCGTAACGGTCTGGTCGCCCATCAGCCCAAGACAGACGCAACAAAGTCGAACCAGGCAGGGATGCAGGCGCAAGCGTTATTGCTACCGTCGGCGCTGACGTCTACGCTGGCGGAGGCTCTGGCAGCGGCACAGGCGTAGGCACTGGAGTTGGCGTCGGTGCTAGGGCAAGAGCTGTCGTTGGTGACAGCGTGCGCGCTGGTGTTGGTGCTGGCGTCCGTGGTTGTGCAGGCGTTGGTCGTAACGGTCTGGACGCCCATCTGCCCAAGCTTGACGCCATGGTAGCTGGGATGGCGGTGGCGCTGTCTATAAACAAATCTTACGGGGGGGCAAGATTTGTCCGCCGCTTCTCGTCCGTCGGCAATGTTGGTGCCGGTGCTTGTGCGGCATTGGCGCTGGCCTTGGTACGGGTGTCAGTGCCGGCGATCGCGCTGGCGTCGGTGCCAACGTAGGCGCCGGCGTTGATCCTGGAGTCGGTGCTGGCGCCGGCGCTGGTGTGGGCGTTGGTCGTAACGGTCTGGACGCCTATCCGACCAAGCCGGGCGCAACAAATTCGAACCAGGCAGGGACATAGGCGCAGGCGTTATTGCTAGCGTCCGTGCCAGCGTCCGCGCTGGCGGATACTCCGGCGTCGTCACTGGCATTGGCGCAGGCGTTGGATTGGCGTCGGTGCTGGGGCAGGGACTGTCGTTGGTGCCAGCGTGGGCGCCGGCTTGGTGCTGGCGTCGGTGCTGGTGTAGGCGTTGGTCGCAACGGTCTGGACGCCCATCAGCCCAAGCCAGACGCAACAAAGTCGAACCAGGCAGGTACAGGCGCAAGCGTTGTTGCTAACGTCGGTGCCGGCGTCGGCGCTGGCGGAGGCTCCAGCGTCGCCACTGGCGTAGGCGTAGGCGTTGGAATTGGCGTCGGTGCTGGGGCAAGAGCTGTCGTTGGTGCCAGCGTGGGCGCCGGGGTTAGTGCTGGCGTCGGTGCTGGCGTTGATGCCGGTGTAGGCGTTGGTCGTAACGGTCTGGACGCCCGTCAGCCCAAGCCAGACGTAACAAAGTCGAACCAAACAGGGACGTGGGAGCAGGCGTTGTTGCTACCGTCGGTGCCAGCTTCGGCGCTGGCGGAGGTTCTGTCATCGGCACTGGCGTAGGCGTAGAGGCGTTGGAACTTGCATTTCGAGCCCTCTGCCCTAGGATGACTCTGGAGACCGCCAGTAGCCTCCCAAGAGGCCCCCAAGAAGCCCCCGAAGCTCCCAAGAGGCCCAAAAGATGCCCTAAGAGGACCCCGAAAGGCCCCAGGGAGGCCCCAAGACACCTCAAAACTGGGCTCCGAGGGGCCTCCTAAGATATCCCAACAGGCATCCAAGAGGCACCTGAGCCACAACCCAGGCACGGCGGCAGAATGCGCATGTGGCTCTCTCTACTCTCGATTCTCATCCCTCTACGACGTGCCCTCCCCTGTTTACATTTGACATATACGGTCAACGTTATTTTATCTAGTTAGGCTTTGCCTGAAGGTTGCTTGAATCTTTTTGGAGAGCATGTAAGTGGAAAGCCTGGCCGTCCAGACTTCCTTGGGGTTCCGCTGTCTTCGTTCCTTCCAGTGGCCTTCCTCGGGGTTCCTTCGCCTCGTTTCTTTACAGTGGCCTTCCACTGGGTTCCTTGGTCTTGATTCCTTGGCACCTTGATTGCTGCCTTCCTCGGGCTCCTTGGTCCTGATTCAGTGGTTCCTTGGTCTTAGCTTCTTGGTTTTTGTTTCTTGCTGCCTCGTCACGCACTGTCAACCACTGCCAAGCAATGCATAGCAATGCCCCCCAATGCCAAGCAACACCAAGCGATGCCACGCAATGCCAAGCAATGCAAGCCCAACAATGCCAGGCAATACCAGGCAATACCAAGCGCCACGCAACGCCAAGCAAGGCTGAGCAATGCAAAGCAATATGCGAAGCAATGTGCCAAGCATGCAAAGCAATGCCAAGCAACAGTGCGCCCATCAATAAAAATGTTCCCCCTAATTTGGATCGCGCTGGGCTCATTGTTGTTGTGTCGTTTCTCTCTCTCTCTCTCTTTCCCTCCCTCTCTCTCTCTCTCTTTGTTCCTGTAACAGTTCCTCCCTACTCTCTTTGCCGTCCGCTCTCCGAGCCCTGATCCCTATTTTTCACACGTTATGCGCTCTACTCTCTACTCTGTCCCTACCCTCGAGTCTCGGGGAACCTGGCCGCACCATAGAACTATGTAGAGTCCAAGAATCCAGGACGGATCGGGGCTGCGTTGACCAGGGGCTGGTCGAACGAGGACTGGGGCGCTATATTTGGAAGATGCCTCCGGCGCGCATGCCCCAGAACCCCGGGGCCCTCTCGAGCGCGCAGCACCACCTTCAGTCAGACTTCCGCGCACTCCCAACATCGGACAAGGGCGGCGCGCAGGGGGGCGGACCCGCGCGTGCAGCAGACTAAAAAAACTGCAGTGCAGAACAACTGGACCTGCATCACGGATGCCAGCTGTCACGCAAATGGTCGGCAAGACAGCAGCACAACTGCATTGCAGACATCGACAGCGCAGAACAGTTGCAGCGGAGGGGCCCCTGCTGCTGCCGAGCGGACTGCCTGGTCACATTGTGTGGGGCTTGCGAGAAACGTGGCTCCTGCGCACAGCAAACGAATAACTGGAATGGCAGCCCCCCCGCCCTAGCTGGGGCCGCACAAGTCAAGTTGGCGGCGCCCACAAGGGGGTAGGGGGCGGCGGGAGGGCTTCTCAGAAGCGCCCCTGCTTCTCAGGAGGCGCTGGCCTTGCATCTCCAGATGAGGCCCGCGCCTTCTGAGAAGCAGGGGTGCTTCTAAGAAGACCTCCCCCCCTCCCCCCATCCCCCCTTCTGCGCGTGGCCGGTAAAGATGCCCCCCCCGCCTGCCTGCCAGCCCCCTGTCTATGCGCACCCGAACCGAGAGGGGACCTCGGCGCCAGGAGCGGCTGCCTACGGAAACAAGAGCGGCGAACCGCCGCCAATGCCTTGCACCAGCCACGAGGACCTGCTCACTGCAGGCACTGATTTGACGATCGAGCAACACGCAGCCGTACCCAGAAGGGGGGACGGAGGGGGCTACGGGTGCGTGTTGTCGGATGGGGGTCCCCGCTCGAACGGGAGCTTCCCCCAGGGTCCGACAACCCGCACCCATACCCATAGCCAGTCCTCCTCCCAACGGCCCCCCTATGGGTATGGGTGTGAGATGTTCGTTCGCCATGATTGGGGAACCACTGGTGCTGCCCTGTCCTTGCCCCGCAAGTTTTTCGGCCTGGGATGGCGCCAGGAGTGCTTCTGAGATCACCGGGCGGCTTCCCCTCCGAGGGCCACAAAAAACCAAGGACGGAGCAACACCTGGAGCGCCCGGCATCGAATCGATGAGCCAGATCGGCGATCGAAATACATCGAATCGGCGGAAGTCGGCAGCCATGTCGGGATAAATCGAGTCGGCGGAAGTCGACAGGCTAGCAAGGCCTTCATCGAGAAACCGAAATTCAAATCGGAATCCGAACTCGAATCGATTCGGAATCGGACCCATCGAAATCAAAACGAATCGAGTCGGAGGAATCGAAATGAGCCCTGCCGAGACAGCTCCCAGAGAGACACAAAGACAATCGTGGGATACCCAAAGCCGGCCTAAGGTCGCCCAGACAAGGCTTGAAGACGGCCCCAGGAACCTACCAGACGGCTCTTGCTGAACCTCTGCGTAGAATGTTCACGCCCAAGACGGCCCCAAGACCCCCGACCGGCCCCCACAGAGAAAGAACAGCTGCGTGAACCTAAACTTTCGGAGCTCCGAGCGTAGAGTGCTCACGCCCAAGACGGCCCCAAGACCCCCGACTGGCCCCCACAAAAGAAGAAGAGCTGCGTAGACCCAGAGCTTCGGAGCTCCGCGCGGGTTTCTTGGACCTGCGCTGAACCCCTCTCCCCGGCGCGTGGCGCAGGCCAGGGACGGCGCCGGAGGCGCCGCCAAGGGGGGGGCTGGCGCCGATCAGGGACGTGCGCGCGCAGCTCCAAAAGTTTACAGTCAACCCCGTATCATTGAAGGGGCCCTGGGACACACAAATGAACGAACACAAATAACAGGATTCCTGATATTTTCCCATATTTCCTGGTTTCTTGTCCTCCCCCCCACTTCCCATATTTTCCCATATTTTCGGGGGAATCGACAATTAATTGTGCCTATGTGTTTGTGTTCCCTACTGAGATAAGGATGCGAGGGCCTTGGAAGGGAAGGCCACGCCGACCCTCTGCGAGCGGGGCGTGGCCAGGGCAAGCGGGCCAAGGATAGGCCTGAGGGGAAGGATCCAAGGGTAGCCTTGGGAAGTCGCTCATCCTTCCTATGCGCGTTGACTGCACGCTGATGCAATCTGTTCTGCTTCGACCCGGGACGATCCTCCCCACCCTCCCCCGCGGAAACCTGCACCACTCCCAGCTTGGCAACGAGGAGACATGTAGCACTGCGGCCACGTAGCGCCAAAGCAGTGCAGACTGCAGCGATGCGCCCCAGACGGCCAAAAGATGGCTCCACTCCGAGGCTGCTAACGAGAGCGCGATGGAGCTATCTTGCGCGAGCTCGGGTGCTTGGAACGATTGCACACTGGCGGGGTTTGGGCCGCGAGCGCCTGAACTGAACTGAGTCCTCTGGTCATCATTTTTCTCCTCCTCCTCCTCCTCCTCTTGCCTCCTTCCCCCCCTCTCCTCCTCGAGGAGGAAAACGAGCGGCACACATATATAAACTTTCAGGTGTCCGCGCGCAGCTCTGGAAATCACCGTTTATGCAGTGTGTTCTTCCTCAACTCTCCTCCTGCCTCCCTCCCTCGGGAGTGGACAGACCCCCCCCTTAAGTCAAACTCCCTTTAGTGAAAAAATGCTGAGGCGCTCCACGGGTGCGCACGGCACCCCATTCCGAGACCACCCGAGCAGAACACGCTAATCGACCTCCATAAAGAACGAAAGTATCCGGCGAAACGTACATCGGTTAGCGAAACCGACGGGGGACCGCAGAGCACACTCGAAGGCCAATGTCGAATAAACTTGTGCAGATGTCATCAATCGACTTGTGTGGGAGGGCGTGTTCTCAATGCCCAACTCCCATCCCTTCTTCCTCGCACCTCCTCTTAAGACGAAGCCAGCAAGAGGATACATTCGAGTGAGGATAAATCGAGAATATATGAGATCTGGCGGCTCTAGAGGATGCCTCGGGCGCCGCGGCCCTCTCAGAGCGCTCCAGAGCGCTCTGGGAGCGATCCGGAACGCTCTGAATCGGAGTCATCCTCGTCCTAGTCCCGTCCGATAAATGCCTGACTCCCCTCTCTTCTTCCTCGCACCTCCTCCTCCGCTCCGCTCCGTCCTCCCTCGTCGCTACCATTAGGTCGGGCGTGTCCCCCTACAGGCGGATTCTGAGCGAAAAGATTCAAAAACAAATACCACCAAAATACACCAAAATAATCAGAAAATGCTGTAACAAATCGTCCCCATATTATTTTTTTGACTATCTTTGACTAGTCCTTCTGTAGAGGGACAAGCCCGACTTAACGCTGCCCCCCTCCCTGGCCGCGCGCGCTGCCGGCCTCCTTGGCAGCTGCAGGGCCTGGGCTTGTCTCGGGCCCCGAGCAGGTGCGGCCGTCCGGCGCGGAGGCCACCGGCGATCTCTGCCCGAGCCCTCTCCTCCCCTCCCCTCCCTGCACGGTTTCCCCTGGGGGCGTAGGCGACCCGAGGAGGTGGAGGAGGAGAAGGAGGAGGGGGAGAAGGAGGAGGAGGAGAAGAAGGAGGAGGAGGAGGAAGGAGGAGGAGGAGGAGGAGGAGTAGGAGGGAGGAAGGAGGAGGAGGAGGAGGAGGACGGGTCGTCTAAGCCCTTCGGAGAAACCCTCCACCCCTTCCCCCCCTGCCTCGTCCTTATCGTCCTCCCTCCCAACCCTTCCTCCTGCCCCCATCGTCACGCAGCTCCCCGAGGAGTTCATCCTCCTCTCACTTGCTTCATAATTGGGACGAGAAGAATCAGGGGGAGTTGCCGCTATCGCCGTCGCCGATGCCGGCTGCGGAGAGAAAAGGAGGTGGGAGGGCACCAAATCTCTTCACCACGACTGCGTTCTCCGTGGTCGCAAAGAGATCCGCTCATCCTGCTGACCCTGGCAAGGAACAAAAACACCTCCCCGCGGGTGGCGCACCAGAACCACCTCCGCCACCGCCAGGGACGGGGCTGTCCAAATTCCCTCACCGACTCGGGCGGGAGGGCGCACGCAGGGCTGGGCCACGCCGCAAACGGAGGGGGGGCAAAGAGGCGCCAGCAGCCGCTTATAAGCACTGACCCCGCTGGATGGAGAGGGGAAGGATTGGAGGACAACGCTCGCCCGCACACACACACAGAGACACACAGAGACACACAGAGACACACAGACACACAGACACACAGACACACAGACACACAGACACACAGCCACACAGCCACAGAGACACACAGCCACACAGCCACACAGACACAGACACAGAGACACACAGACACAGAGACACACAGACACACAGACACAGAGACACAGAGACACAGAGACACAGAGACACAGAGACACAGAGACACACAGACACACAGACACAGAGACACAGAGACACAGAGACACAGAGACACAGAGACACAGAGACACAGAGACACAGAGACACAGAGACACAGAGACACAGAGACACAGAGACACAGAGACAGAGACAGAGACACAGAGACACAGAGACACAGAGACACAGAGACAGAGATACAGACACACAGACACACAGACACACAGACACACAGACACACAGACACACAGACACAGACACAGACACAGACACAAACACACACACACACACACACACTCACACACACACACACCACGCACACACACACACACCCACACCCACACCCACATCGACACACACACACAAACACACCCACACAGACACACAGACACACAGACACACACACACACACACACGCACACATCCACGTACACACACACACACATGTCGCTGTCGTTGGCCCCTCCTGCCCCGTCTGAGCCCAACGCCAGCGGCTCCGAGGCGAACGCCGGCAGCAAGTCCTTTCTCGCGGGATGAGGGAGAAAGGACATGGAGGAGGAGGAGGAGGAGGAGAAGGACGACGACGGTGATGGGAAGAAAAACGGCATGCTTTGCACCTCGCTCGGCGAGCAAACGTCATGCAGCCCTGGGGTGACCATCGATAGCCACACGACACGGCAACCCACATGTACTACGCGGCAACGTGTTACTACTGGTGGTCACCGTGCGCCCCGTCCATAGTCAACACGACACGCTCGAGTAACAACACGCTCGTCACAAGGCACGCTGGCGAGAACGAACTTTCCTTTACCAAAGACCGCTGTCCATGCCATGGAACTAATACAGAACGCGCTGGTGATGACGCGCCGGGGCAGGGGGGTGGATGCCCAGGATCAACAGCAAGAATTAACGAGGAGGAGTACCAACAGGTGGCCGAGTCGTGCAACCGATAACAGGAGCACGGGCCAGCATTGGGCCAAGCTCGCCTGACGCACAACGTGCACGCGTGAGGTCAGACTGGGTCCCTACGCGAAGCGTGGCGAAATGGAAAGGAAGAGCAACAGGGCGAAGCAGCAAGGAGAAGGACCAAGGAGGCGAAACGAGGGCGAGCAAGCCAAGTTAGTTGCCGTGAGCTGCTCCGCAAGAAGATCTTCACAAGGGGTACCTGATGGGAGGGCGGCGCGCAACTCCTGCTGTTCCTCCAGCTTCAGCTTCAACGTTAGCGTCAACGGTACCACCAGACTTAGCCTGCTCTGTTACGTGTAGCTTATACTTAGTTTGTGACCGCTCAGCCTGCTGCGTCTGAGCTATATCTCAGAACAGAACGTGCCAGGCCTGGTTGGCCGTAGGTTTCGCATGGAAGCGCGCTTGCATCCAAGTGGAACTTTGGCGTTTGCTCTGGCTCTATCCGTTGCCTGACCGCGTGATTTCCATGACGCCTCAGCTGTAGGTTTAGCGCCGGGCGCCGATTGTTCCGTTGATTCCAATTCTAGGCACATGAATGTTAGGTTCTACTTCTGCCGTGTCCTCGAACCCGTCCTTAGCCTTAGACCATCTGCGATATTCAGAAACATCGAAGGCCGAGGGAGGGCATCGAGCCCAGGGCTTGTGTGGCAGCTACGATTTGTTTCTCTTGGATGGCTACCCAAGGGCAAAGAAATGGGCTGGAGGCGTCATCTAGGGCATCGTCTTTTCAGCGAGTATGACAACCGCAGGTGCAAGTGTTTGCTTAAGGACACCATCACTTACCAGCTACGGGCGGACACTACATCTTCTGAATTGCACGTTCAGCCTCGATCTAGATCTACCCAGTAAGACCAAAGGGGAAGCCCTTACAAGTTTTGGGCACGCGGGATAGGGAGGTAAGGGGAGGAAGGAACAGGAAGGAACGACAGGACAGCTTGGGGAAGAACGAAGAGGAAGGGGAGGGCAGGGAGGCAAGAGGAACAGGCGGTAGGAAAGCGGGGTCGAGCCAGGGGAGGGAATGCTGAAGGCAGGGGTCCTCCCAGCGGCTGGCTGGGCGCTGAAGTTCCGCGAGCTTCTCCAGGTGTGCTGCCATTCGTCGGCCACCGCGGCCAGGTGCCAAGGCCTGAAGCTCCTGTGAGGGGAAGCTTCGGGTGGAGGACGAGGACGATACAACGAAAGGAAGGGAGGATGGGGCAGCTAATTCAACACTCCCACGACCCCGCCGAGGTCAAGACGATCAAGCTAAGATGCGGGCAACAGCCTCGCGCTAGGAGACGGCCTGGGCTGCGGAATGGCACCGAGAACTTGAACACCCACATGGGGCACATCCAAAGACCACGCGCTGGATCGGGAACGCACTGACCTTGGTCAATGCCAACCCCGGGTCAGTCGGCCCTCGAGGGACCCTGAAACATCCTGCAAGATCTTGAAGGATCCTGCGCGCTAGCCTGGGCTAATGCAACCCTGGCTTTGCAGTGTCCTGCGAAATCCGGCGCTCTGGCTGGCCCCCGTTTGCAGTGACCCCCGTTTCAAGGCTACCGACTGGATACACATGCGGAAGCCCCGCCTACACGGCCATAGAAAGGCCGAGCGCTCAAAAAACATCTGGACACATGTGTATCGGGTCCCGCCCTTGTAGCTGCCCCTGTCGCCGTGGAACTTCGGATGATTGCCGGGGATCGCGCCCACAGGGTCCGGCCTGGCTGCCTTCGTTTGAACAAGGCAGGCCATAACCTTTGCCTCGCCGGCCGACCTACCCCTCCTAGGTGGGGATGCGTGCCGTCTCTGTCAATAATCCCAGAGCCACCTTTTGGCGGCGCGCACAAGGGGGTGGAGGGAGAGGGAGGGCTTCTTAGGATGAGGCTGCTTCTTAGAAGGCGCTGGCCTTACATCTGTAGAGAAGACCCGCGCCTTCGAAGAAGCAGGGGTGCTTCTAAGAAGCCCTCCCCCCTCCCCCCACCCCCTCTGCGCGTGGCTGAACCTTCCCGTATCCCAGCAGGGGCTGGGGCGGTTCCGGCGGTGATGACTTCGGGTGGACCGTCGACTAGTGGCACGGCGAGGTCCCACCTGTGGGGCCACGTCCTTAGCTGTACCCGCGTGGGTATATCGGAGGTGGCATAGGGTCAAGCTCATGGGGCCCCGCTCCCAGCTGCCCTCGCCTCTTGGGGTTGTCTGGTGCGTGCGTCGGGTGTTGTTACTCGTTGCTCGAACCTGCTGGATTTACCTGCGCTCGCAGCAAACTGTCGCGACCAGGGCATCCTTGCCTCTGTCGTGGGATGTTCCGTCGCTTGCGCAAGTTCCAAGCCGTCGGGTCCGCTCCTGTACAGCACCCCCGATGTCCGCGCGAAGAGCCCAAGAACGATGATATTCATCATGGCTCGGGATCCCGACGTGCTGGCAACCATCTACTGCTGCTGCACTTCTCCGCTACCGTGCCCTTCAGGCACGAGTTGGAGTGTCCTCAGATCCTTGGCCAAATCCGTCCAGCCCCAGTCCCCAATCCTGAGGATTCTTAAGAGGAGGAGGAGGAGGAGGAGGAGGAGGAGGAGGAGAAGGAGGAGGAGGAGGAGGAGGACGAGGAGGAGGGGGGGGCTCCCCGCGTGCCCTCTGGGCTCACCAATCTGTTCCCGCATGTTTTTTCTCGGGGCCAAGAGGGCCCCACGAGGGGCCAAGAAAGCTCCAAGAGGCCGCCCGGATGGTCCAAGTGCGCCCCGAATCGCCGCAAGATCGGTCCGAGACGCCCAAGATGGCCCCAAGACTGCCCTTAGAAGCCCTCGAGACGCCCCAAGAGCCTTTCCAAGAGGGCCCCGAGGGAGCAACATCAATGATTTTCCATTGGTTTTGAACTTTTCCTGGGGTTCTGCTCCACAGCGACCCAAGGAGGCCCCCAAGACCGGCCCAAGGCTGCCCCAGAGGCTGCCCCAGAGGGCCCCAAGACGGCCCAAGAAAGCCCCAAAACGGCCCAAGAGGCGCCCAAGACGGCCCCAAGAAGGCCCCAATAGGGGCCCAAGAGGGTGAGCAAAAACCGAACATCGGAGCCCTCCGTCCCAAGAGGCGCCCAGGAGGCCATAAGAGGCACCCGAGAGGCGCCTGAGAGGCCCTCATGAGGCCCCCGAGTGGACCCGAAGAGGCCCCAAACAGCTCCCGAGAGGCGTCAGAAGTGCCTCCAGGAGGCCCCAGAGAGGCCTCGACGAGACCCCAACGAACGCCCAAGATGCCTCAGACACACAACCCAGGCACGGTGGCGGGATGACCGAAGGCAATTCGATAAATAGATGATTGCGTGCGCAAGTTGCCAACTTCCCTGGAACATTTGATTCCTTCAGTGAGCAGGAAAACGGGCAGTCAACAAAAACGTCACCCTGACCTGGCCCGAAGTCGAAGTACTTCTGCAGCAGTGCTGCCTGGAGACGACGAGACGTTTGGTATCGAGGTGATCACATCTGCGAAACGACTTCACACTGGTAAACCGTTGGCGTACATGTCGTGCACGCCGCGCCTTCAGAGCTGGTTTGGTGTGTGTGGCGCTCCAGCAGAGAGATGAGGCCGTCATCACGACGTATTTTCATCCGACGGCCCACCATCAAGATGCCCTGAGACAACTTGAGCCCACCATCATGACGCTCTCCTGCATGGGGCTCCATACAGGGATGCCCAGCACCATCATGATGCCCTTCATTCTGACTTCATGCAGCAAGCCCGCTTGCTTGAAGCCGTTCGCCTACCTTCATGCGATCATCCACCTTGGAGATCTACGTCATAGAATCCTCCCCGATGGTCGATATCAGGAGGCCCTCCAGCGGACTGCCCTCGAACTTGTGCCCTCCATAAGCCGACCGCCCCCCTCCAGCATCTCAAGCCACAGTGGCACATGAGCCCTCCAGGAATCTGCCCACAACGGCGCCTGCAATCGACGGCTTGCAATCCGCGTCAATGCCAATCGCGTCAATACCGCGTCAATCGAGTCGCGTCGCCTCAATCAAATCCGCGTCAATCGAGTCGCGTCAGTGCCGAGATGCCGCGTGGCCTTCCAAGCAGAGCGCCCAATATCCAGGCAGGCGCGTGCAATGTGCGTGTGTGCGTGTGTGCGTGTGTGCGTGTGTGCGTGTGTGCGCGTGTGCGCGTGTGCGCGTGTGCGCGTGTGCGTGTGCGTGTGCGTGTGCGTGTGTGTGTGTGGGTCAGTGTGTGTGTGAGCGTGTGCTTCTTTTTGCAACACGATCATGTATAGCAAAACTATGGTTTTTAATACGTTATCTTCGGTTGTCTAGGGGAACTGGTTTGATAATATATTGGGTGTGCGCATGCAAGTCCAGGAAGTGGGAATTCTCACGCATTCAACCTTTGAAGCCTCGTTCTTGCACACCATGCGTGTTCATGCACACGCAACTCTCTTTGTTTACAAGATGCACTTTGCGGGTTTAGGCTAGCGCTCAAGCCGTGAAGACGGCGCACATGTCGTGGGCTCGCAGAGTACTCATGCATCTTGATGGTGAAAACATTGTGCTCTAAAGGGTGAACGCTGTCCCAATGGGAATGGGGTGCAGCTGGCAGGGTGCAGTTGAGACCTCGAGAGGACCACCAAGGGGGCCACCAACTAGGTTTCATTCCCCCGGAGCTCTGATACACATCCAAATGTGCGTGTGTGTGTGTGTGTGGCCAAGCGGCGCCAGCGTGGGTCGCCGCTGCAACTTCACGCCCCCTGGCGGCCCTGCCGGCCCTCGCCGGAGCGGCGGCGGAGAAGCCCACCCCCCACCCACCCCGGGGATGCGACCCCCGAGCGCCCAGTGAGCTGTCACGCCTCCCCTGTGCTGCTGCGCTTGCGCCAAGAGGGCGGCGACCTCACGGCGAAGCTGCCGGGGCACCGCCTCGCAAAGGTCCTCGCGCTGACTGCCGACCGCCGAACGGCTGCGGACACGGCCCACGCGCCGCATCCGCGCGCAGCTCGGGCCGCGTGGCTTTTCCCTGAGCCAGCTAGTTGGAGAGACGAGTTCGGCACAGAGCTCACCCTCCTGTTGCTCATGCTGCTGCCGCTCCTCCTCCTCCTCCTCCTCCTCCTCCTTCTCCGCCTGCTCCCGCCTTGTTCACCCTTCCTCCGCCTCCCCCTCCTTCTCCGCTCCCTCCCTTCTCCGCCGACTCGGTCCTCCGCGGTGGGGCTGCCCAGAGCCCGCAATATCTCGTACATCTGGCCCCAGCTGGACTGCCCCGTGAAGAGAGGCGAGCCGCTCATCATCTCTGCGATCACGCAACCGCATGACCTGTGGGGGGTAGTTTGTGATGGGCCTGTTTTCCACCACCACCACCACCACCATAAGTTGGAGGGGGGAAGGAGGTGGATGACGAGGAGGAGGAGCAGGAGGACCTCCTCCCCCTCCAACTTATGGTGGTGGTGGTGGTGGTGGTGGTGGCGGTGGTGGTGGTGGTGGTGGTGGTGGTGGAAAACAGGCCCATCAATTTGGGCGTCCCAGAACGGTGCGGTGCCAGACCGAGCGGTGACCGCGGAATCTCCAAAGACCTCACCGCGCGGTCCCTCGCCACGCCCGCCTGGGGACCCTGGAGGCCTCGGTCGCCCGAGACGCCCTCGGAGAACGAGCAGAGTCTCAAAGCCGTGCGGTCACCCCGAGTCCACACTGACTCGCCACACGGTGTGCTCAACGCACAGTGTGGGCCCCACGAGTGGTGGGAGTGGACAGGGGGATGTGGCTTCAGAGGCAGGGTTGATGGATGAAGGGGGGGATATGGAGGGCAGAGGAAAGAGGGAGGGGGGTTAGGGGTCAAGCAAGGTGCGCTCGCGGCATATCCGAATCCTACCCTTCCCGCCCATCCCTTCCCATTACCCTGATGCTTTCTGTATCCGCCGACGCGTGTCATAAAGAACCTGGAACCCCAACACGGACGGCATCGTGCCATGCGCACTCAGAAAAGAAGACGGAACGGCGTACATTGGAGGAGTGGGAGGTGGCGGAAAAGCAGTAGGATGAACAGGGAGGGGGGAGGGACAGAGAATGTCCTCTCAAGCTCGGTGGGACCACCCGGGCCCACGCTCCGAAGCACTGCTCGCGAGTCAGGCCCATCTACGGGTAGTAGTCAAGAGACGCGCTTGTGGTGGGTTTGTTCAAGCGACCAATGGTAGCGCGACCACCGATGGGTAATAATACACACGTGTTTATATGCTTATCGATACGTAGGGTGTAAATATGGATGATAGCATGCCCATGCAAAGCTTAACATATCGCGTCTTGAAGTAGGGGCGGGTTGACGTGCGACAGTGTTTAGTGGTGCGGGTGTCGTTTTGCGGCGCTCGACATACGAGAACCCGCAGTCGATTCACTGCACACGGGCAAGCGTGGCGTCGTCGGCGGGGGTCTGCCTGGGCTGTGAGTCCTGATGCCCATGACAGCCCCTATCTCCTGTCCGCCATTGCGGGACAGATGGCGGCACATTATCAGCAGAACCTCCCTCAGTCAGTGACTCCACGAGCCCTTCAGCAGGAGGGGACGCAATACCTATCGAAACAAATACTGTGCCACTTGCTGTGGTGCGTATGGGGATGCAACCGTCTGCCTCTTAGAATGAAAGCCCCCGCGGCAACCGTCTCTGCATGCGCGCCAGCGCAGCAAGGCTGCTCTCCTCTGTCGCTGCTAACTCGAATCGGGCAGAGACCGCCCTTCCGACCTCTGCAGGTCTCAGCGGCCCTCAGAAAATCCCCAAAGGCCGCTGGAGGCCTTCAGTGAATTTGTGAGAATCGCGCTCGTTGCACTTCTGAGAGCTTCGATCGCAGCACTGCCGTGAGATGAGCTCTCTAGCGTGCTGCGTGCGCAGAAGTCAGAGCATGTTGTAGAGACACGTTTGCCATTAGAGCTCGAAACTTCTATGTCAAGTCGCGCCCCTGATGTCAACTTTTCATGTTTCATGACTGCATTTGATCACTAGTAAACACATGTGGCCCTAGTTGTTTTATGTATCTCGGGATCGGCGATGATTGTCGCCTTGTGGGGTCCAAGGTCCAGGGAGGAGGGAACCCGAATTTACTAATCCGCCAGACCCCATCATGAACGCGCGTGCTTTTAGCATCTAGCGGACATACATTTGATGCGACAATATGAAGGATAGGACGACCGACTGCACAGCTACGCAGAGGAATAGCAGCGTGAGGGCAGAAGGCGAATCAAGAAGATGGTGAGCAAGAGGGTGTGCAAGAGAAGAGATGCAGACCACCAATCGATGCTAGTGCTGTAGGCCGTGCTGCCAAGAACAAGCTCAGGTGCACGCCACCAGCGCGAGCATATGTAGCTGCTCGACGGGGCACCGTCGCGGGCTAGCAACTTCGCCGAGCCGAAATCCCCCAGCTCGCAGCCGCTGTTTCAACGTCAACTTCGTTCGGAGAATATGTTGCTCCCGGCGCTTGGCCGACGCAGTGTCGCGCCCAGAAGCAGGTGCAGGGCCCAAACAGCAAGCAGCAAGCAAAACGACCTTCCCCATCCTCATCACCCCTCCCCGGCCTCACCCCCTCTTCCCCCTGCCGGTGCAGATTGCAGCATGAAGCCTGATCCTCTGATCCCACCTTCCGTCAGAGCCACCGGCCCCGACAAAAGACGGGGGGGCTCTGGCGCTCCCGAGCCTCCGCAGGCACATCGTTCTCCGCACAAAGCACCCCTGAGGTGATCGGGCGCCATTCCGTGTTTCCACTCGCGCAGTCGGGAGTGGAGGGGGGGGGGGCGGGAAGATGTGGTTTCGCGCGTCATGGCCCAAGGCTTAGGTCGGGCATGTCCCCCTAGAGGCGGATTTGGGGCGAAGAATCAAAAATAGTTGAAAATACCCACAAATGTCGGAAAATCATACCCAGATCATTTTTGGGGTGTGTATATATATATATATATATATATACAAGACTGCATTGGCGCTTCGCGCCATGCGCCTTGTTCTGGACGCTTCCCTGGCAAAGCAATAAATCATCGCTTTCTTCAGCAGGGAGGACCTCGAGGCCTGGACGGGCGACCCGCCCATTTTTCCGATATCCCTGGTGCCTGCTGACACCGCTTTCGGACGATGCGCTGGCACGCTTGTGCGCAGGAGTGGGGAAATCATGCTGTTTTTTTCGCGCGCGAAGGTCCTTTGAGGAAGTAAGGAGCGTTCCCATGACACGCCGAAGAAGTCACAGTAGCTCCGAACACATCGATTGCTGATCGCTTCCCGAACGCCTGGAGGGCTCCAGGCACTCAGGAAATCTTCGATCGTCGAATTTCGAATCTGGATCCATTGCCTGTCTCTCTCGATCGGGGAGCTACTGAAACCTCGAGCCTCAAGCGTGGAACCAAGATCGTCGGGTCAGCTTGATGTATTTCGTAGGAGAACGCCGTCTGGTCGTTTTTGGTGCTCTTTTGTGCCGTCCTGGGGCACTCTTGGGCCGTCCTGGGGGCTTCTTGGGCCGCCTTGGGGAGCTGGGGCCCTCCAGAGGTCTTCTGAAGCCATCTAGGGCCCTCTTGCGGGCCTCCAGTGGCGTTCTTGGAGGTATCCCATGGCTTTCATGGGTCTCTCTTGGGAGCCTTCTGGGGGCATCTTGGGCTTCTTGTGGGCAATGTCGGGGCTCTCTGGGGCAGTCTTGGGGCCCCCTTGGGCCGCCTTCAAGCCCTCTGGGGGGCCTCCCGGGCCGTCTTGGGGCGAGATTGGGGGCCCATTGGGCCGTCTTGGACGCTGCGAAGACCCAAAAAGCGGATATGCACAACAAATGTATTTCCTGAAGGAATGTTGCGATTTTGGCTTCTTCGGGGCTCTCTTAACGGCCTCTTGCGGTGTCTTGGGGGCCTCTTGGGCCGTCTTCAGACCATCGAGGTTCCTCTTGGAGCGCTCTTGTGCTGTCTTGGGTCTCTCTTGCGCCTCTCCGACGACCCCTCTAATCGCCTTCAGTCGGCTCGCAAGGCCCAGCGAGGCGCCCTGGGAGGCCCGGAAGGGCCACCGAACCTTTTCCAAGGGCGTCCAGGGGGCCCCCGAACCGTCCGAAAGGGCGTCCGGAGCGTCCCTTGGAGGATCCGATTTAGGGGGGGGGTCCGGGGGGGGGTTGGGGGGAGGTTCCAGGTAATACAAATATAAGAATCGGAATCTATACATTCCTCCTGTAGAGGGACAGGCTCGACTTGTCCTCAGCCCCCACTCGACGCCTGGTGGCTTTTTGGGGTCACACCTCTCCAGCCTCTGCCGTTCGGCCGCTCGGGACGACTCGGGCACCCCCAAAGGAGAGCTCTCTCGACCCAGACCCCCGACGTCGTGATTCTTGTCGCTGCGTCGACCGACCCCCGAGGTCTGGACCCGCTCCCCAAGGCCGGTTTTTCGTCAAGAGTCGTTCTGTTGATGGTGCCGAGGGCCGGCAAAGGCCCCTGGGCGCCCGAGGCACAGTGAGAAACCTGCCGTCATGATTCTTTCTGAAGGGGCCCACAAGCACACAAATAGATACACACAGATAACAGGATTCCCCACATGTTTCCATACTTTCTGGGTTTTTTGTCTTCCCTCCCACTTCCTAGATTTTCCTAGATTTTCCTTGGAATCGACGATTAATTGTGTCTGTGTGTTTTCTTCCCTCCTGATTTTCATTGCCCGAAGGGGATCGTGGGACGAGGCTCAGCCGCCGAAAAGCATCCCGAGCCGAGAGGCCTCTTGAGTCGGGTCATAACAGCTCGGGCTTCTGGCGGCCGTGAGGGACGATCCAGGCACGCCGAGCGAGCCCTCGACGAGGCGCAGCCGCTGGAGAGTATCCCGAATCGAGAAACCTCTTGGGCGCCCGAGATCTCTCTCTCTTGGACGCCCCAAGTGTGCCTGCCCGAGCGCTGCCCGCCTCATGAGACTGCTTTCTCTGTCGGCGATCCCCTGGGTTTTCTGGTGTGTGTGTGTGGTGGGGGGGGGGGGGAGGTGCCGGCCGATAATCTACGATTGGTAACTTTTGCTCAGCGTGTCGCCGCTGCGGCCCGGGAGACACGGTATGCCCTGCAAGCGGGTAGCGCGTCGCTCCGCTCCGCGGGGCAGGAGGCTCGCAAAGGCTCGGGACGTTGAAGCCTGGGGACTGGGAAGTGGATAGCGCGGCTGGCCCGAACCGACGGAGCGACACGGTATCCAAAAGCTCCCGACTGGAACCTTTTCGCACGACGGAACGACATGCTATCCAAAAACTCCCCACGTACGCCCGCGCGCACCAGCACTGCGTAGAAGCTCAATTTTCTTATTGGGAGACTCCAGGCGGTTGATTAGGAGCCTGCCAAGTCCTCCTCCTCCTCCGCCTCCTCCTCCTCCTCCTCCTCCTCCTCCTCCTCCTCCTCCTCCTCCTATCGCACCACACAAACTCAGGACTTTAAGGATGAAACTTCCAAGCGGTCGTGGATCACCGAACTCTGAGGGTCGCCTCATCCTAAAGATGGGCTTAGGCGCCCTGAAGCCTATTGCATACTTGGCAGTCCTCCTCCTCATCTTCTCCCATCATCCGCCGCCTCCCCCCATCCTCCTACCACTTCTCGTCTGCTCCCTCCTCCTTCTCCCCCTTCCTCCTCCTCCTCCTCCTCCTCATCATCCATCCCCCTTCTCCTCCTCCTCCTCCTTCACTTATTTGAATAAGTAGTTGAGCTAACGGCACCTGATGCATCGATGGTGTGGGGGAGTGGGAGGAGGAGGAGGAGGAGGAGGAGGAGGAGGAGGAGGACGAGGAGGAGGAGGAGGAGGCTCCCCCTGTGGACGCCGAGAGACGGAGGAAGAGGAGGAGGAGGAGGAGAAGGAGGAGGAGAAAGGGAGGAGGAGGATTTGGCAGACTCCTAATCAAACGCCTGGAGGCTCCCAATCAAAAAATAGAGCTTGCACCCCCGTCGGACCTGCGCAACCGACAGGGTCAGGTTTTCCGGGAAAGGGAAAGAGGGGTTAACATGGCGGCCAGGGGGGGGGTATGGCGGGGGGGGGGTCCCCATGGCGAGGGGGTCGGGCGGGCCCGATGACCCGGGCTGTCGCCAGACCCTTGCAGCGCAGAGCGCACCATCTTCGGCGGCGTCCAGGAGGGGGGTGCAAATCATGGCCGGCGGCGCGTGCGTGGCCCAGGGGGGAAGGCCAGGAACGTAATTACTAAAATGAGAAGAGGGCCAACATAAAAATGACGAGACCTTATCTGAAATTTGACGCGGGCTCCCGCTGCAGACATCCCATGGAAACGGGACTCCAGGACGCGGTCGTCAAAGAAGAGTCGGCAAACCCGAGTTCCGGCTTACTCGAGTCTTACGTTTCCCCGATGCTGGGGTGGCGCTCGAGCGTGCCATCGCCCAGGGGTCGGACCCCCACCGATAAGTTCTCTGGGGGAACTAAATCAAACCGATACCGCTGCTCCCCGGACCTCTCCCAAGGTGCGTTCTGACCAGGATTTCGAGGCGAATCCAGCGGTGGCGACGAGGGCCTCCCAGGAGGCCCAAACAGGGGAGAACGAAGGAAAGGTAGAGGCATGGGTACCTTTTCCTCCTCTGATAGTCGTCACCCTCCCCTCTTTGCCGCCCCCGAAGAGCACACAGCCTCCGGCACAGAGCGCCCTCGGCCCGGGACGGCGCGGGCGTGCGCTCCCGCCCGCGCGGGCCCGCAGCACTGCTTGTGCCCCGGCACGGTGGGCGGCGCAGGGGAGCCCGAGGCCGCAGCGGGTGTCGCGCAGCACCGAGGCAAGCAGCGGCGAAGAGGCCCGGGAGCAAGTGAAACAAATCGACACACATCCCAGGATTCCCCATATGTTTATATCACATGTTCTGGGTGTTCGTCTTCCCCCCCCACTTACCATACTTTCCCATGCTTTCCCGGGGATCGACGATGAATTGTGTCTGTGTGTGTGTGTGTCTTTGTTCCCCCTCCTGACGCAGAGCAAGCACGCAGCATCTTGCTCACGTGCCTTGGCGGGCGAGGCAGCAGCGCAGGCAGGCTAGAGCACAAGAGGCGGAGAGCGAAGGACAGGGAAAGGCGGCAGCGGGAGGGCGGCAATATGAGAGGAGAGGGAGGGAGAGGAGGGGGAAGGCGGCGGAGGAGGAGAAGGCAATGGCCCAGAGATTCCCCGCGGAATGACAACGGGCTGGCCCGCCTAGTTACTTCGGGCCCGTCGGCCTCAATCGTCCTCCTCCTCCCACATCCTCATCCTTCTCCTGCCCCTCCGTCGTCATCCTTTCCTTGCTCGTTCAACTTTCCCGTTTCCTGCTTCCTCCACCTCCTCCTCCTCATCCTCCTCCTCCTTCTGTTCCTCCCGTTACTACGTGCTACCCTTCTCTCTCTCCTCCGCATGCTCTGCCCCCCGGGGGCCTCGACTCCTCCCCTCGATGATGAATTCGAATGTCACGTGCACGGCGTGGTTCCGTTGCGCGCGCTTTCTGTCTGAAACACATCGCCTGGCCGCCCCGTGTGATTAGTCGCCCCGTCAAGCCGCGTCGGGCACTTCACGATAGACGACGGACGGAAACACTGCAGACGTCATGCGTGGACCCTGGTTCGAATGCATGCCCAGCTCGGCGAACGGAAAGGGATATGCGCAGTGAGACGCGATGGGTGGTAATGCGAGCGCACTACGATGGCTGCTAATCCCCTCTCCCATTTCTCCTCCCTGCCACTCTTTTCCCCCTCCCTTCCCCTCCTCCTCTCGGAGTAGTCCTCCCCCGAATCTTCACCGTCCCTCATTTGCACCTTCTCCGCCTTATCCTCCTCATCCTCGTCCTCTCCTCTTTCTCGCCGTCGTCCTCTTCCCACTTGCCATACAGGCATCGAGGCACCTCAGGGAACGATGAATAAGGCACGGGCGGACTTTTTTGGCCACGGCGAGCCTCGGGCACGCATAGGTTCCCCGACCTAGATCTAAGGAACGGCCCGAAAACCAGAGCCCGTCCTGAGCCCAAAGCTGTGTTCATGTCAGCGTCTTGGCTGTAGTCGTGTCGCCTGCCTGTAGTATTTGTCATCCTCGTCGTCGACGTCCTCCTCCTCCTCCTCCTCCTCCTCCTCCTCCTCTCCCCTCCTCCGCCTGATCCAACTCCTCCTCCGCCCCTTCTCCTTATGAGTACGTAACTCCTCCGTGTCGTACCCCAGACGTGTGGGTAATGCGGGCCGGGCGCTTCGCCTGAGACTTCCTCAGCACGTATGACCTCGTGCCTTGACACTTGCAACAGCTTCGCGGGTGGAGGGCGGGCGGTTTTCAACACGTGGTTGTCGCCTCAACGCCGTGCACATGCGCGGCAAACGATTGCGACAATTTCACGGATGGAGGGCGGGCGGTTTTCAACATCTGGATCTGCTAGCGCCGCGCACATTCCTCTTAGAAGTTTGAAGCACTTTCACGGATGGAGTGCGGGTCGTAATCAACATGTGTCTCTCGCATGAGCGCCGAGCACATCCGGTCTGAATATTGCAGCAATTTCTAAGATGGAGGGTAGCTCCTTTTCAACATGTTGCTCTTGCCCTAGCGCCGATGGCATTCGTCTGTAACGTTTGCAGCTGTGTCAAGGATTCATGTGGTTCAAGTCTGGGGAGTGGTGTGCTGGCACGACTTCGGATTCTCAGGACGCAACAATCACGCTGAGGAGCGGCGTTGGAGTACCAATAATGGTGGGCTGGCACGGTTTATGATTGCCAAGACGTAGCAGTTGACTCGGGGCGCTGAAGTCCAAAGAATTATTATCTGACACAACCTAAGCGTCTCAAAACTTTGTCTTCCAGCTGGTCACGTCCCGCAATGAAAACACACTCATGCTGGAACCTGTGAATAAAGAACTTGGAGGGAGGGTTTGTTGCCACATCCTTGATGCGTCCTGGGTTTGCACTGGTCCTCCTTGTCCTCCTCGTTCGTACTCGTCTTCTCGTCCTCGTCTTCGTCCTCCTCCTCATCCATCCTCCTCGTCAACCTCCATCCTCCTTCTCCTCCTCCATCCTCGTCCTCGTCCTCGTCTTCTTCTTCTTCTTCTCCTCCTCCTCCTCCTGCTCCTCCTCTTCCTCCTCCTCCTCCTCCTCCTCCTCCTCCTCCTCCTCTCAATCCATCCTCATCCCCATCATCATCCTCATGCTCACCCTCATCCTCATTCTCTTTCTCCGCCATCCTCGTCCTCGTCCTCTAATTAGCCGTTCCTCGTCCTCCTCCTCGCCCTCGTCCTCCTCGTCCATCCTCGTCATCGTCCTCCTCTTCCATCCTGTTCCTGGGCCTGCTTGCCCCACTGGCGCTCACGGCCGAGCGGATGGCCGCACGGCGGGCGCCAGATGCTCCGTGTCGAGGTGCGCAGGGGCGCACGCGCGGGGGCGCGCGGTGAGATCATCAGCTCCTCAGCAACGACTGCAAGATAACCACCCTCACAACAAGCACCCCGACCGGCCAAGCCCTAGAGCGAACGCATCTGAGGGCCACTTAAGTTGGACGACCATCATGTGGTTCGGGGTGCCTTTTCCTCCCTAGGCCGAAGCTCTGCCGCTGCTCCCTGGCGCTCCACAGCCCCCCCTCGCACAACAGATGCGCACACGGTGATGAACTCTGCTGCCAAAAGTCTGGGGACACATGTTGTGTCGATCGCGAGCTTCATGGGGCGCCACAGGGTTCCGATGGAGGCCCAGGAGGCAGCCGTGGATCAAGAGATGCCTGCGAGGCATCTGCTGGCAAGCCTCTCCAAGACGAGAATGATGTCATGGTGCGATTGGCCCAGGATGCTTTCCGGGGGTTCCGGAGTCGACTCTGGCTGCGCGGGACAACAACAAAGATTGTCAGTTCAGAGCGTCAGAATGAGGGGGACCAAACGGTCATGCATTGTCCCTGGGTGCGTGGCTGAAGCGGAGTTCCGCGGCGCGGACTCTGTTTGTTGGTTTGTTTGTCGTCCCGCGACCCGCCCCACGACCCGCTCCACGACCCACCCGCGCCCCGCCCCGTGGTCCACCCCGCGACCCACCCGCGACCCATCCCGCGACCCACCCCGCGACCCACCCTGAGACCCACCCGCGACCCACCAGCGATCCAACCCGCTTATCCGCAACTGCGGGGGCTACATAGCTTTACCATGACTTCTTGCTCCTATGACTGTCCCTTGCTGGATGTGCCCACTGCAGAGGGCGACATGTCAAAGGCAGACGCCTTGAGAGCGGCCCCGCTAAGGAGGACGTTCTCGGGCTTCACGTCGCGGTGCGCGACGCCAACGCCTGGAGAGGCGACGACAACGACGACGACGACGCCGACGCCGAGGCCGAGGCCGACGACAACGATGGCGGCGACAAGGACGACGACGACGAGGCCAGAGGGAGAGGCGGCGGTGAGGGACGGAAGCGATAGGGATGGGAGGAGGTACAGTGGATAGATGCGGGGAGAGAGCTTTCCGAACTAAACATTTGGGCACACTCTTTCAGCAACTTTGGAGGATCCCGGGGTACTGTGGGACCCAAGGGCCCTCGGGAGATCGGGCACTTCCCTGGGGCACCTGCTGGCAGGCCGTTGTCTGTTACTTGAGGCGCCTACTGTACAGGCTCGGAGGCCGGCGCCCGAGCGCGTCTTCGCCAGTGCCCCGTGAACGAGGACGCGGACCGACCGGGGCTCCAGCGCGTCCAGAGAGGGCTGCAGCCGCGGGTCGGAGCGTGCTCCAGCCTGCGTGCTCTGCCGCCGTGGGCGTCGGAGTCCTGGCTTGCGGTGTCCGGCTTCTGGGGCCACGACGTCGTTCCCCATCTGTTACGGGGCGAGCTCGAATCCTGGCCAGTTCTTCGGCGGTCTGGGTGCCCAGTTGGAAAGACCTCTTCCGAAACTTGCCAAGAGCCTTCCGCCGTGCTTGTTTCTGTGACGGCGCGAGGAAGTCTGGGAGAAAAACAAAGGTGCTCGGCCTCCCGCCGACCAGTAATCACACCCTCCCCGCCTGGACTCGCAGTCGGGCCAACCTACGGATTCTGTCCTCTGCCCTTCTCTAGAAGTGACTAACTACCAGACCGCCACAACCCAACCCGAAGGCCCGAATTTCGGGTTTGGGGGGGGGTACAGGCTTCATATGTTTTATTCCATGTTCCCCGACCCCCGCCTCTCTGGGAATGGAGGGCAGCAAATTGGGGCCTTCGGGTTGGGTTGGGGTGGTTTGGTAAGTGGTGATCATCTGCCACCCTCTGCGACATCTGCGCCGCCAGGGGGGGTCCTTCCAGGACTCAGGAGAACCCACTCTGTATCCACCAGCCTGGCAAAATCAATCAACGTCGAATCGGACAAATCTGATCGAATCGAATTGTGCGCCGGGCTGAAGGGCTGGGCTGCATCTGTACGGCATCGAGATCGAATGCGATCGGCAACACCAAGATGTACCACAACGCCGCAATAGAACTATAACGGGCCGCATCCGATCATCGGAATATAAGAACGGAATCAGATCGAACAGGTCAGCATCGATATCGAATCGGATCGAAAGGGACTCTGTCTGGTGACATACCTCTGAGGACCTGGGGGGGGGCTGGAATTTGTTCCATCAAGCGCACCCCCCCCACACCATGCTCTCAAGCACCAGCTGAGTGTTGTGCCACTGCAAATGCCAAGCCACGACATGAACCATGACGAAGGAGAAGGAGGAACAGAAAGAGGGACGAGTGGGCAGTGTGGCAGCCAAGCTGGTGTCCACGCACAGCAGCAGCAGCAACACAAACTGCAACGATCATCCAAACGTAATAATGCACGGGCGAGAGGAGGTGGGAAGGAGGCGGCAACAGCACGAGGGAACGAGACATACAAGCGATCCCTCCCAACCCCTTGAGGGCATGGCTCGCTCCAGAAATCCGTAATCCCCACGTAACCGCCCCTAATTGTGGACGGAAGTGCTGGGCGCGACGCCCAACAACACGTGCTATCTAAAACCGAGAGCTGCCGCTCTTGGACAGGCGACCTTTTCCCGAACCGAGTGTCGCTAGAGGGCTCTCAGCATGGTTACAAAATGACGACAGAAGAGTCCCATAAGAGAAGACAAGGAGCCCGAGATCGCCCAGTTTGTCAGCCGCTTCGCCTGAGACTTCCTCACACTGTATTTGAATCGTGCTCTCGCCTCAATGCTGCTACATGTTGGTATGGGAGGGCCACGATTCCGTGTAAAAAACACTAGACTAAGGTGCCGC
>CAUYUJ010006725.1:82500-92500 GCA_963575745.1 Prorocentrum cordatum | reverse complement strand
CGTCCCGACACCTGACGCTCTGCTGTTTCCAGTGCGGGGCCCCTGGTCCCGACCCACTCGAGGAGGCTAGCGTTTCGCTCCGGATCCATGCCTAGTGGCCCCAGGGCCCGAAAGCGGGCACAATGAGGCAGAAATCAAGGTAAGCCTCACGGCTTGAACAGCTACTCCAGAATTCACGATGAAAGGTGGTGCTCTGATTTGATTTTCGTTGGGGCCTCATTTTGGCACCGTCTTGCAGGGGTCCGGGGGGATCTGGGCAAAAGGCCGCCCCTTCATGGCTGGTCTTGGAGGACCTCAGCCTGCTCGTCTCGGAGGGTCATGGCCCCCTCCCTTGCCTCACGAAATGTGGAGTACGCCCAGATTTCAGCCGAGGACAGAAGAACACCCTTCCAGAACGTGAGGCCCTCCGCAGGCCAAGCTGAAGGACGTTCGAGGGCACCCTCCCCTAGGACGCACGAGCACATCCAGCAGACGCGAAGAACATCAGGGCACTTTCCCCGAACCGATCTTGATCTCTTCTACCTCGGTCCGACCGCAGTCTCAGGTCGGGCATGGCCTCCTACAGGCGGGCTCTGGAGGAAAAACATGCAAACTTGTCCAACCATGCTTCCAAAATGGCCAAGAAAGAATCGAACAATCGTCCCCAGACTATTTCTTGACTGTGTTTGAATCTTCCTCCTGTAGAGGGGCACGCCCGACCTGACCGTAGTCCAGGTGGTTTTTGCCGTCTGCGGGCCACAGGCCTCGCGAGCTCGGCCGAGGCCTGGGCGCGGCGGCGCGGCGTTTGCACTTCGGGGGCCCCGCCCCGGGGGGGAGCGCCGTGCAGGTGCGCCAGCGCGCGCAGGAGCTGCCACGAGAAGCACGCGACGGCGTGCGGCTCCAGCGGCCTGCCGCCGATGCGGCCGTGGAGCGTGTCGGGGAGGTACTCCTCCAAGGCAGTCGGACAATTTCTGAGGCACCGGGACTGAGTAACTGTCTGACTCCCCTCCCGTGGCCGACTCTGACTGGCCGACTGGCCGAAGAATGGCCGAGTGGCCGACTGCGGAGTCGGAGAGTTCTTTCCCGTGCCTCAGACATGTTCCTTCTCGGGGCATGGGGGATAGGCGTGAGGGGGAGGAGGAGGAGGAGGAGGAGGAGGAGGAGGAGGAGGAGGAGGAGGAGGAGGCCCTCGTAGACAAAACTTTGGGCCTCAAGCCCCGTTGGAGTCCGTCGAGGCACTCCCGCCGCTTCTTCGAAGCGTTCAGGGGGCCGCATGGCTCAGCCCCCGACGACACAGGCGAGGCGCTGAGCTCGGGAGGAGAGCGAAGAGGCCGCGCCCATGCACACGTCCGTCCGTGCATAACTTGCGCTCGGCAGTCGGCCGCCCCACCCGCACGCCGGCCCGTCGGTCTGGCCCCGCGCCTCTCTCTATCGCTCTCCCTCTCCTTCGCCCTCACTCCCTCTCTCGCTCTCGTTTTCTCTCTTTTTCTCTCTGACTTCTGACACGGGCGTCATTTACTGCAGCCCCTCCCTTGATCGATCTCTTCGCATTGAGGCCTCCTGGGGGGAGGGCTGATTTACCGCGGCTCTCCTCTGATCGATCTCCTCCAAGATGGCCCCAAGATGGATCCCGAGGCTCCAACGAGTGCCCCAAAGAAGCGCCCAGGAGGCCCCAAGAGGCTCCTGAGATGCCTCCAAAGTGCTCCCAAGAGGCCTCTAGGCCCTAGAAGACTCCCAAGAGACCCCCAAGAGGCCCGACGAGGCTCCCCTGAGGCACCCACGACGCTTCAAGAGGCCCCCAGGACTGCCAAGAGGCCCCCAAGAGGCCCCAAGAGGCAGACAAGAAGCTCTCAAGAGACATCCGAAGAAACTCCAAGACACATCCAAGAGGCCTCTCGCCTTTCTGCTCCCCCTCCTCCTCCTCCTCCTCTTCCTCCTCCTCCTCCTCCTCCTCCTCCTCTTCCTCCTCCTCCTCCTCCTCCTCCTCCTCCTCCTCCTCCTCCTTCTCTTCCTCTTCTTCCTCATTCGCCCTGTCCTCTTCTTCCCTCCCCCCTCCTCCCTTCTCCCTTCTCCCTCCCCCCCCTTCCCCCTCCCCCTCCTCCCCTCCTCCTCTGGCTCCTCCTCCATCCTCCCCTTCTTTGGGCATGACGGCTCCACAGCCTTTATTCCACTGCGTGCTCCCTTACATGCCTGATCAGGGCAACGCGCCTGGGCATCGTTTCTGGATGGGCTGGAGGGGTTACGCGAAGCGTCCACGTCCAGAATCTCGAGGAGTCGGATCCAGTCGTGGCGACGAGGTCAACCCAGGAGAGCTCAAAAAGACACCCACACGCCCGAACGCCTCTACCATTGACACTCGACCCTCTTCCTCTCCTCTTCCTCCTCTATGCTCTCCTTTCTATATGTTTCCTCCTCCTCCTCCTCCTCCTCCTCCCCCTCCTCGATGCTCCCGCCCCCTTCCTCCGGCTTCTCCTGCTCCTGCCCATCTCGGCCCCAGAGATCGCGCAAAGACGGCACTTTTGCGGGGCTCCCCCGCGGCCTCTGACGCGACGAGCGAACATCCCATGTTTGCGATGAGTTTTGCCGGACTGCATTTTCGAGTCTTCCCCTGCTCCCCCTCTCCTACCCCGACCCTCCTCCTGGTGATCCTCCCCCTCTCCTCCTCCTCCTCCTCCTCCTCCTCCTCCTCCTCCTCCGCCTCCTCGTCTCCTCCTCCTCCTCCTCCCTCCTCCTGCTCCTTCTCCTCCTCCGCCTCCTCCTCCTCCTCCTCCTCCTCTCCCATCTGGCCCTCCCCGCCCTCCCTCATCCTCCTCCTTCTCTCCTCCTCTCCTCCTCCTCCTCCTCCTCCTCCTCCTCCTCCTCCTCCTCCCCGTCCTCCTCCTCCGTCTCCTCCTCCTCCTCCTCCTCCTCCTCCTCCTCAGGCCAGAGCAGACGGAGTCAGAGGATGGCACCGCATCGCCGATGCACTGGTGACGTCGGGACGGAGAAAACCGGACCCTGGATCGCGCGACATCGCCGATGCGGCGCGGTCCTCCGACCCCATCTACTCGGGGCCCATTTGGGAGGCCTGGCCCCATGTGGTCCTTTCTCCTCCCTCCCTCCGCCCCCATCAGGAACCCCCATGTCATGCCCGCAGTCAGCTCAAAACCCCCACAACCCCGAGCCAAAACCCCACAACCCCGCGTGCTCCCGCAGGCACGCGTGCGTTCCCGCGCGTGCAACGCGGACGTCCCGGCGTGCTTCGAAGCCCAGAGGTCAACAACAACGACAACAACAACAACAACAGCAGCAATAACAACAATAACAACAGCAACAGCAACAGCAACAACAACAACAACAACACCAACAACAACAACAACAACAATTACTAGCACGTGGGGACACACCGTTCTCACCAGTGCCAGGGTTTTCATGGGAGGCGGGCAATGCCCCCACTTTGTGGGGGGGCCGGTTCAAGCTCTACCAAATTTCCAAACGACTCTTCGCCACCACCCACACCCAGCTTCCCGCCCTATGACGTTCGGACACTTCACTTCGTGGCATGCGGACGACCGTGGCTACTATTCAGGGCCCCGCGGCCGACGACGACGGCGTGCGCGCGCGAAGAAAAAACGAATGTGTCCCGCATGGTATTATTTGACAGGGATGATGGCCCTGGCAGGTGCGCAACCGTTGTTGCAGAAGTTCGAAAAAGTTGCTCGCAAAAGCCCGTTTGACAGAAATGTTTAAAAAGTGTTGGGTTTCCTACGAATCCGCAAGAGCGCGCGGGATGAAATTTTGACATTTTTTTTTTTGAAAAACCATTGGTTTTTTGATGTTTTTATGTTAAAATCGCTACGAAAACTAAGGTTTTGGAAGGATTTCGTCTTGCGCGCGCGAATGTCCACTTTACCTTATTTTTTGCAAGGGATTCTTGAAGTTTGGTTATGTTAGAACAAGAAATGCCCACTTTAGCTTATTTTTTGCAAGGGAAAACCGATCGTAACAACACAACCGGATCCGGAGCAACCCGTTTTGCCTGAGACTGCCTCACGAAAATGATGAAAATGAGGCTGCGGCCTAGGCGCGGCGGGGGGGTCGTGCACCATGGGTCCCAACAATAATTATTCTTTAGAAGTAATAATGTTCAACAACAACAATAACCACAACAACAACAGCAACAACAATGACAACAACAACAGCAACAACAACAACAAGGACAGGGACAATCCCTGGGCCCCAGCGCTCGGGCTCCTCCAGCGCTCTCCTCCAAGGGGGGGGGCAGGAATCGTCCCCAGGCCCCGGGGTCCCCCCAACAACAACAACAACAACAACAACAACAACAACAACAACAACAACAACAACAACAACAATCACTTTACCCGAACGCTCAGTGTTCTCACCAGTGCCAGGGTTTTCATGCGACGCCAGCCAATACCCCCACTTTGTGGGGGGGCAGTGCAAGCTCTACCAAATATCCACACGACTCTTCGCCACCACCCACACCCAGCTTCCCGCCCTATGACGTTCGGACACTTCACTTCGTGGCCTGCGGACGACCGTGGCTACTACACTGGCGTGGAGTACACACCCACAGAAGTTGTTAAGCCTACGTTCGTACACCCACAGAAGTTGTTAAGCCTTGTTAACCCACAGAAGTTGTGAAGCCTTCCACAGAACATCTGTTGCATATGATGCATATGGTACATGATACACATGATACACATGATACGCACTCACAAGATAGTTGATCACATTGGTTTTTTTAGGATTCGGACAGCGCGCGCGGGTAGAAATTTTGAAAAGTCGTGCAGGTGTTTTTCGAGGACCTACGGTGCGATTCGTGTGATTTTATGATGCGCGGTGCTAAAATTCTTAAGAAGCCCAATGGTTTTTGGAGATTTCGGCGTGCGCGCGCGAAGAAAAAACGAATGTGTCCCGCATGGTATTATTTGACAGGGATGATGGCCCTGGCAGGTGCGCAACCGTTGTCGCAGAAGTTCGAAAAAGTTGCTCGCAAAAGCCCGTTTGACAGAAATGTTTAAAAAGTGTTGGGTTTCCTACGAATCCGCAAGAGCGCGCGGGATGAGATTTTGACATTTTTTTGTTGAAAAACCATTGGTTTTTTGATGTTTTTATGTTAAAATCGCTGCGAACACTAAGCTTTTGGAAGGATTTCGTCTTGCGCGCGCGAATGTCCACTTTACCTTATTTTTTGCAAGGGATTCTTGAAATTTGATTATATTAGAACAAGAAATGTCATTTTATAGTGTTTTTTGCAAGGGAAAACGGATTACAACAAAACAACCGGATCTGGATCACATCGTTTTACCTGAGGCTTCCTCACGAAAATGATGAAAATGTAGCTGCGGCCTAGGCGGCGCAGGGGGGGCGTGCACCAGGGGGCCCAACAATAATTATTCTTTAGAATAAATAATGTTCAACAGCAACAGCAACAACAACAGCAACAGCAACAGCAACAGCAACATCAACAGCAACAAAAACAACAACAACGCTGGGAATGAATCGACAAACAAACTGAGGAGCCCCTCGGAAATCCAGTGCTGATTCGGAGTGGTGACTTACGTGTGTGCGCGCTAGAGAAGCGAGGGATTCTATAGAAACCCTGCAGGCATCCTATAGAAACCCTACAAGCATCCGATAGAAATCCTACAGGCATCCTATAGAAACCCTACAGGCATCCTACAGGGACGCTACCGGCATCCGATATAACCCCTACAGGCATCCTATAGAAACCCTACAGGGATCCTGTAGAAACCCTGAAGGGATCCTTAAACAAAAACCATTCTGGCATCCTATAGAAACCCGACAGGCGTCCAATAGAAGCCCCTAAATGCATCCTATAGAAACCTACAGGCATCCCATAGAAACCCTACAGGCATCCAGTAGAAACCCAACAGGCATCCTATAGGATCCCTACAGGCATTATATAGACACCCTACATGCATCCTATGGAAACCCTACAGGCATCCTATAGAAACCGTACAGGGACCCGATAGAAGCCCTACATGCACCCTATAGAAGCCATACAGGCATCCGATAGAATCCCTACATGCATCCTATAGAACCCCTACAGGCATCCTATAGAAACCCTACAGGCACCCAGTAGAAACCCCTAAAGGCATCCTATAGAAACCCCATAAAGCATCCGATAGAAACCCTACAGGCATCCTGTAGAAAGCGTACAGGGACCCGATAAACAACCCGACAGGGATTCTACAGAAACCTTACAGGGATCCGATAGAAACCGTACAGGGACCCGATAGAACCTCTACAGGGATCCTAAACAACAAACCTACAAAGATCCAGAATAAACCGTACAGGGACCCGATAAAAGAAACCCTAGAAAGGGATCCTATTACAAAAAAGCCCTACAGGAATCATATTACAAAAAACCTACAGGCATCCTATAGCAACCCGACAGGGATCCTATAGACACCCTACAGGGATCCCACAGAAACCCTACAGGGGCCCTGCAGGAAAATACAAGGGTCATGCAGAAACCCTATGGAGGATCCTACAGAAACCCTATAGAGGATGCTACAGAAAGCCCATAAGGATCCTGCATATACGTATCCTACAGAAACCCGATCAGGATCCAACAGAAACCCTTTAAGGATACTGCAGAAACCCGATCAGGATCCCACAGAAACCCGATACATATACTACTGGAAAAAATATCCTGACGTGACTAACATGTGCGGGAGGGATCTTTCCGACGCCGATCTTGGTCATGGTCCATGCTGGCCGTCGCCAACTCGCGAAGATAATCTACCAAGATCGGCACCGACGTGTCCGCGGTCAGTCTTGGGGGAGGAGGACGAGAAAGAGGAAGAGGAGGAGGAGGAGGAAGGAAGGAATCCTGGCATGGGAAAGCTGGTCCTGGAGGAAACGTGCCCCAGAGTGTCTTCGCCGCTGTGCGGGCCCCTGTGGGGCACTCCGCGGGCCCCTGGGGTCAGGTCGGGAGCGCCCCCCCGCAAGCGGATTTTGGTCGACAATTTGGACATGGACAAAAAATATGCCAAAAATGGTCGAGAATAAATAAAAAAAACGTCCCCTGACTATTTTTCGACTACCTTTGAACCTTCCTCCTGCAGGGGGACGTGCCCGATTTGACGCTGGGCCCCTGTGTTGCCCTCCACGGGCCCCTGGGGCCATCAGGGAACCAGCCCAGGCGATGGGCGGAGATCGACCACCGCCAGCACGAATTTTCAGACAACCGCGCGGACGTCCTGAGCCTGCGCTGGACCCTCCCCCTCCACCCCTGGCGCGCGCCGCCACGAAATCCGAGGAGGAGGAGGGGGCAGAGGAGTAGGCGGAGGAGGAGGGGGAGGAGGCGGCGGAGGAGGCAGAGGGTGCCGATCCCAGAGATCCGCCCAAACTTCGAGGAGGTACGAACGTGCCGCCGCCCGGGCGCAGATGGACGGCGCCCCTGCACAGCCCCTTCCCCGACGCGCCTGGGCCCGGGTCCGGCGCGCCCCCCTACAGGCGGATCTCGGAGGAAGAATTGAATTAAAATTACGCACAACATACTACCTGTGGCTCAGCTGGAGCTGGCTGCGCGGCGGGCTGCTCCTGAGGGGGCGGCGCCGCCAGCGGGTCCACGTCGATGTTGAACACCTCTCCCGCGGCCTCCGCGTCGTGCTCCGCCTTCTTCGCGTCCGAGATGGCCTTCTCCGCCTTTTTCGCGTCCGAGATGGCCTTGAGGTGCTTGGACAGCTTGATCGCTTCGGGGACCGAGAGCTTGACCATGGAGTAGTCGCGCTTGATTGCGTCGATGTCCCACCTGTCCAGGCTGAGCATGTTGAAGTAGGGCATGGCGTTCGTGAAGAACACGACCTGCGGCCTGTCGAAGCGGACCCTCTTGAAAGAGTACCGCTTGTCGTAGGCCAGGCCGTTCTTCACGCTCTCTAGGCCCGAGAAGAACTCCCCCATGTTCTTCTGTGGCATGGCCCGCGGCGTGTCGATCAGGAAGGCGCGTTTATTCTTGGACGCCAGGACGCAGGCCATGAGGTCCTCAAGGGTCATGAACGGTGGCACTTCAGTCGCCAACCCCTTGTGCTCGAGGAACTCGGAGAATATCGACTTGCCGATGTTACCCACAGCGTCGTGTATAAGGATGATGCGCCTGTCGTCCTCCTGTTGGATCAGCTCCTCGACAGTTTTCTGCCACGGACGAAGCTCCTTGCCCATGAAGGCCTTCACCTGACGAGTCTCTTTCGGAGGTTCAGCGAGATCGAACTCGTCATCCTTCCACGGCCCTGCAAGGCGGCCTGGGAGCTTCATCGCGTAGTTGAAGTTGCGCGTGGTGTGTACTCCAGTCGATGTGGCGGAGATGTGCCCGTTCCAGAGGTCCTGCCTGTGCTGGTTGATGAACGCCCCGAGGTAGTACCTCTTCCTCGTGTTCATGCGGCACTGGAAATGGTCGTACCCACCCTCGCCGCGTTCGTTCGAGCTGAAACACGAACTTCTTACACAGCTCCGCCAAGCGCTTTCCAACGAGGTTGTGGTCTCCGTCAGGGACGTTGTTCTTCGGGATAGTGACATCGAAGGAGATCAGCAGCGTGTTGTTCGAGGCGAGCACATCGCGGGCTGAGCCTGCCGCGGGGGCGGCGGCAGCGGCGCCAGCAGAGGAGGCCATGCTTGTATGCTGGGCAAGGATGGGTAGCAGCAGCAAGCGTGAATACCTGAGTCGAGACAGCTGCGGTGGACAACTGAGCGTTCCCGTCAGCGTGGGCCATGTACTGCTGGCCTTGTGCTCTACCACGCATGCTAGCCCGTGCGCGCTTGTCGATGCACCGCAACGACCCAGTAAAACACGCACCGCCATTTCGCATTCACATTTGACAGGACGGAAGAGCCAAAAAACAAATAAATCAAAAACCTCACAACACCTCCGCCCCTCCCTCCGCGGCCGCTTCCTCTTCTCCTCTGCTATCCTTCGGGGAGACGTAAGACTCGGGTACGGGGGACTTGGATTGGCCTGACGGAGGCCATCATAAAAATGACGAGACCCAATCTGAAATTTGACGCGGACTCCCGCTGCAGACATCCCGCGAAAACGGGACCGTCAAAATCCAGGACGCACTCGTCAACAAAAAGGTCGGCACACTCGAGTCCGGTTTACTCGAGTCTTACGTTTCCCCGCTTCCTCTGCAATGCACCGACGAGCTGCGCAAAGAGCTCCGTGTCTGCCCGACCGACCCGGCGAGCGCAGGGTCCGCGGCAAGCCTGTGCTTCTCGCCCTGGCAGGGCGCCCTGATAGCAGCAGGAGCTGCAGCCAGGACGGGTGAGAGCACGGCCCTGCGCAGCTGGGTGTCTTCTAGCCAGGGGATCGTGGCCGTCCAGACCAAACATGTAGCCCGAACGGCGGGAGCGAACTTCGTGCATAAACGGTGGAGTGTGTCAGGCGCAGCGGCTGCCGGCCCGCGCGGTCTCGAGGGCTCCCCCGTCCCCCTGTGAGACTCGTCTGTGGCCATGTTTTCACGAGCGGCGGGCATATCCGTATCCGCGCCCTCGCAGTCTGGTCGGGGATCTTCTGCCCCGGGTCAATCCAGACCCGCGTCAGCCAGACCTTGCAGAATCCTGCAAGACCCTGCAACATGCTGCACCCAAACCCGGGTCAAGGCCAAGAATCCTGCAAGATCCCGCAGGATCCTGCACCCAAGCCCGGGTCAGTGCGACCCTGGCCCTGCAGAATCCTGCAAGATCGGGCGCTATGGCTGCCCCCCGTTTGCACTGACCCCCGTCACGAGGCTCCCGATCTAGATTCCGGGGCGCGATGCCGCGGATACGCGGTCGCACGAACACGTTCCGCAAAAGGCATCCGCCAGAAAAACGCCCCGTATCCGCGGGGTCGCGGCCCAGGGGGCCCGGCCCGCGAGGCCCTGGATCCGGGCACGTGTCTCGCCGACGATTTTACATCTCCGCCAGGCCAGAAACCTCCAGCGAAACGCTGCACACGTCGTGCTACCAGAAGGGACGCCGGACAGAGCACGAAGGGGCTTGTCAGGCCACGGCG
>CAUYUJ010006725.1:77500-80000 GCA_963575745.1 Prorocentrum cordatum | reverse complement strand
GGGGCAGCGAAACTGGCCGCGCGCGCGGAACCCACGGCGCCGCAAGCTGCGCAGACCACGAACGGCATCTCGCGCGCGAGGTCGGCCTCGCGCAGGGGCCGCAGCAGCACCAGGAAATGCGCGTCGTGGCCGTCGCCCTTGAGCCGCTCGTTGTGCTGCAGCGCCGCCGCGGTGATCGAACCCGGGCACTCGCTCGTGCGTTCGACCCACCCGCAGCGGCTGCACCACCTCTTGCCAGAAGGCCCTCGCCAGTCGCACGAGAGCTTCGCCGCTGGCTGCGCTGCCAGTGCCTTCGGCGCAAGGCGGTTCGGCTTGGCGACACGATGCGCGGTGTCCCTGCCGTCCATAGCGCCGCCCACCGCCGAGACACACATGCCGATGCCCTCGACCAGCTTGTCCGCCATGACGAGGCGCTGCCGACCAGCTTGTCGAATGCGCCCAGCGGCCGCTGCCGACTTGGCAGCCCTGTCGGCGTAGCAATTGCCCAGCCAGTCCCAGCACGTGATCTTGCCGTGGTCGATGGCCCTCTTGGGTTGGTGGGCGGGCACCTTCCTGACCAGCAGCCCGTCGCGCCCCAGGCCGCCGAACTCGCCCAGCAGCCTCCGCACATCTCTCCAGAGGTGAGCCCACGCCGCCCCATGCGCCGCGGTGCACCTGGGCCCAAGCTCCAGGAGGCCGCGGTGCACGAATTCGCTGTCCACGACCACCGCGACGGGCGGCACCGCGAACCTGAGGAACGCCATGGGCTCGCCACCGTTGGTGTCCACGTGCGGCTCGCACAGCATGCCCGACGCCCCGCACAGGAAGACGTCCGCGTCCCGCTCGAGCGCAACGACGGCCCAGGCCACGCTGGCATACCGCTCGTAATCGCCCTCAAACTGCGAGCCGTCGAGGAAAAACTCGCCTGACGGGAAGTACCCGTCACACTCGCCCAGCCAGCAGACGTGGGGCGACGGGCTGGGCTTCGCGATCCCCATAGGGGCTGGCCACAGCACGCGCTCCAGCATGCACTTGACCTCGGGTATGTCGGCCCTCTCCAGCAGCATGCTCACCTTGTGAGCCAGGCGCAGCTCGGGCGGCCAACCAGCGCAGCCGCAGTGCCTGTGAAGGAGGGTGCCGACCTCGCCGCACAGCAGACACGAGTCGTCCACGGCCATGCCCTGCTCGAACTTGCGGCTCTGACTCCACTGCCCGTTGGCCACCACCGAGGCAAGGTAGCCGCGCTCCTTGGGTGTGAGCCTGAGCGTTGACTGCTTGCCATCATCCATGGGATTCGGCCCATGGTCCATCCGAACCACAGTGCCATCCTCCTCCTCACGCGTCGACTCTGACGCCAGCACAGCGGCCCGCGGGCGGCATCATTCCTCCTCCTCCTCCTCCTTCTCCTCCTCCTCCTCCTCCTCCTCCTCCTCCTCCTCCTCCTCCTCCTCCTCCTCCTCCTCCTCCTCCTCCCCCTCCTCCCCCTCCTCCTCCTCCTCCTCCTCCTCCTCCTCCTCCTTGCAAAATCACACGCAGGGACGTCGGCTGGCGCCGCTGCTGCCACCAGTTGCTGCGGACCAGGTTCCCAAAGTCCGACTCCATTCCATTCCGATCCACTCCTCCTCTTCCTCATTCCGCCCTCCTCGTTCCTCCTCCTCCTCCTCCCGCATCTTCGCTCTCATCCTTCCTCCATCCTCTTCCAGCCTCCTCCTCCTCCTCCTCCTCCTCCTCCTCCCGCTCCTCCTCCGTCTCATCTTTCCTCCCTCTTCTTTCTCTCTCTCTCTCTCTCTCTCTCCTCCTCCCTCCTTCTCCCTTCTCCTTCCTCCTCATCCCATCCTTCTCCTCCTCCTCCTCCTCCTCCTCGCCCTCCTCCTCCACCCCTTTCCCTCATCGACAACTCCTGCCTGCCGCACCCCCAGGCGTGTCCGCAGGCTGGGCCGGGCGCTCCGCTGGAGCGCCCCTCACATCCGCGTCTTGATGCTCGATATGCTCCAGGGCGTCGCGGGTGGGCCGCTTTCAAAGTGGAGCTCTCGCCCTGGCGCCGCGCTCGTTCGTCGTGCACAGATGCAGCAGCCTGAAGGCTGGAGGGCGGGGCGTTCTGAACAGAAGCACTCTCGCCTTAATGCCCCGAACAATCGCCTCAAACCTTACAGCACATTCAAGGATGGAGGCCGGTTCCGTGTCAAAATGTGGCTCTCGCTGTAGCACCACGCACATTCGGCTGAAAACTATAGTTTTCAGGACTTGTGTGGGTGAAGTTCCAGGAATGGCGCTCTGGCGCAATTCAGGGTTGTCGGGGCGCAGAAGGCACGTGTACGTGTATTCGCGGAGTCGAAGTCCAAGGAACGGCGTTCTCGTACGATTCAGGATTGTCAGGACGCAGCCCTTATGTTGATTCTCGGACTTGAGATGTGCCAAATTGTGTTTCGGCACGATGTACGACGTTCAAAGTATTTTAGATACTCCGTGTCCGAAGTTGGCAATATGCTGTGTTATTGTTTGTTTCTGGTCCTTGCGAGGC
>CAUYUJ010006725.1:57500-67500 GCA_963575745.1 Prorocentrum cordatum | reverse complement strand
ACCACATAGCGTGCACCATTTGAAATACACGACATAGCGTGCACTCTCCCTAATAGAAATACAAAGAGATTTTGATACATACATATATGTATTTGTGTGTATCTGTATATATATATATATAGATATACACACCAGATGCTATGAAAGCGCATCGAGCGCTGAGTCAATCTTGGCCCAATGAAAAGAAACACGTGTCGATGTGGAGATATGGCCTGAGATGCCGACGCCCTTCCGGCAATCGTCATGTCTCTGTGCGACGTCCCCTTCCCCCCTCTCGTGTCTGAATGGGCCTGGCGCTGGTCCCGGTCTCTTGGAGCATGTTTGGGAAAAGTCTGAAGCTCTAGGGGGAGGCTGTAGGCGGAAGCTCAAATAAGACTGGGCGAAAGTCAAGGTCAACGCGCGGGGAAGCCTTCGGGGTAGGACCACGGGCAGGCCTTCGCAGGGGGCCAAGGGATCCGAAATGAAGGGAGCGGGTAGGTCTATGTCAGTCTAGGTTGTGGAGTCTCTGGGAACATGTCTTGGTGGCGATCGGAAACACCAGGGCGAGGCCCTGGCCCAGGGAAGGCCTGGCCCAAAGCCGAGGGCAAGCGCTTCGAGAGGCTCTGAGGGTAGGACACGTGAAAAGGTCTAGCAGGAGGCCTAGGGAGCCTAGCGAATAGCCTTTGAGCAGGGCTAGGGCAGGTCAGGGGTCAACTATAAGTGTAAGATCACCGTAGATCTCGCTACGTGAAGCCTCTGGATGCACCCTAGGGGCAAGCTCATGCAAACCCACGGGGCGAGCTTAAAGGAAATCCATGCATGGTAGGCGGAGGGGCGGGCCCAAGAGGGAAACCGACCTGGAGGCGCACAAGACAGTGCTGGAAATAGGGTCGGCCTCAGGCAAGGCCGAACTTCAAGTTTATGGAGTACGCCGAAGGCCAACTAGAGGGCGCTGAGGTGAGGCGACCGTAAGCCGATGTGTTAGGCCAGAACAAAGCGTAGGAACAGGGCCGCGCAAACCCAAAGTTGTAGGGGGGAGCCTCGGGGTTGGCCCTCGGGGCAAGCTATGGGGAGCCTAGATAGAGTATCCAGTGTCTGAAGGTGAGGCCTCATAATGAGCCCAGGGTGGGCAGAGGGGCGGGTTTGAGGGGGAAGCCAACGGGGAGACGCACGGGAAAGGGAATCGGTCTAGGGCAGACCCTCGCTTAAGGTTTCTGCGGTGGGCCGAGGGTGAGCATGCGGGAAACTGTCAGGGCATGGAGGCCGCGGAGGTTTTGGGGGCATCCTCAGAGGAAAGGAGGCGTTCTCGGGGGCTTCGGGCGACAGGACATATGGAGAAGGAACAACTATTTTCTGGCAGGCGCGGGTCGGGGCATGTGGGGGCGATACCAAGGCGATCCGAGGCGAAGTCCAAACAAAATTCGCCCTGGCTCTCTCCGATAAGGCCCACTCTGGAACAAAGCGCCGCGCGAGCGGCAGGCGCGGGTGGGGTTGCGGGGGCGACGGCAAGGCGAAGTCCAAAGAAATAACCCGCCGTCCCCGTAAAAACTCGGTCGAGAAACGAAGCATTGCACGAGCACGTTCGGCGCGCGCTCAGCGCTTGCCCAGCTTCTTCATGACGGTTTTCTTCGCCTCCGAGGTCGCTCGTGTACTGGATGACCTGCTTCGTCCCAATGGCGGTCGTCAAATATGACGCGGACATGACTGCCCAATATACACCACTGGCAAGGTTCTGACCTGCATTCGGGCCTTTGAGGCCCGCGGGACACACGAGCTCGGAGACCGACGGGACGCGAGGGAGCTTGTGTTGAGAAGCGGCAAATGGCCGTGGGTGAAAAGGCTTCGGGCTTCGGCGCAGGTGCGGTATGCTCATGCGGAACCCTTGAAGACGCCACACGTGGAGGGGGATCAAACGTCGTGGGGGGGGGGGGGGGGGGGGGCAAACGTCGTGGGGGCAAACATCGTGGGGGGTGCTGCGCTGGCGAAAAATATCCCAAGACCAGATTCTCGGGCCGGCGAAAAATACGATGCCCACGGGCCGGCAAAAATTATGCAGAATTTCAGGGTCGCGGCTAACCACGATGACGGTGAGATTACGAAGACCATGGTGTGGCGGTGGTGAACAAGAGGATGTTGTGTTGGTGACGATGACGCGAGGAGAAAGGTTATGCAGATCGCGTGGGTGGTTTCTGGTACTGGTATTACGAAGTCGATTGTGATCATGGCGATGACGACGATGATGATGCTAATGGTGATGACGGCGCCTACGAACAATATGTGCTCATAGGCGCCGGCGATTACGCCTGTATGTCGCGAGGGCCGGCGGGAAATATTCCTCGGAACACAACGCCGGCGAAAATAATGTTGGGGCCCAGAAGCGCGACGGGTGAAAATTACACCACCCACGTTAAATCAGGGAGATCGAATACGGAATCAGACGGGTGGCACAGGCAGGATGTAGAGGTTCACTGTGACCCCGCCGACGCTTGTTCTGACTTGTGACCCGCCTCCTTCGGCCCCAGGACGTAAGTTTTTGAGGCAGAGACGCAGAATGCAAAGTAGTGGTGCAAAGAATGCTGAAAACGGCAATATGTGGACCACGTAAGCCTTGATCAGCGGGGACGGGACTAAGCACCGCAGCCCGCATCACAAAGCACTGCCGAGCCTCGTCCAGCCGTGGCGACGGGGCGTTCGAAAAGCGGAGAAGGAAACTCGGCGGCGCACACCGCGACGCGCGAAATGCGATCGCAGGCCGCAACTCTGGAGGGGGGCTGGAATCGCTGGGTTTGCGCAGGAATTGCTGGGAAGTGTCTTGGGCGTGTCGACAAAGCTCGATCAAGCGTTGGGGGCCTCTCGGAAGTCTTTTGGGGCCTTTTGGGGCGCCTCGGAGAGTTCCAGGATGGTTTAGAGGTTTTCTTGGGCTGTCGTGGGCGGCTGAGGCCGTCTTGGAAACTTCTGGGGTGTTTTGGGCGTCTCCCGGGGCTGTCTTGGGCGCTTCTTGGACTCAAGTGAAGCCTTTGTAACGCCCTTTCCGAAGCCTTTCTGGCCCTTGGAAATAATACATTGGAAGGCAGTGGTGCCGCCGTGGCCGCTGGGAGCACCCAAGCTGCGTATGAGCCAAGATGCACGTCGTGCGAAAGAAATTAAGACAATGTTTGGCTTCTGAGGGCTCTTCAGGGGGTCCCGTTGGAGCCCTCTTGAAGCGTTTTGGGAGCCTCCGAGGCCAGTTTGACGCCATCTTGGGGCGTCTCGGGTCGCTTTGGTGCCGTCTCGAAACCTCTTGAATTGTCTAGGAGCTGTTCCGAACCTTCTCGGGGCATTTGTGAACGATTTGGGGGCCGCACAGGGGCCGAAAATCGTTATGTGTGGACGAGGTGGTGGCCATCCACGGGTATGGTAGTTTATTATTGGGAAAGGAATATGTGTGTGTGTGTGTGTACAAGACTGCATTGGCGCTTCGCGCCATGCACCTTGGTCCTTGAGGCTTTGCTTCTGTGGGTCGTTTGCGCCATCCCTAGTGGCCTTGGAAATTTGGCACCTTCATTGCGGTGGTTTTCGGACAACTTCGAAGGTTCGGGCGGTCCGTGGCACTTCCTGGGCCTCTGGGGGCTCCCGAAAGGCGCCGGGTGGAGGGCGAAGGACAGGAGGGAGGGAATCTCAGGGAGCGAGGAGAGGGAAGCGGACGTGGGGGAGGACGAGTGGCGTGGAGCGGCAGAAAGAAGAGAAGGATGAGGAGGAGGACCCAGAGAGGAGGAGGAGGAGGGAAGGAGATGGCGCCGTCGGGGGACGGCGAAGAATTTCGGTTGCGCCGTACCGAGGAGTGGCAAGCCACGCGAATGAATGCCAAGCAAACCGACGCAATGTCAAGCAATGCCGCAAAGTACAAAGCAATGCCAAGCCGGAGATGTCATGTTGCAGCGGTTCGCAACGGGGCACGCGAAAGTAAATAATTCTTGGGGGATGCACCGGATCCTGGGTTCGCAACAGATTTCTGGGGAATGTGGCTGCGAACCCGGGATTCGGGTCAGTTCGGTGGGAAACGCCGTGTGGGCCTTGTTGGAGCCCTGGTGGGCCGGCTTGGGGCCCACTCGAGCCGTCCTGGGGCAATCTTGGGCCGTGTTGGGGAGCTTGGGCCCTCTGAGGACCTGACGGGGGCCAGTTGGCCCTCCTGGTGGCCTCCCATGGCTTTTATGGGGGCCTCCCATGGCCTTCTTGGGCTTCTCTTGGGGGCATCGTGAGGGCGTGTTGGGCCTCTGTTTGGCCCATTTGGGGCATCCTTAGGCAGTCTTGGGGCCATCCAGGCCGTCTAAAGGCTCTCTTGGGGGTCTCTTGGGCCGTCTTGGGGCGATAACGGACGCCTTTTTGGCTGTTTGGACGCTGCTAATACCCGAACAGCGGAGATGCTGAAATTGTACGTTTCCCTCAGGGTATGAAATGATTTCTGCGATCTGAGAGTCCTGTCCTGGGCCGTCTTGGCGGCCTCTGGAGCCCATCTGGGTCCTTCTTGGAGCGCTCGTGTGCTGTGTTGGGTCTCTCTTCGGCCTTTCTGATCACCGTTTTGATCGCTTGGGGTCTGCTGGCAGGACCCGGCTAAGCGCCCTGGGAGGTCCTGGACGAGCCGGAAGACCTTTGGCAAAGGTGTCTGGGGGGCCCGGAAACCCCGGATCCTGGGGGGCCGTTTTTTTTGCGGGGGGGTGAAAAGGGTTTTCCCACCCCTCGGGCTTGTAAAACCACAGGAGGAGGAATCTATAGGTATGCATTAATCTTTGACCGTCTTGAAGCTGTCCTCTCCACTGCTCGTGCAAACATCCCACCCTCCCACCCGCAACTTGGTCGCAAGACCTCTTAAGACAAGACCGTGACGGCACGTACCACATGACACTTGGCCACAACACCGACGCCGACGACGACAGCGACAACGACGACGACGGCGCCGCCGACACCGACTACGACGACACCGACGACGTCTCCAACGACTTCGACGACGACAACGACGGCACCGACGACGACGACGACGTCAACGACGCCGACGACGACGACGACGACGACGGCGACTACGACGACACCGACGACGTCTCCGACGACTTCGACGACGACAACGACGCCGACGCTGACGACGACGAAGACGACGACGACGTCGCCAACGAAGACGACGACGAGGGAGGAGGAAGGACGACGACAGCGACAACGACGAAAACGACGACAACGACGAGGAAGGAGGGAGGACGGCGACGACGCGAACGACGAAGAAGGAGGAAGGACGGCGGCGCCGACGACGACAACGACAAGGGAGGAGGGAAGACGACGACGACAACGGCGACGACGACGACGGCGACGAAATAGGAGGGACGACGACGAGACGCCGACGACGGACGACGACGACGACGAGGGAGAAGGAGAAAGTACGACCACGGCAACAACGACGACGGAAACGACCACGTCGCCAAAGAGGACGACGACGACGAACACGAGGAAAGACAGAGGACGACGTAGGCGACGACGACGACGACGACGACGACGACGACGCGGGAGGAGGGAGGACGGCGACGACGACGACGACGACGACGACGACGCAAGAGCGCGCGCGCACGCTTTTGTTGAAAATCCGTGTTGCGAAACCTTGTGTTTTTGTAGGTTTTTTGGACACACGACTTTGAAATCCTTCCGAAACCCATGGGTTTTGAAGGTTTTCGGCATACGCGCGCGACGACGCGCGCGTCTGCACTTCGTCCCATTTTTTGCAGAGGATTCTCGCGACGGCACACGCGCAAGGGCGTTCGACAGATTTCGACATGCGCGCGCGCGAAGCCCGTTTAATAGCATTTTGTGAAAATCTTGAATAACCTATGGTTTTCTAAGATTTCGCAAGAGCTCGCGCGGAAGCTTTTTTAGCAAATCAGTGTTGCGAAACCCTATGTTTTCGTATGTCTTTTTGGAAACTCGATTGCGAAATCCTTCCGGCACCGAAGGTTTTTGAAGGATTTCGGCATGCGCGCGCGACGACGCGCGCGTGTGCACTTCGTCAAATTGTTTGCAAGAGCTTCGCGAAAAAATGCCATGTTAGAACAAACAATGTCACCGCATAGTGTTTTTTTTTACCAGGGGCCCTCAGGGGGGGATACCGGTTGGCCTGGGACATTGTGATTTCATACTTAGGATGGACATGTGGTCATAATCGTATGTGATTTACATACCCGAAAGGGGTAGCGATAACGCCGGGGGGGGGTAGATCCTACTGTTTTTAGAAATGAGAATATATATACACATGCAGATATGGCCGAGACTACTTTGTAGCGTTGTCAACTTGCGGCCGTCACACACCCGTGTTGGCGGGCATGTTGTGCGACCTCTCTCTCTCTCTCTCTTTCTGGAAACGTCGGCGGCGCCTTCGGGAGCCCAGCGGGCCTGGAGTGACCACGTTTTGGCCTCGTGACCCAGCGGGGCTGTGTGACCCGGTGTTGGCCATGATGGCCGCTCCAACTCCAGTACAACGCCTTTGTGACGCGAACAGACTGGACCGCTACGTGCATATTCATACCTACACGCTTATGCAAACAAGATATTGTTGGCTCGCTTCGCTTCGCCACTACATCTTGTCCCTTATCCGCATCCTCTGCGCAGGAGCGCGGATATCGTATAACACCGCGGTATATGATCTACATGATGTGGTGCGCTCGTCAACTAGGTGGATTTCTTGGGGAAATCTGTTTCGATCTGTGTCGTGAACTTGACTGTTACCGGGTGGGTGGGTATGTTTTGGTTTCGGTGGCTCTAATATGGTTGGCTTGCGCGTGCCACATCTCACGCATCACGAGCTGCAATTGTGTCGGTCGTCGTGCTCGTGGTCGTGCAGGTGCTCGTGCTGGAAGTCGCGCCGGTGGTTGTGCTGGCTGTGATGGTGGTGATGTTTGTGGTCGTGCTGGTGGTGATGCTTGTGGTTGGTCGGGCTGGCGGTCGTGGTGTTGCTCTCGTTCGTGGTCGTGCTAATGGTCGTGCTGGCGGTTTTGCCGTCGACTGGGCGGTGTCCGGGAAGGGGGGGAGAGACGGGGGAGGAGGAGAAGGAAATAGGGAGAGCCCGACCTGCCACGAGGTCCCCGAGCGCTGGATGAGCGCCAAGATATCGGTGGCCCCCGTCAACGGTGCCGCGACCCGCCGTGGTCGTCCTGGTGGTCGTGCTGGTGGTGTTGTTGGTGGTGGTGCTGGTGGTCGGGCCGGTGGTCGTGCTGGTTGCCGTGCTGGTGGGCGGTCGTGCTGGTGATCGTGCTGGAGGCGGCGCCCCCAATAGACCAGCGCGTCCCACCACTCGCAAATACCTACTCGCAAATGGCCTGGATCCGCCATGGGGGATTGACGATACATGCCATCGAGGCAGACACATGTTTTGTTGTCGGACGTTTGCGAGTAGGCACTTTGCGAACAATGGAACGCGCTCGGTGACCCAAATCGTGCTGATGGTCGTGCTTGTGGTCGTGCTGGTGGTCGCGCTGGTGGTCGTGCTGGCGGTCGTGCCGGAAGCCGTGCCCTGGTCGCTGTGGCGGGGAGCCCGGGCGGCCAGGCGGCGCGGGGCCCAGGCGCGCGTCGACTGGCCTATACGGGGTGATCATGTCCAGGCGCGAAGACCCACCCCAGGGGCCGAACAAATGTTTGGCTCACGTCGACGGCCGTGTTTTGCTCCAGGGGCCAGGGTGGGGGACGCTGGGCGCTCTCCAGGTGGCCGCAGCATTGAATCGGAAAGTCAAATCGGATCGACCCGAGGATCGAATCGGCAGGAGTCGGCAGAAGTCGGCAGCCAAGTCGAGATCGACAAATGTCGGCAGGGCCGAATCGGATCGATCGAATCGGAAACTGGATCACGGCAAGCCGGATCGAAATCGAAATCGGAAGGCCGGGAGGGTAAAAGAGGAAGTGTGGGAGGTGATCGGCCGTCCCATCCGCCCCTCTTTCTCCCGACTGTCGTCGTCGCGCGGCGTCGTAGACGTGGTCGCATGTCGTCGCACGCGCGTCGTTGCATACTGGCCTTGGGGGCCCCTCCCGCTGTCCTCTCCCGCCGTCCCCTCGCACTGTCCCCTCCCGCTGTCCCCTCCCGCTGTCCTCTCCCGCTGTCCCCTCCCACATCGACCCCTCCCCCACTGTCCCCTCCCCCAGTCCCGGCTGGGCCCATTTCGAAATTCTTGCCCAAACGCACCCTGGGGCAACCACGGTCTGCGGGAGGGGACAGCGGGAGAGGACAGTGGGAAGGGACAACGGGAGGCGACAGTGGGAGGGGACAATGGGGGAGGGGACAGTGGATGGGGACAGCGGAAGGGGACAGTTGGGGAGGGGATAATCTGGGAGGGGGCAGCGGGGGGGACAGCGGGAGGGGACAGTGGGGGAGGGGACAGCGGGAAGGGACAACGGGAGGGGACAGCGGTATGGGACAGTGAGAGGGGACAGCGGGAGGGGACAGGGAGGGGACAGTGGGGGAGGGGACGGTGGGACGGGACAGTGGGAGGGGACAGTGGCGGAGGGGACAGCGGGAGGAGACAGCAGTATGAGGGGACAGTGGGAGGGGACAGTGGGGGAGGGGGCAGTGGGGGAGGGGATAGCGGGGAAGGGACAGCGGGAGGGGACAGCGGGATGGGACAGTGGGAGGGGACAGCGGGAGGGGACAGTGGGAGGGGACAGCGGGGGAGGGGGCAGTGGAGTGGACAGTGGGAGGGGACAGTGGGGGAGGGGCAGCGGGAGGGGACAGCGGGAGGGGACAGGTATGGGACAGTGAGAGGGGACAGCGGGAGGGGACAGTGGGAGGGGACAGTGGGAGGGGACAGCGGGATGGGACAGTGGGAGGGGACAGCGGGAGGGGACAGTGGGAGGGGACAGCGGGGGAGGGGGCAGTGGAGTGGACAGTGGGAGGGGACAGTGGGGGAGGGGACGGGGGAGGGGACAGTGGGAGGGGACAGTGGCGGAGGGGACAGCGGGAGGGGACAGAGGGAGGGGACAGTGGGAGGGGACAGTGGGGGAGGGGGCAGTGGGGGGACAGCGGGATGGGACAGTGGGAGGGGACAGCGGGAGGGGACAGTGGGAGGGGACAGCGGGGGAGGGGGCAGTGGAGTGGACAGTGGGAGGGGACAGTGGGGGAGGGGGCAGTGGGAGGGGACAGCGGGAAGGGGACAATGGGAGGGGACAGTGGGAGGGGACAGCGGGAGGGGACAGTGGGCATTTCACTTGAGAAATCCTCTGAATTCTGGTCCCCAGGAGAGGACAATCTAGGACACAAAACAAGCGTTTCGCTCGAGACATCCTCAACACGTTCTGCAACACTAGCCTTTCGCTCGGGACATCCTCAGAATTTAAATTGCCAGCCCTCTTCGACCTCGTCATTTATCGCAAAAGCAATTTGCTGGCCCTCTTCGAACTTGGCACCAAGGACAAGTTTACCTACCAAAAGAAAACCCTGGGCCTAAGCCCTGTCCGGGAAAAATCTGGCCCCCCGAGTCTCGATTGTTATCCATATCCAATGCGCCTCGGCATTGCGGCGCCCCTTCCAAGAACGTCCAAGACGCAGAAGACGCACTAGATATGGATGGTCATATTGCCCGCGTTCGAGCCCTCTCGGAACTCTCGGCCATCAGGGGCCGGTCGTGGCCCGATCTGACTCTATTTTTGGGTGGCCTCGGAGCTGCCCTGGAGTCGTGCGGAACGCATCGGAGGGGGCCAAATGATGTGACGGCCATCCGCAAGGAAGAGGTCCCTCACTTGATAGGGAAAGGGGTACACATATATACGTGTACATCTATATAGAGAGTGAGAGAGAGAGCTTACACGGCATAGCCTACACGGCATAGCTTACAGGACATAGCTTACACGACATAGCTTACACGACACAACTTACACGAGATATCGCACCGCATAACTTACACGACAGAACTTACACCGAATAGCTTGTACCGCGTAGCCTGCACCGACACGACGTGGCGCCCGAAGGCGAGGCCCTCTCTGGAACGCCCCGCGGTTTGCCCCGACCGCGCAGGGCCCAGGCGCC
>CAUYUJ010006725.1:5000-45000 GCA_963575745.1 Prorocentrum cordatum | reverse complement strand
GGCGCAATATATAGCAACAGACGTACATAAACCATTGCGGATTCGTGCCACAGGAGAAGGGCAATCTATAGGAACACGCGTCAAACACAAAGGACTCGTGCCCCAGGAGAGGCCCAATATATATATATATATATATATATATATAGTAACATTAGTAAAATATGTAGGATTGTGTACACAGGAGAAGGACAATCTATAGAAACATACGTAAAACATCAAAAGACTCGTGCTCCAGGTGAGGCCCAATCGATAGGAGCATACGTAAAACACATGGGATTGGAGCCACTCCTGTTGCCTTCTGAAGCCTCCTGCTCCTGGGGCCTCTCGGGGCCTCCTGTTGCCTTCCGAGGCCTCCTGGCGCTTCCTGTTGCCTCGTGGGGCCTCCTGTGGTTTCCTGAGGCCGTCCGGAGCTTCCTGGGGCCTCCTGGAGCCTCTTGGGACATCCTGTGGCCTCTTGAGTCTTTCTGTGGCCTCCTGATGCCTCCTGGGACCTCATGATGTCTCCTGGGGCCTCCTGGAGCCTGTTGGAGCCTCCTGTGGCATCCAGAGAAGAATCTGCGCCCACGAGCCTGGCCACCAAAACAAGCAAACCGATCGAGACATCCTCAAAATCTGGCCCACCTGGGGGGTGAAAATGAGCGCCTCGCTCGAGACATCCTCCAAATCTGCTCCGAAAGCGAAGGATGCTGGCACAGAAAACAGGCAAACCGCTCGAGACATCCCCACAAAATTCCGCGAACGGGACCCCGTGAAATACCCCCCCGCCGCCCCCCTTAGAGTGCTGAGACGAGCGAATCGCCTGAGACATCCTCCAAATCTGCTCCGAAAACGAAACATGTTGGATCAGAAAATGGCCAAACCGCCTGAGACATCCCCACAAAATTCCGCGAACGGGACCCCGTGAAATACCCCCCCGCCGCCCCCCTTAGATTGCTGAGACGAGCGAATCGCCTGAGTCTGAGTGATGACTGAGTCTGAGTGATGAGAGAGCATGAGTGAGTCTGAGTGATGAGTGAATCTGAGTGGTGAGTCTGAGTGATGAGTGGTGGGTGTGGTGTTCTGTCCTGTGTCCTTCCAGCGCGGTCCGCCAATAACAAGAACCCCATCTTTGGATATGGGGAGTAATAATAATAATATTAAATAATAATAATAATAACAATAATAATAATAATAGTAACAGTAATAATACGAACCGTGTGAGGAGTGTGCCGAAATGGGGAGGCGGCGCCATGCGAAACCTGCCACCGAGGCTTTCGGTGGGGCTCCCTATGGGGCCACGAACCGTGCGAGAGGTGTGCCGAAATGCGGCGGCGGCGACATGCCGACCCTGCCACAGGGGCCTTCGGCGGGGCCCCCTATGGGGCCACGAACCGTGTCAGGGGTGTACCGAAATGGACACGCGAAGAACAGTGGCAGGCATGGGAGGAGAGGCGCGGATGGGAGATGACGGGGGAGGGAGAAGTGAACGCGGGGACCGTCTCCTCAAAACGAGGACCCAACACCACGTCGCTTCAATGCCTCGCCCGCCCGACCCGCTCGTCACGGCCCGCCCCCGCCCGACCCAGCCCGTGAGTGCCTGCCCGCCCGGCCCGCCCGGGAAGGTCCGCCCGCTCGCCTGCTTGAAGCACGCCCGCCCGCTGCAGTGCCCCGCCCCCGCCCGGTCGCCAGGGCCGCTGGAGTCTGCCCGCCCGCCGCGCCCGCTCGCGTCTGCCAGCTCGTCCCGCCCCCTGGGATCCGCACGCCCGGCAGGCCCGTCGAGGTCCGCGGGTCCGCGTGCCTGGGAGCCCGCCCTCCCGCCTTCCTGCCCCGCCCGCCCGACACGCAATCAGGGTCCACCCGCCCGACCCGCCAGGCAGAGCCGACCCGCCCGACCGGGCCGTCAGTGCCCGCTTGCAAACATGACTGTCGTTGTTATTGTTTCTCGCTCCCTCCCCATTGCCTCGCTCTTTCCCTTTTCCGTTTCCCTCCTCCTCCTTCTCCTCCTCCTCGTCCTCCTCGTCCTCCTATTATAGGGCGCGCCAACCACATGTGGCAGGCAAGGAAAATATGACCCGAAGAAGGGGTTACAGCCGAAGGCGAAGAGGACGGGTATCGAGAGACGTGTGGTATACATGTTGGATGACACAATCAACGAAGAGCGAACAATCTTAATCTAATGGTTGTTGAACACCCATTTCTAGAATACCTATCATTATTGTTGATTTATGGATACGCCTCGGGGCGCTCTCGCCTCGACGCCGGCTGCATCTCCCGCTCGAGCGCGGGCTTGGATCCAAATCCCAGTTGTTGAAGGCCCCACTGCGACGACAACGGCTCGCGCTCGATTTTTCTTCACTGTTTACTCCGGGACACCCTGGCCACAGAGGCCCACAAACTCAGGAACGGCGCTCTCGTTGTAGACCTGATCGTAATTCAAACAAAATGGTCTAGACCCAGCTGTTACGACAACGGCTCCCGCTGGATCCTTACCCACGATTTACCCCGAGACGCCCTGGCCAGAGACGCCCTCAAATTCAGAAACGGAGCTCTGGTTCGAGACTTCCTTGCGTTCCGCTCAGGTCGGCGAAGGCCCAACTGCGAAGACGACGGCTCCCGCTGGATACTTCACTTCCTCACATTTACTCCGAAGCGCCCTGGCCAGAGTGGTGCTCGAATTCCGGAACCGCGATCTCTCGCCCGAGACGTACTCGCAATTCGTTCAAGTGTGTGAAAGCCCAGCCAAGACGACAACGGTTCCCGCTCGATACGTCTTCACAGCTTACTCTGCGACGCCCTTGCTGAGGGGGGGGCTAGCGATTCGGGCTAAGAGGGGTCGGCCCACTTAGCACCTAGCGGAGTTATCGAGCCCCCCCAAACCACTCAGGCCACATGCAATCCAAGTGCACTCTGCATTTGGCCACACACACACATATATATATATACACAAATGTATATCGATACACAAGTTTTCTACGGCTTGCTACGCTGCGCCGTCGAACCATTGATTCATTAGGCGGCTCTGGCGCGGGAGCGAATAATGGCGATTGGCGAGGAGGAAGCGCGCTCAAATTGCTCGGACGATGGGCCGTCAGAAGCCATCTGTGGGACCTGTTGGGTGGTCCAGGTCGCTCCGTTGAGCTGTCTCGGGGTCGCGTTGGGCGCCCCCCGTGTCTCTTTGGGGCGGTATTAGGGGCGCGCGGGGGCGTAGTGGAGCGTCCGCAAGCCAGAAAAACGAAAACGTCAAAGTCCTTCAAAAACTCAAAGGGGAAAGTGTGATCTTAGCGTTTCGGGTTCTGATGGGACGCGGAGCGTCCGCAAGCCGAAAAAGCGAATTCGTCAAAATCCTTGACAAAACCCAACAGGCGACGTATGACCATAGCGTTTCGAGTCATGGGGGGACGCGTTTCGGATCGCTCCTAGGCCGCCTGGGGACCCGTTGGCCTCGTCAGCCGGCCATGTGGGGCACGTGTGGAGCCATTCTGGGGTCATTCTACATGGTGAAGCCTCGGCAAGGCCTCCCGAGGGCTCCCTGAGAGAAAGAGAATCGAGGCAGGAGGCGTTGGCAGCACGCATTGCAGAAGCGCCGACACGCTTCAGCCGCGCTGGCCGCGGAAACCCAAACGTGCTTGCAGGCGCTCTCATGTGCCAACGCGGCTCGTACGGCGGAGACCTTGGACAAAGAAACATTTGATGTGCGACACGCCGGCCATCCTGGGTGGACGCCGGCGTGTCGCACATGTGCTGGCGGATGCTTGGGTCGAGACCGCTGAGGCTCGACGTTATGAACAAAGCATGACGTCGGGGGTCTGGACTTTTAGGTCTGACACCTCCTCGGCGGAGCTCCGCGTGGTGGATATAAGTCTTCTACGGATGAATCCAAGGTCTGGGAGCCAGTGGATGTCCAGTTCTGGGCCGGCCATGGGTATCCCCACCGCCCTCATCGGATGAGGACCCTCCAGGGTTGGAGGCCTCCTGGACACCATCCTTCACCAACGCCCCCAACCGTATCCTGTGTAGGTTCTGCGCTGGCGGAGGTCTGCGGGCCGTGAGGCATCGCAGAGGAGGGGCCGGGGGAGCGATGACCGTGTTCTCTCTCCCTCTCTCTCTCTCCGGGGGCGCATCCTTTCGCCAGGAGTATTTTCATGGGGGAACTGTTGGCGGGGCTTGTTCTACGCCGAGACCCGTGCCCGTGCGGTGATCATGATCTGAAGTTTCCGGGCCACCTCCACGGAGGGAAGTGCCAGAAGCTCACAGAACCGCCCCGAACCACGCTCCTCGAACGCAGGGTCCAGCGTGAAACGTGGAACTGGGGGTTGTCCCAGGGGTGCGCCGGGGTCGGCGCTTCGAGGCGGGAGCTCGGGCCTTGGGCGGCCGTTCGGGGCGGTTCGGGCACCGCCTGCAGCGGCGTCGGCATGGCGCAGCTGCTGGAAGGGGTGCCGCGGGGGAGAGAAGTGGGCCCTGGGCCGAAACATCGAGCGTTGGCAGAGGCGTTCAGACCACGACCCTGGAAGGTGCGGTCGGGGTGAAAATTTCAGGGTAGACCCTGCCGTTGGCACGTGGGCGTTTCTGGAGCGTTTGGGTTGGAAGTGCGAGGCAGAAGCAGGCGTTGGCACGCGGAGGTTTTGGAGGCGCACAGAATACGAAAGGCGAGCATCATCGTATCATCCTCCTCGTATCATCATTCTCCTCCTCATCATCATCGTGTCTGCGTCTTCTGTGTCCCTTCCTCGTATCATCATTCTCCTGCTCCTTCGTTTCTGTCTCTTCGACATGGGGGGTGGAAGCGAATGTCGAAGCAGATCCAGCCGTTGGCTCGCGGAGGGTCTGGAGGCGGACAGGGTACGAAAGGTGAGACACATCTGTCTCTGTCTTCTGTGACTTCTGTGCCCCTTCCTCGTATCTTCCTCCTCCTGCTCCTTCGTTTCTGTTTCTTCGAAATGGGGTTGGCGAGCAGCGATCGTGCGTTCTCTAGGGGGCGTAGCTGGACTGAGGACAATTTGGGGACTCTAGAAGTGTGTAAAGAGTAGAGGGGTGTGCGGGAAGCTTTGCAAGACCCGATGAAGTAGAGCATACGTTTGGTGGCTCGAAGGGCCCCTAGAGGCGTGTCTAGAGATGCCTCTAGAAGGGCCTCTGGAGGGGCCTCCCAAAGGGCCTCTAGATGGGGCTTCTAGAAGGGGCACTAGAGAGAGGCGGTCGCGACTCTAGAGAGGAAGAACGTGTGTGCCTCTAGAGGCGTGACACTAGAGTGTGCTGGGCACATTTCTCAATCTGAATCTTCAAGAGGATATATGTATATATGTATATACAAACAGATACGCCACCCTAGCCTCCGTTTCTAAGCCCCCTGCCCCCCTTAGCAACTGCAGCGGCCATCCCAACAGTGCCCGTTTCCCTCAGGACTCGCCTCCGTCATGGCTACGTGGCACAGGTCTTCCGCAGTGCGAGGCCGCTGCCGCCAGCGAGGGAGCTGCTTTGGCCCGCTCCCTCCCTCGGAGGAGGCAGAGGAGTCAGAGGAGGAGGAGGCGGAGGAGGATGCATCCATGAGGAACGACGACGACGATGACGACGACTACGACGACGATGGCGACGGCGACGGCGACGACGACGACGGCGACGGCGACGGCGACGGCGACGGCGACAACGACGACGACGGCCGTGAGGAGGCGAGGACGAGCAGGAGAAGGAGAGGAGGCCTGCAGCCACGAGCTGTGGGGGAGCGATCATTGAAGGGGCCCTGGGACACACGAATAAATACACACAAATTAACAGGATTCCCCTATATTTTCTCATATGTTCTTGGTTTTTGTCTTCCCCCCCACTTCCCATATTTTCCTATATTTCCCTGGGAATCGTCGATTAATTGTGTCTGTGTTTTTTCCCCTCCTGAATCATGACGGGGGGGGGGCAGGCTCAGGGCCAGAACCATCGACCCAGAAGCGGCAAAACATCGTCGATAGATCGGAGATAGGCCCCGACAGCGAATCCGCACTTCCATGGGCGAGACGGGCCATCGGGCCTCTATCTGCGATCTATGGATGATTGGGGGTCGATGGACTCCTCCCTGAGCCCTCACCCCTAACGTTGCCCCCGATACGGTCGGGAACGTCTGCTTAGCGTGTCGCGGCGGCCCTGGCGACACGCTATGCCCTGCAAGCGGATAGCGTGTCGCTCCGACCTGCGAGGCGGGAGGCTCGGGAAAGCTCGGGGCGTTAGTTCGGGGACCGGGAAGTGGTCAGCGCGTCACGTCGAAGTGTGGGCCAGAACTGGAGGAGCGACACGCGGGGAGCCCCCCCCCTCCTCCCCCCCGGTGACCGAGTTGCCCGGTGGCCGGATGCTGGGGTTCTTCAGCACCCTCACCAGCGCCAGCCGCGCGTGCCGCAGCGGCACCACCACGGGGCCGGGGTCGAACTTACACGCCTTTGCTCGGGGGAGGGCCGGACCTCATCGCGACACGAAAATCCACGGCACATGGTTTTCGACAACTTGCGGCCTCTGGGCACCGAACGGGGACTGTGCTAACAAGCCTCGAGCGTATCCCTTTCCCTAAGATGAGCAGGCCCATATGCCACGACAATCTTAGGAATGCGCCTCAGAAACTGAGGACATCCTGAACATCAACATCGCGACAAGGCGATGCCAAACATTGGGATGGAGGTCTGTTTCAGGCTGGCCTCGTGTGATCCTGGGGAAGGGTTCCGAAGTTCTGGGGGCCCGCGTTGCGGACAGATCGCGACGTCGGAGGCCTGGAGGGATGCCTCGCCGAAGACAGCAGCGGCCCTCTGGGGACTCTTGGAGGTCTCTCGTCGCCACGACTGGATCTGCCTCGAGGGTACGGGTACGGATGGACCCTGGGACGGGTCCAGGGAGTGATCTTGACCAGACTTGATCCGGGCGGGAGAGCCGCCGTTGTCTCAAATGGCACTCCTCCGATCTTACTGACGAGGGAGGAGGGAGGGAGGAGAGAGACCGCGAGAAAGAGAGAGAGAGAGAGAGAGACAGAGAAATGAGGGTGAGGAGGACAGAGTCAGTCAAGATCGAATCGGGAATGCGGGTCAGAACGGAATGTGCGTCGGCACGGAGTCGGGATCGAATCGGATGGGCCGCGCCAAGATCCACAACTACATCATGCAACCATAAGGCCACATCGGGCCGTCGGAATATTGAAGCTGGCCGAACGCGACTGCCTGCCTGCCTGCCTGGAAGGGATGACACGGAATAGCATGATGATAAATAGGAGGAGGAGGAGGAAGAGAATCGGGAGAATACATTGGGGAACGTGAGGAATGAGGGAAGAAGAAAAAAGTGAGGCGGGATGATGGAGGTTATTTTTCCGCCCCGTGCCGCGGACAGCCCGCGCGCGTCGCTGGGACTCCTTCCTGGCGACTGGCGCGCGTAAAGGAGGAGGAGGGTGAGGAGGCGGAGGAAGCGGACGAGGGTGAGGAGGACGGAAGCAAGAGGATAAGAGAGGAAGGGGCCCAGGACATGATGATGATGACGATGATGATGATGATGATGATGATGATGATGATGATGATCATGATGATGATGATGATACTGATGCTGATGATGACGATGACGATGATGATGTTGATGGTGATGATGCTGATGATGATGTTGATGGTGATGATGCTGATGATGATGGTGATGGTGATGGTGATGGTGATGAAGATAGTGATGGTGATGATGACGATGATGATGATGATGATGATGATGATGATGATGATGGTGATGCTGATGATGATGGTGATGTTGATGGTGATGATGATGCTGATGATGATGGTGATGGTGATAAAGATGGTGATGGTGATGGTGATGATGACCAGGATGATGATGATGATGATGATGATGATGATGATGATGATGATGATGATGATGATGATGATGTTGATGGTAATGTTGATTATGATGATGCTGATGCTGATGATGATGGTGATGCTGATGCTGATGATGGCGATGGTGATGGTGATGGCGATGGTGATGGTGATGGTGATCGTGATGATGATGATGATGATGATGATGGTGGTGGTGGTGATGATGATGATGATGATGATGATGATGATGATGATGATGGCCAGGATGATGGTGACGCTAATTGCATGAGCGACGCCCCGAGCCAGAGCTCCTGGCCGCAGAGAACGCCGACGCAGGCCCGCCCTCCAGCGGCCCTCCGCCTCCCAAACCTCCTCCGCCTCGATCTTGTCGAGACGCGGGCTCCCGACCTCTCGCCCAGGTGTTAGGTCGGGCATGTCCTCCTACAGGCGGGTATTGGACGAAACATAATTAGTAAAACAGCACTCAAACAGAATCGAAACAAATCAAAAAATCGTCCCCGGACTATTTTTCAACTATTTTTGAACACTCCTCCTGCAAAGAGACATGCCCGACTTCAGCCCAATTCCCGGGGACCGGTTTCTCGTTCGGAGCCGCTGTTTAACGATACCCAAGCCAGGCGAGGGCCCCGAGGGAGAGGCCGAACACGATGAAAAACCGCCATCCAGATTTCTGCGAGACGCCAGATGCCTGGGAACGCCGACGCAGGCCGCCCTCCTACGGCCCTCCGCCTAAGGGGGCGTTCTGGAACGCTCTGCAAGGGCCGCGGCGCCCGCCAAACCCGCCGATTCTTAGAGATGTTCCCGAAGTAGTTGTGTCGGTCCGATTTTGTCTCGATTCTGGCTTCGTCTTATCTGTCGGCTACACGCAGGAGTCATCCTGGGCAAGAGTGACCTTTGGTGAGCGCTTTTTGTTGGGAGCCGCGGGGGGGGCAAACACAAGCGCGCAAGCCGCTGCTGCCGCTTCTCTTTCAGCCATCTGGAGACCTGTCTGTGCCCGCACCAAACCCAAACCCCCGACGTCATGATTTTTCATTACGTCGACCCCCGAAATCTGAACCTGTCTCCCGGGACCGGTTTTTCATCCCGAGTAGTTTTTTGACGGTCCCGAGGCCCGGTAAGGGCCCCCAGAGGCCGAAAATGGCGAAACACCTCCCGCCGTGATTTTCTCGTTGCTCGAAGGGGCCTGGGAAAGTCACTCCAGCGAAAGGTGCCTCTCACGTCTGGTCGAACCTGCGCTCGGGAGCGGCCAAGAGGGGGGTGTCCAAGAGGGGGGGGTACAAATCATGGCCGGCGGCACGTGCGCGGCCCAAGGGGGGGAACCAGGCACGTAATGAAATAAGAAGAAGCGCCATGAAATCTGAGGAGACATCATGGCCCACGCCATGATATCCCCCCCCCCCTAGTCGTCACCCCCCTCTTTGCCGCCCCCGATGCGCCCCTCCGCCCTCCGCGGGGCTGGCCGCCGCCCGGGCAGCGGCCTGCGGGGCCAGCAACCCCGGCTCCAGGCCGCAGACCTCGGGCAGCCCGTCCTCGGAGGGCGGCCCGTCGTCGTCGCAGTTCGCTGGTCGTCGGTCGTCATCGTCGTCGCCGCCGTCGTCGTCGTGGTCATCGGTCGTCGTCGTCGTCGTCGTCGTCGTCGTCGTCGTCGTGGTCGTCGTCGTTGTCGTCGTCGTCGTCGTCGTCGGCCGCTGGTCGTCGGTCGTCGTCGTCGCCGTCGTCGTCGTCGTGGTCGTCGTCGTCGGTCGTCGTCGTCGTCGGTAGTCGTCGTCGGTCGTCGTCGGCCGTCGTCCCAAACATGGGGCGTCTCGAACAAGAATCGAGACGCCGGCTGTTCATAGTTTTCGGCCTCTCAGTGTCTCGTGGTCGTGGTCGTCGTCGGTTCGTCGTCGCAGTCGTAGGTTCGTCGTCGCCGTCGTACTTGTCGGCGTCGTCGATCGTCGTCGACTTGGCTATCTTGTGGCGCACTTCTGGGAGACCTCGTCACCACGTCCTGAGAGCCGACGCCGTGGGAACAGCATGATGCACCGTAGAAGCTCACGACCGGGGCCCTTGACCCCACCTTTCTGCGACATCTCTCGAGTACGACCTTCTCGTAGGATCTACAACACATGCGCAGAAAGCTCGTAGATCGACGAGACAATCCTCGCAGTGCTCGTGAGGAGTCGACTGAAAAATCGAGTTTGGGGTGAATCTCAATTCTGTAGTTAGTCGATCCTTTTCGGGCCAGCCAGAGAGATCCGAGAGGGCGCCGTATGGCCACGCGGCCGAGCGACGGGCCTCGGAGAAACATAGCGAACACCCATGCCACGTTCATCTGTCAACGCCTCCCCCTCCCCGCGCTCGCGTTCGCGTTGGTGCCGTGGGCTGTGGCAGCCCATGGGCATGAATGTCAGCTGATCAACAACGCAAATCCCCAATGTTCAACGCTGGCGGTGGGTCTGAGGAGTTGCACCTCGACCGCAGTCTCCCCCGCGCGTGCCAACTCCTCCCGCTGGCCCGCGGCCCACCCCCACGCCGCGGGGGCCCGCCAGGGCCGTCGGGCCAGACAGCAGTCCGCCGTCGACCCCCCGCGGGGTCGAGAAGGAGGGGAGGAGGAGGAGGAGGAGGAGGAGGAGGAGGAGGAGGAGGAGGAGGAGCAGGAGGAGCAGGAGGAGCAGGGGGGAGGGGGGGAGGATTCAGCAGTTGCTTCCCTCGGCCGGAGAAAAAGCGCCCAGACGGGGCTCGAAGCAGAAGCGCGACGCCCGGGCCCTCGGGACGGTGGGGCTCGGCTCGGACGGCCGGCCAGGAGGGGCCCCGGGAGGGGCCCTGAGCGGATCGCAGTCGGGGCAGGATTTGGGAGGGGGTCGGATCGTCGTCGTCGTCGTCGTCGTCGTCGGCCGTCGTCGTGGTCGTCGTCGTCGTCGTCGTCGTCGGTCGTCGTCAAGGATGTCGTCAAGGATGGATGTCGTTCCTCTCTTAGGGAACCTCTCGGGAGGATTTTGTTTGCCTTTGGGACCTCGCCCTCGGGGCCCTGAGCGGATCGCAGTCGGGGCCCTGAGCGGATCGCAGTCGGCGGATCGCGAGGGGAGTGGTCGACTCAAGTTCTCTCAGGCCGACTCGAGTACAGAGCCGAGGGAGGGTAGCAGCAGGCAGGGAGCAGCTTGCGCCCTCTGTTCTCCACAGCCTTTTGGCTCAGGTTTCAAACCTGGCAGGGGCGACGGTTCCACCCGAACCAGGCCTAGCGCTGGAGAAAACATCCATCTCAGAGGTGACGAGGGGAGTGGTGTCTCGTGGTGCATCCGGCTTCCCCAGAACGACCTGTATTGGTGGCGACTGTCGTGGTACCGCCGAGAGCTCCTGCTCCCCCTGTGCAAGGCACGCCTTTCTTGCCCTTGTGGCGGCTGCTGCTGAGCGACCGCCTCTGCTGACGCTTCGGGTCCCTGAGACCCAACAGCTTGCCCAAGAAGAACAGGTAACGAGGTGCAAGGCGACCCCAATCCCCAGCTTTGGGGGTTTTCAGCCAGACCAGATACTGTGGGCCCAACTCTGGGATATGCAATGGGGGGCGCCCATCCTGGAGAGGGGTGCGTCCTAATAGCCCCCAGAAGGTGTATCCCCGTCTTGCTCATGCTCTCTGAACCACTTGGCTTTTCGAGGGCAACTCGGGGATTTGCGGGGCCAGAGGCCACCTGTGAGGAGGGGCCGGCCCTTTCGATGGCGCAGGGGGCCTCCATATGCAATTCGGCGGCGGGACCGGCGGGGAAGTGAGAAGGGGCGGGCCTTCTCAAGGCTCGAAAGTTCCCCGGCCTTCTGAGGAGTTTTCTAAGCCTTCCCCCAAGACGCAAAAACTGTTCAGAAGGCACAGGGCTTCTGAGAAGTCCCGCCGCTTTCTGAGAAGGCCTTCTCCTTTTCACTTCCCCCCCGACGCCCGCCGCGCCGAGCCAAAGCAGGGATCGAGGGCTCCTTGCTGCAGGGGAAGCTCCGTGGAGACGGGAGGGCCTCTGAGAAGCCCCCCTGCCCTTTCCTAAGGGCCCCCCCCCCGTACGACCCCCCCACTCACTCTGCAGCCCCCCTCCCCGGCATCTGGCGATGAGGTTGTTAAAATCCTTCCTCGGGGGGCAGTCTTACTCGGAAGGCAGCCTTTCGTGCTGGATCCAAACTTGACGTCTCGAGGGTTCTAGAAATGGCCCCTGGAGGCCGAGATGGAGGGCACACGCCGCGATGGAGAGGAACAATCCTGCGGATTTATGGTTTCTGCGAGTCCCTTCAGATCTGGGCATCGCATAGAAATCGTGGCGGCTGGACTTTCGGCAGCCTCGGCCTCTGGAAGCAACTTTGCTACCCCAGGACCGCCAATCAAGACTCAGGAACAAAAGCTGGCCTCACGGACAAACATGTGACGTCGGAGGTGAGGGCCTCCGAGGGCCCCCGAGGTTCTGGCGTCGCGACGTTTCCATGACCGGCGATTTCGCCCAGACTCGAGCCCCTGGCTCTCTGCGACGGGATCCGCAGGTCTTGGCCCTGGGTCTAACGAAGCTGCATTTTTGTTAGCGACGTCAGATCTCAGGGACTGGCCTGCCCACGGTCGGTGTGCGCGGACGATGCAGGGAATCACATGTGAGTCCGACCCTGCAGGTCAGAACTCAGAAAAAGCATTTGGCTTCATAACTTGATGGATGTCTGCAGCCATGTGAACCCTAATGGGAGTGACCGATACAATGGGGGTCGATGCACGAGAAACCCACCGCAAGAAACCCAACCCTGGTATCCGCCGAGGTTTCTTGGTCCAGGGCTGGGTTTCTTGAACTTCGGTTGCAAACGAAGAAGCCCAGGGCACCCTGGCCCGAGCGGTTTCTTGACAGATGGCGTCAAGCAGTTTGACATCAAGAAACCCAAAGGGAACGGTTAGACCCGAAGGGGCAGGGCTCGCACGCGGCCGCGGACAATGGCCAGCATCCCAGACATCTGGCCGCTCCAATTTTCTCGATGCCCCTGGAAGTCCGGACCACTTCCCAAGGGCCGGTCCGTCGTCCCGGGTCGCTTCTGGACGGCCCCGAGGCCCGGCGAGGGCCCCCGGAAGCCGCGAAACGGCCAGAAACCGCCCGCTCCAACTTTTGCGGGAGCGTCGGATTTCTGGGCGTTCGGGGGCCACGATGGGGGCGCATTGCCCAAAAGGGGACATGGATTCAGGGGCGTCGATGGTCCATGCCTTCGGCGAGGCTCCCGGAGGAATGCGCGTGTAATGCCCGCCCTCCAGACCCCCGACGTCATGATTTGTTCATTACGTCGACCCCCAAGGTCTGGACCCATTCCCCGGGACCGGTTCTTCGTCCTGAAACGTTCTTTGACGGCCCCGTGGTCCGGCAGAGGCCCCTGGACGCCCGAAATGGCGAAACACCTACCGTCATGGTTTTTTCATTGCCCGGGGGTTTCTGGGCCCTGGGCTATTCGCCCCTGTCGTCGCCGCCGAGACGCGCGGCGCGGCCGAGCACCCCCCCCCCCGGGGCGTCCTGGTCCAGCCCGTCCCAGCCTGGCACCGGGGGCTCCCCGTGCGGGAGCAGGCAGATCACCTTTCCCGGGGCAGAAGTGGTCAGGAGAGAATGGGAGAGAGAGAGAGAGAGAGAGAGAAAACAAAAAAAAAAAAACGCGAGAGAGAGAGAGAGAGAAAGAGACCCAGACTTGATCGCGTTTAAAAAAAAAAATCAGGACAACCGATTTTTCGTTACTTTCGGCCCTTGGGGGCCCTCGCTGGACCCTGCGGCCGTCCAAAACGACACAGGATGAAAAACCGGCCCCGGGAAAAGGGTCGGGACTTCTGGGGGCGCCGGCTTGAAAAAATCAGGGCGTCGCATGTCTGGGGAGAGAGAGAGAGAGAGAGAGAGAAAAAAAAACAACAACAACTGGCGGAAGGATCCCAGACCACCAGGGGGCGCGGGCGGATGACACCGTAGCGCCTCACGTGTTCAAGCACAGGGTGACTGTCATGACGTCGTATCACAGAAATCCTTTTTCCCCATCCTTCCACCGCTTCGTGTCTGCAGCAATTTGAAGCCAGAGGGGAAAGGAGGTCAGGAGGGGGGGGACAGGCCCCAGACCTTCCCGCGTTGCAAGAAAGCACCGCGACGGGCAAATTTGGGACTTCTGCGCCCTCCTTCGACATCGGGCGTTCCGAAAAAATCGGGGAGGAAATGTTTCATGATTGGCGTTCTGCCTCTCGGGGCCCTCGCCGGGCCTCGGGACAGTCAAAAAACGACGCGGGATGAAAACCGATCCCTGGGAGAAGGTCGAGAGGTCGGGGGCCTGGACCCCGAATGAATCGAGACGCCGGATGTCTGGGCCCAGGCACTGGGGTTGCCAAAAAAACGAATCGGTGTGAAAAACAAATTCCCGGGTCGGGGTCCATCCAGACCTCTGGGGAACCAAACTGCGAGGAAATCGCGACGTCGGAGGTTTTGGGGGGTAGTTTGCGGCTGCACGAAATGAGGACGGGGGATAGCAGCGACAGCACAAACAATGGGCCCATGACGAGGGGGAGGCAGGGAAGGGTGGACTCACGCACGACACGTAGGTGTTGTTGTGAGTTGTTCGGCACGCAGCCTTGCGATTGTGGATTGAGACGCGGGAGGACGCAATGATACCGACGCGCCCACCTTGAGGTGCAAGTCCGCGGGGGGGCGATCGGCACCCTCATGTGCAACGCTCGTCGGCGCGCCGCCTGTAGCAAGGCAGCCCCCGACGGACAACAGTCGGTGTCTGTATGTACGTGCGTGCGTGCGTTCGTGCGTGCGTGCGTGCGTGTGTGCGTGTGTGCGTGCGTGCGCGTGTGGCGCGTGCGTGCGTGCGTGTGTGCGGTGTGCGTGTGTGCGTGTGTGCCTGTGCGCGTGCGTGCGCGCGTGCGTGCGTGCGAGCGCGCGTGCCCGTGCGCGTGCGCGTGCGCGCGCGCGCGTGCGCGTGTGCGTGCGCGTGCGCGTGTGCGTGTGCGCGCGCGTGTGCGTGCGCGTGTGCGCGTGTGTGTTGTGTGCGCGTGCGTGCGTGCGTGCGCGCGCGGCTGCGTGCGCGCGTGGGTGCGTGGGTGTGCGTGCGTGCGTGTGTGTGTGCGTGCGCGTGTGTGTGCGTCGTGGGACCCCCGTGGCTAACGGGCGACAGTCGGTCCGCTGTGCCGGGGGTGCTTGTAGGAATCCTGACGGGAGCGATCGGCCCCGCACTTTGCAACGTTTGTTGAGGTCGGCCCGCCCCGGCGCGAAGCGCTGGCGCTGTTGCAGCGGCGGGCCCTGCAAGAGGGCAGCGACGGGGCTCCGCGCCGCCGCAACGCAACGAACGTGGGCGCGATTGGATCGGAGGCCAGGCGTGAAATGCTCAAACTCAGATTCTACGGTCTGCAAGGGAATGAGAGGCGGGGAGCGAGGCGCCGGTCGTTCGACGACATCTCCTTCCGCCAAAGTGTCAGCTGTGTGTTTGTGTGTGCGCGTGTGTCTGTGTGTGTGTGTGTCTGTTTGTCTGTTTGTCTGTATGTCTGTCTGTCTGTCTGTCTGCATGCATGTCTGTCTGTCTCTGTCTGTTTGTGTGTCTGTGCGTGCGCGCCTTTCCGTTCGAAAGAGGGCGGGCGTTCTGTTCGCAAGACACGCGGACGTCGGGGCCTCCGAAAGTTCATGTTCACGGAAAGATACTCTGCGGCGGCAGATGTCGCACACGTGTTGGCTGGTTCGGAAGGCAAAAGCCCAGAGCAGCCCCTCACTCCTATCCTGCTCCATCTGGGCGCCACGAGCTCCCCCTACGGGAGCGAGACGGCCACCTGCCGGAAAGCGGGTTGGGGGCGGCATTGGCGAGGAGGGGGCGAGCGAGGAGCAGGCGATGAGGAATAAGAAAGGGAAATGGAGGAAGAGGAGGAGGACGATGAGGATGAGGAGAGGATTTGGAGAAGGAGTTGGAAAAAGTGAAATTGGAAGAGGAGGAGGAGGAAAAGGAGGAGGAGAAGCTCGGCGCGGATGGAGGATCGAATCTAACATGTGTTAGACGTACCTGGGCCTCGTAAGGTCTCCTCGGAGACTCTGTTCGCCACGGCTGAATCCGTTTCGAAGTTTTGGCCAGAACGCGTTATGAAACAGGCCACAGAAATCGGGATTGAAGGAGCGGGGGTCGTGCAAGGAGGGGCGGCGGGCTTGCGCCCCAACGGCTCGTCGAAGACAGTGGGATGAGAAGTAATCGAAGAAAGAAACCTCGATGAAGAAACATCGAGAAGGAAATGATCGGCACGCTCAGTAGCAAGAGAGGGTCTTAGATGTTGGGCGGGGACATGGGCAATATAGAGACAATATGTCCCGTTCCTCCTCCTCCTCCTCCTACTCCTCCTCCTCCTCCTCCTCCGCACAAGGGATATCGAAAACACGACGGTTTATTCTATTACCCGAGACGCGCCCAAACACCTCTCAACGCGGGTCGACTATCTAAAGACACACTCCATACAACAAAAACACGTTGCAAAGATACTCTGCCCCGCTGACCCCCCATGAACCCACGGCAGTGGCAGGAATTGCGCACTGCGCAACCCCCCCCCCAGGAGCCGCCAGGTCTCGGCTCGGTCTGCGTGCTCCCCCACTCCGCCGTGCCTCCCCGGAGCACACGAAAGTGGCGACAGTTGCCCAATTCGCACCCCCCCCCCAGGGAGCTGCGAGGTCTCGGGAACTCCGCTACTCCGCCGTGCTTCCGAGGAGCCAACGAAAATTGCAACGGTTGCGCAGTTCGCAGCCACCCGGGGAGCTGCGAGGTCCAGGGTACTCCTGTGCCCCGCCGTGCCCAGGAACCCACGAAAAAGTCGAGAACTGCGCAGTTCGCACCCACCCAAGGAGCGACGAAGTCTCGGACGAAGTCTCGGATGCCTCGCTTCTTCGCCGTGCTTCCGAGGAGCCCACGAAATTGGTCACACTTGCACAATTCGCGTGGCGACAGTGGCGCAGTTCGCAGCCACCCAGGGAGCTGCGAGACGGCAGGATGAGAGAGGCAGGGGAGACGAGAAGGGATAGAAGGTGTGTGTGTGTGTGTGTGACCGCAGTGCTCTATTCAAAACGAGAATCCAACGCAGGAGGGTCCAGAATAATAATCATTGTGACACCGCGTAGCGTGCGAGATAATTCCGCCAGCCCTCTTAGTGGAGGTGGTTTAAGAGGGTTTCCTCTCCCCGCTGTCCCGTCGTCCCCTTCGGGGAGGGGTAACCCATCCCCCTGGAACTGAAGAGGGGGTGCCTCGACCCATTAGAGGGTGCAAGATGGCCCCAGCGAGAAGGTACAACGCATTGCGTGTCCTATGGCGTTGGGCCAATGTTAGCATCCTGGATGGGGGGGGGCTAACTTAGTTCCCCCCCACCTTCTGTGATCGAACTCCTTCAAGATGGCCTCAAGATGCCCCCCAAAGGCTCGCAAGGGTGCCACAAGAGGCGCCCAGGATGCCCCCCAAGAGGTCCCAAAGAGGCGCCCAAGAGACCCCCATGAGGCCCCAAGAGACTCCCAAGAGACCCTAAGAGGCTCACCCGAGGCACCCAAGACGCTCCAAGGGGATCCCAGGACCGCCAAGAGGCCCCACGACGCCCCAGAAAGACTCTAAATAGCTCGCAACGGACATCCAAAGAGAATCCGAGAGGCATCCAAAAGGTCTCTGGTCTTTCTGCTCACCCTCGCCCTCCTCCTCCCATTCCTCGTCCGCTTAGTTCTCCTCCTCCTTTCTCTCTCCCGCCTCCCCCTCCCCATCCTCATCCTCCTGCTCTCCGATTCCTCCTCCATCCTCCCTTTCCTAGGGGTATGAAGGCTTCCCCAGTACTCTAGCCCATTCCATGATCCTCCAACTCTGGTCAAGTCAACTTGCCTGGGCACCGTTTCTGGATGGCCTGGTGGGGTTACGCGGTGTGTCTATATTTCAAGTGGACACGGATCCCTCGGACCTAACTGCATTTCCGTGGACCGTACCGTCCTCCTCCTACGCATCACAATTCCTCGCCTTCCTCGACTCTTCATCCTCGAAATGCCTCCATCCCGCTGGACGTCCCCGAGAACCACTACCTCCCCAAAACCGTCCCCCTCGTCCCACCCTCCCGAGCGCAACGCGCATGCGCAATCCGCGCAAGAAGCGGACGCCACGGCAGGAGAGATGAGCTGAGGGGGGACGGGCAGCCCCGTGGGGCTGGTGGACGTCCTCCTCCCCCTCCTCCTCCTCCTCCTCCTCCTCCTCCTCCTCCTCCTCCTCCTCCTCCTCCTCCTCCTCCTCCTCCTCCCCCCCCCCCCTCCTCACCCTCTTCCCCCTCCTCCTCCTCCTCCTCCTCCTCTCCTCCTCCTCCTCCTCCTCCTCCTCCTCCTCCCCCTCCATCTCTTCTCCTCCTCCTCCTCCTCCTCCCTCCTCCTCCTCCTCCTCCTCCTCCTCCCCTCCTCCTCGCCCTCCTCCTCCCTCCTCCTCCTCTAGTCCCCCTCCTCCTCCTGCTCCTCCCCTCCCTCCTCCTCCTCCTCCTCCTCCTCCTCCTGCCTCCTCCTGCTCCTCCTCCTGCTCCTCCTCCCTCCTCCTCCTCCTCCTCCTCGCTCGGATCCCCATCCGGAGGATCATCGCCATCGTCGCTCGGAGACGCGCGCGGACCGGCAGGGGGGTCAAGCGCCGACCCGAGCACTCAGTGCGGTCCTCCGATGGTTTGTGCGTGTGCGCCTGTGCTCTTCGACCTTCCCCTGCTCCCTTGAGGAGGGGGCCAATCGTGAAGGGGCCCTGGGAAACACAAGTAAACAGACACAAACATTATGATGTTCCCATCCTACTTAAGGACCACATCCCAGAAATAACTTCGAGCACCCGGACAAGTGTCAAAAGAGTGACAAAAAAGTGTCGAAACAGTGTCGGGCGAGTCTCCCAGGGCCCGACACGTGAAAACCCTTGAGTTTCGATATTTGTTTGGCCGCTCGAAATTCTTCATGGTGATCAAAGCTAAAGTAGGTTGGAGCATCATAACACAAGCAACAGGAATCCCCATATGTTCCAATGTTTTTCTGGGTTTTCGTCTTCCCCCCCACTTCCCAAATTTTCCAATCTTTTCCTGGGAGTCGACGATTAATTGTGTCTGTGTTTTCCCTCCTGGAATAGGGAGGGGGGGGCAGCTCAGGGAGGAACCGTCGAGCTCGAATCGGCGATGCATCGCCGACATACCGGCGATATGCCGCACGCTCCTGGGCGAGGCGGGCTGCCAAGCCCTCATCGGCGATGAACGGGCGATGTGGGGGTGATTCGGGGAGACGTAAGACTCGGGTACGGGGCACTCGGGTTGGCCTGACGTGGCCATCATAAAAATGACGAGACCCAATCTAAAATTTCACGCGAGCTTCCGCTGAAGACATCCCACGAAAACTGGACCGTCAAATCCAGGACGCGCTCGTCAAAGAACGTCGACAAACCCGAGTTCTGGTTTACTCGAGTCTTACGCATCCACGAGTGATGTCTTCCCACCCTGACCCCAGACCTGACTACGTACCAGACGGCCCCAACCCCAACCCGACGACCCAAACTTCGAGGTGGCGAGGGTACAGGTTCAATGTTCCACGACGGCCCTCCATCTGGGAACGGAGAGCAACTTGTGGCCTTTGGGTTGGAATGGGATGGTTTTGTGGGTGGTGACTACAGTCGGACCTAGGCCAAAAAACATCCCTCAATAACTGAAGAACATGAGACCCTCTGTCGGCCCAAACCGACGAACATTCGATGGTGCTCCCCCCTCAGAATGCACAAGAACATCCAACAAACACGAAGAACATCAGGGCACCCTCCCCGAACCGATCTCGATCTTCTACCTCGGTCCGACTGTACCCCACCCTGCCGTCGCCCCTGGTCCTCGGCATGAGATGGTTTCGTGGTGCTGGTTTCGCGCTGGTTGCGCCCCGCTGGTTTTGCCGACGGCTGGATTCGCTGGCGCTGGTTTCGTCGGAGCTGGTTTCGCCCCGCTGGTTTCGCCAGCGGCTGGTCTCGCTGGCGCCGGTTTCGCCGGCGCTCGTTTCGCCGACGCCGTCGTCGCCGTCGGCGTCGGCGCCGTCGTCGGCGTCGGCGCCGTCGTCGTCGTCGTCGTCGTCGTCGTCGTCGTCGTCGTCGTCGTCGGGCGTCGGGCGTCGGACCCGAGCGGGTGGGTCGGGTCGGGCGGGCGGACCCCAGCGGGCGGGGCGGGTCGGGTCGGGAAGGCGGACCCTGGCGGGCGGGGCGGGTCGGGCGGGCGGGACATGAAAATGTAGGGCACGCTCGACCGAGCACGCGCGAACCCTCACCGGAGGGTCGGGTCGGGCGGGCGGACCTTAGCGGGCGGGTCGGATCGGACAGTTTCGCCGATGGCAGCTGGTTTCGCCGACGGCAGCTGGCTTCGCCGACGGGAGCTGGTTTCGCCGACCCCTTCTCTTCTGCGTCGTCGGCCGCATCCTCCTTCCCCCCCCCCCGGAAGTCCGCGAAACAATCACGACGGGAAGCCGTGGGCAGCTTTCGGCCTCCCTGGGGGGCTCTCACCTGGCCCTCGAAACAACTCGGGGTAAAAACGAGCGCCAAGGAAGGGATTTGGACATCCCAAGGTCCGCGTTGCGAGCAAAATCCGCCGAACCCTTGAGGGTCTCCAAGCGTGTAAGATGCTCTCCCCCTGAAAGTCCCTCCCCAAGGTCCAAAACTGCGCGGTTGAGGATCGGGGATCTTCTGACCCGGGTCAATCCAGACCCGGGTCAGCAGGAAACCAAAACCTGCAATGCAGGAAAAAAGATTTGCAACGCAGGTCTTCGCAAACCGGGGTCAGCCAATATGCGCGGCCGCCTCGCGGCTCGCTAACCCGGGTCAGCCAGAGGGGGTATTCGCAGGATCCTGCAGGCTCCGGCGCTCTGGCTGACCCCCGTTTGCACTGACCCCTGTCTCAAGGCTCCCGAGAGGAGGCCGCACTCCCCTCCCCGGGAACTCGCCAAGGGGGTGGCTCGGCTCAGAGGACATCCCAAAAGGCGCCCAAGACGGCCGACGGTACGTTCAAGACGGCCCAAGAGGGGTGCAATGAGGGTCAATGGCGGCCTCAGACCGTATCAGAAGACTACACGGAAACACACGCTTGTTATTAACCTGTCCGCTTTTTGGGTCTTAACAGCGTCCAAGACGGCCCCAGAATTCCCAAACATCGCGCCATGACGGTCCAAGGTGCTCCCGAGACGGCCCAGGCGAGCCCGAAGTGGGCCCAAGACTGCCCCAAACGACCCCCAAGAGTGCACCGAAGTGGTCACAGGACACTTCTCAGAGAGACCCGCACGGCCACAGGAGAGCTCCTCGACGGCCTCAATCCTCCGAGGCCGCCCTAACGGAGCCCGAGGACCGCTCAAAAACGCCCCAAGACGCCCCCAGAAGGGGCCCGAAATGGATCCCACAGAAAGTTTATTGTCTGATTTTGGCATGACGCAACAACATTCCCTCACGACAGCACAATGACGGACACAGCTTCGACGCCGCGGCCGCCGCCCTTTGACGGCCCCAAACGCCAGCAGGCACGCCGCCAAGCCACTCCAAGGGTCGGCAAATGTGGCGCAAGCCTTCAGAACCCACGTCCAAAGGTGACGTGCAGAGCGGCGGCGTTTCCTGCGGAAGCGACAATGCAACGTATCCGATGTGTCCAATGGTTGTACAACTTCAATGTATGCCGTTCTTGCATAATTGGTGCAGGTTGCATTGTGTTACATTATTTCTCTCCCCCCACACCCACCCCCAGCGCTACGTACGCCACCTCCGTCGACCCAACCTGACCCCCCCCTGGGGCCCAACAACCTACCAAAACCTATAGAAAAATCAATGAATCCGGCCTGTTCGCCCTCTTGGGGTACCCAAGAGGGCCTCATGACGGCTCTAGATGGCCTCAAGACGGGCGAAGATGCCCCCAAGACGGCCCAGGATGGCCCCCAGATGGCTGAAACAAACCTATGACGCCCCAAGAGGGCCCCAAGAGGACCCCCAAGAGCGCCCCCAGAGGCCCCAACATGGCCCAAAGCGGGCCCCAACCCAAAGAGGCCCCCAAGACGGTCCTAGAGGCCCCCAAGACGGCCCAAAAGGATCCCAAGATCGCCCCAAGGCGGCCCCGAGAGGCCCCCAGGACAGCCTCCGAAGGGGCCGAACGGCGCAAGAGCGCCCCAAGACGGCTTAAGACGCCCCCAAGAAGCCCCAAGAGGCCCCCAAGAGACCCCCAAGAGGCCCCCACATAGCTCCCAAATGCCCCCAAGAAGCCCCCAAGAGGCCCCAAGAAACCACCCAAGACTGTTCAACACACCCCCAAGAGACCTCCAGGAATTCCCGGGAGACCCCCAAGGGAGACTCCAACTGACCCCCAAGAAGCCCCCAGGAGTTCCCAAGAGTGGCTCCAGAGGTCTCCAACGAACTGGGCTTGACATACTCTGAGCAGCTCGCAGAGGCCCTCCAGAGGCCCCAGAACCGCCAGATCACTTCGACGATGCGCGCCACACGCCCCCCGACCGACGCCGAGACGACCGCGCGGCATGCACGGCGTGCGAAACCCACGCAGCGGCATGCGGGGTGGCCACGCCGTCCCACACCCCCACACTGCGCCAATTCTACCCCTTTTTCCTGCGGCCCGTAACGACAGGCCAGGGGCTCACGTCAAAACAACAACAAGCACAAAACAAAAACTGCTGGAATCCGCCCCCAATGGCGTTGGCAGCGCCCCAGTTCGGGCAGAACGACGCGGCAGACTGGCGCGACAGACGCGCAGGGAAAACCACCAGACGCCCAGTCTTTACGTGCTCCAGACGTGCGCCCCGCGAAGCGAGAGGAATCACGACGTCAAAGGACCCCAGGAATCCCCCCGGAGAGGCCCAGGAGGCCTCCAAACGACTGGATTGCAAATGCTCCGAACTACTTCCGAACAGCCCAAAGGGGCCCTCAAGAGGCCCCAGAGGCGCCAGATGACTTCCACGATGCGCGCAACACGCACTCTGGACGACGCCGAGACGGCCGAACGGCGTGCGCAACCCACGCGGCGGCAGACGAGCAGGTCAAACCATCTCACACCGACACACTGCGCCGGTTATATTTTTCCTTGCGGCCGCAAACGACAGGCCACTCTGTTACGGACTCAGATTTCCAGCAGGCAAGGCACACCAAGCCTGCGTTGCCGCGGTTGGACGATGGCACTGCTTTTCGGGGAATCTCGGCCTCCAAGAGGCACCCAAGAGTCAGGCCCAAGAGACCCCCAAGAGGCCGCACAACGACTGGACTGTACGTGCTCCGGACGTGCACCCCGCGAAGCGAGAGGAATCACGACGTCAGGTCTTGGCTGATCCCTAGACACCCGCAACCCCGGCCCATTCGAAACGTGCTTCTCCAGCCCTTCTCCTCGGGAATCGTTCTGCTGAGATCACTGATGGACCTAGGGCCCGAAAACTGGCTCCCGCGGGTCCGATTTGACGAGGAGCTGGCCGTCCCGATTTCCTGCACCCACCTGATGTCTGGGATGAGCGCAGGGTGCCGGCGGCGCCTGCACAGGCTCAAGGGCAAACAGCCGCAGGTCCTCGTTTCGCCCGTGCGCCACCCGCAGCAGGGAGCAGTCTGCGTACGCGCCCGGGCAGGAGACCTGCAGGGAGGGAAGGGGTCGAGGTTCGAGGGCGAGAGCTCATGACGAGGGAGTAGGCTCGAGAGGATCGAGGCTCGAGGCTCTTCGGAGGCTCTTTCGCCCCTTCTGGTGCTCCGGGGGGCTTCTCGTCGCAGCGGCTGGATCCCCCTTCGCAATTCGTGTGAAAGCGCACCCCTCGACAAATCTGGTGGTCGAGTATTGAGAAGGATGGGGAGAGAGATGGACAACTCGGGAGGAGGCTGAGGACGGAGAAAGAGGGAGACGAACGATTTGGTCTGCATACCACACCTCTTGATTCCTCTCGTCCTCCTCCACCTGCTCCCCCTCCTCATCATCATCTGCCTTCGCGTTCTCTGCCAAGGCTGCATGGGCATGCTCGGCAATGGGGTCCGAGAGACGCCAGGGCGAGCTCCCAGTTCCGATAGACTTAACACCAGAGGCGCACGATAGGTCCAGAAGCTACCAGCAACCTGGTGAATCGGCCCTGCAATAAACTCAACTGCAACTACGTTGGCATAATGGACGAGTCTGAGATCAGATAGTCCAGAGATCAACCTCAGCCTATGTACTCATCCCCCTTTCCAATGCCCCATACGTCCAAACCTGTTTCTTTCGCCGTGCTGCGCAAGTCACCGACTCTGAAATCTTTGAATCCAACCATGGTGCCCGCTCAATTGTACTTCTGTGCCGACTTCCGCAAACTCCCGCCAATGGACCCGCCATTATTTACTGCCGCGGGCTTCCGCCAGCCTTCCGCTAGCTTCCGCCGAAAGCGAGGATGCGCCGAAGGTGGGGGTCTTTCTGGAACGGGCAATCTAGTCATCACGTCATCCTTATCACTCTGCCCCTTCCTGTTGCTTTCCTCGTTGTAGAGGGGTGCTGGCCAGAGAAGCGGGTGTGCAATGATGGAAGATGGCGGTACGATCACGGACTGCCGAACAATGACATGTCGAATGCATCAATCCAAACCGCGGAGCAGAGCTGGACACTCCACGAAAATCCGCGACCTTCTCCTCACTATCTAGCCACACGGCTTCACCAGCATCCAGTGGAGCGATCTCACACGGCCTCGGTGTACGGCGGGCTGCAAGCTCGGTGGTCAACCGCAAACTATTCGCACGATCATCGTTCGCAGATCCGGATTGCTGAAATTGTTCGGCAAACCTAACGGCCGCGAGCAACAATCTCAGGCAGCTATGTACGTGGCAAGCTATCGACCACAGTGAGCGCCAGGTCTGACCTGGGAGCACACCGACAAGACGGGCACACAAGAAACTCACTGTGGCAATGCGTCTTAAGTGTATACACGGCCCTCTCGTCGCAAAGCAATTCTTGAAGGATCGATGGCTGGCTGGCCACAACATGATTTCAGAACATGTGTGACATCTGCTGTCAGAATGAGAGGCGCATCACCGTTACCGCATATCAGCTGGTGTGGACTCCATCTAAGGACGACCCCGCACGCAGAGAAGACCGATGAGCAGTTGGAGATGGCGCCCCATGCCAACACATGTTCGCACGTGCTGGCACTTGGTGTATCCGCACTTACGTACGCATGCTGACATTTGTCTACACTTGATGGCACCTGATGAAGGTTGATTACAAGGTGCTACCACGAAATACCATGTGCTTGCGTACTGGGTGCTGGTATTCGCTTGCCGATGCTCGCATCAACTTACATGTGCCACCCTGGTGTGTGTACATATTCTTACGTTTACGTGAACTTCCATATGCCTGTCAAGCCCGAGCGAGCCGATCCGTCGCCCAACGTCGGCTGAGGGGTGAAAAGGCATGTGAGATGTTTGGCTGCCCCCCTCTCCCACCGCTCCCCCTCTATAGGGGGGGGGCCAATGCCTGCCTAATGAGGTGATGGGGCGGAGAGGAGATATACGAGCTGGCTGACACCGGGACAGATACTGGCCAGCCTCCCGCAAGCATGGCCTCCGCGCGACCTCCATCTTCGGCACCTTCTGCGCAACAGTTACGCCATGTGGAGGGCCCTACGGAATAGTGCAAGGCAAGCAGCGGAATCCACTTGAGTAAGATGATGCATGCTGCAATGCCTGCGCAGTGGGCTTCTGATAAACACGTCTTCCGCGCCGTGATACTATTGCCCAAGATCTCATGGAAAATCCGAGCCAGCTTGGCATGATTTACCACGGCCTCAATGCAACACCCTTGCAGGGTATCGATAGCATTGCGTGGTTTGGGCTTGTATTTACGTTTCACTCCTCCAGACAGGATATGGCAGAACCGACACACAGTGGACGACGCTCCATCCCTGCACCACACAACAAGAAACAAACATGACACTGGACGGAGCAGTGATTGGCAATCTAGTGGGCTGCCGTACAGAACAATAGTGTGTACACGCGACGCTGGAATCTCGAGCGCAAGGTCGAGAATACCATTGCCATGAAGAACGAAACACTGAAGCTACACATCGGACGAGGTCACTCGCGGCCAGCTCGCGCACAGGTCGGGACTCACTGGGCAACATAGGACAACTAATCAAGAGGAAATGGTTGATCAGAACCACGAGAACAGACAGCAGCTGCAAAGTAAGCGCAGGACATCAGAAGTGCGTAAGCCTCTTCTCGGTCGTTCTCTACTGCGTCCAGCGCAGCTCTGGAAGTACTCCGAGGCTTGCCCGTCAGAATGGACAAGTCCTGTGAGACGGTCCGGAACATCTCATCCTGAGCCAAGGAATCACACATCTTCCTCCTGGCTCTCCTCCTCCTGGTCCTCCTCCTCCTCCTCCTCCTCCTCCTCCTCCTCCTCCTCCTCCCGCGTCATGTCCGGCTTCTCGTTTTCGTCCCCATCGTCCGCCCCTCTGCCAGCCATCGCGGCATCCTCCCTCCCGCCGTCCCTCCTGTTGATTCGGTCCAACAGACCTCCGCCGCGGCACAAGAGAGGTCTGCCCAATCCCCCTCCCCCTCCTGCACCGCCTCGTCCGCCAGCAGACGCCTGCGACAAGAGGTCTTGTTCTGAGAAAGCTGGCGGGCACGCCTGCCGTCGATCTCCCGGCGGGTCCTATACAGGGTGCCCCGGGCGCTCGCGTGGGTCCCCGGGGCCGTCGGGGGAGAGAAGAGCTCTCCCTGGAGCCATCGGCAGACCTCGTTCCGGAGGGTTCCAAAGGGGGCTGTGGGGGAGGGGGTTTTCCAGAGAGCCCCCCAAGGGGCCTCGGAACCTCGTCGAAACAGGGGGTGCGAGGCCCCTGGGAGAACCCTCCTGGAAAACCTCCTCCCCCAAAACACCTGTGGAACCCTCAGATCGTTCGTGCTCGACGCGCCTCCTGCCCTCCTCCTCTCCACCCCTGCTCGCCGGCTGGGGTCCTGGGCTGCCTCCACAATGTCGAGGGCGTCCTCTCGGATGGGGGCGAGCGCCTCGGCTCCGGGGGCGCAGGGCCGCTTGTTCAGGAGCGGCGTCGACCGCGCGGACTTGGAGGTCTCCAGGAACTTCCTCCGACCAGCCAGCGGGGGGGGCGCTGTCCTCCTCCTCCTCCTCCTCGTCCTCCTCCTCCTCCTCCTGCTCCTCCTCCTCCTCCTCCTCCTCCTCCTCCCTCCTCCTCCTCCTCCTCCTCCTCCTCCTCCTTCCTCCTCCTCCTCCTCCTCCTCCTCCTCCTCCCCCCCCCCCCCCGGGGGGCAACTAGAGGGTGGGGACCAGCTCTGGGGGAGAGATACCGAGCTGCGAATCGGCGATGCACCACCCGTGGGTTGGCGACGGGCCCCAGTGGCAGACGCCCGCGCTCCTGGGCGGGGTGTGCAATCGGGCCCCGGGTCGACGCATTCCCTCCCCCTCCCCTGAGCCGATCCCCCCCTAACGTTAGGTCGGGTATGTCCTCCTACAGGCGGATTGTGGAAGAAAAATGTAAGATAGTAAAACACATACTCATACATAACTCAAACATAGTCGAAACATCGTCCCCAGACTATTCTTCTACTATTCTTGATGCCTCCTGCAGAGGAACATGCCCGACTTATCCCTAACGTTGCCCATGACCCCTGGGGGGGGACCTATCGCATCGGGATGGTTGGACCACGGCTCCCCCCCTGTGGGGTCGACCTCGCGGGGTTCCGGGCCGGACGACAGTAAAGCGGTGGGCTGGCGAATCAGACCAGGTGGCGGGTGTTCCCGGCGCCTGGAGGAGCCCGCGTATCGAGGAGAGTGCTCGGCGGCGGGGCCGCAGCCAGCTGCACGCGGCGAGTTTCGTCACCCCCCCTTTGCCAATCCCCCCCGCTCGTCCACCCCGAGATTTGGAGGTCTCCCGGAGAGTCCTGCTCACTTTGTTGTGCGAGGCCCCGGCGTAGGGCGCGGGGGCCATGGTAGACGCCCTCTGCTGTGCAGCCTGGAAGGAGGACTGCCCCGTGATCCTCGAGCCTGCACATCTGATGCATGACTCAAAGATGGAGCTCGAGTGACCACGGTGGCAGTGTGATCCATGATGCGTGGTCCTTGGGCGGGCAAGCGCGATGATGAAGCAGCATGTCAAGAGACTGTCGTGATTACAACAGCGCTGGACTGGGAACAACGGCGGCAATCAGAACAATACGTGAATCATGGTGGCTGATGGGCCTGCCTGTTTCGAGCATCGCTCGCTGCTGCTTGTTGTCGCGACGTCTACAAGTTGACTAGCAACTGTGTGGGCTGACGTGTAGATCTGCCCAACTTGGAAACTGAGGGCCGATCTGTATAACGTAACACATGATAGTAGCAAAGTGGCATTCCCGCAGAAGAATTATCGCGTCGCCTGGATTGTCATAATCAGGGGCGTGTCTTCGAACCAACATGAGTGTCTTGAGGGATGGAATCCAGAAGCCAAGAACTACTCCTCCCGCCTGTCCCAAACGCGCCAATGCTTTAGCGACCACTTGACGGGCGGAGCCAGGCCGTGAGATCGTTAATGCCGATTTCTGGCGATCGCCCTGTGTAGTGAAAAAGAGCTGTCCCCTCACACTTCCCCCAAGTCCTGCCACTCTCCCACCTTAAGACGAAATCAGGACGATGATAAATCGAGAATCTCTGAGACCCCGCGGCTCTGGAGGATGTCTCGGGCGCCGCGGCCTTTTCAGAGTGTTCCGGAACGCTCTGAGAGCGTTCTGGAACGCTCTTGAACGGATTACGTATCCTCGTCCTAGCCCCGCCCGACACCTCCAATGCCCCATGCACCTGCGACGTCTATGTATATGTGTGCGTGTGTGTGTGTGTCTGTGCGCCCAACATCTGGCCGACTCCGGAAACCCTGGATACAAACTACTTGCGTCTCGCTCTAACTTCCGCTGACTTCCGCCGATCTTCCTCCGACCTGCCGCCGGCGTATCCGCCGAAGCAATGTCAACCTCTCGACCCCTCGAAGGCGAGGCCATCTCTGGAACGCCTTAAGTGTCCTCCTACCCCTTCCCCTCCCTCCCTCCCCACTCGGGGTGGTCGGAAAGGGGGGATATCATAAGGGGGATTAGAGAATCAGCTCACGCAGCTGGTTTCTTCTGCGCATCTTGACGACAGAAGTCCAATGTATCGAAGAAAACGCCTGGCGGCGGGGCCGAAAGCAGATGTACGCAGCAAATGTCGCAACCCTCTAACTGCCGATTCCCCCCCCATATCTCATCCCACCCGACCAGTGTCCTCTTTCGCCCCCTTCCCTTCCCTCCCCCTCCAATTCCCACCCGAGCGCCCCCCTGACAGGGACTCCACCAACGGGCACTTTGGCCAGCGACCTGGCAAACGCAACCACTCCCGACGCGGGCAATGATGCCACGCCAGGAAGGAGGACCTAAAGAGGTAACTGTAGATGGGTTTTCGAATTACTTGCGTGTAGGGAGCAAGCGCAACTGCACACGGAAATATCGGAGGTCCCTGCGGGCGGACTTCTTGGATCTGCGCCCTCCGCCCTGGCGCGCGGAGCGAGCCAGGGGCGGCGCCCGAGGCAACGCCGGAGGGTCCAGCGGCAGACCCAGGAAATCAGTGCGGACCTCCGAAAGCTGATGCTTGCGCCAGGTCTCCGACGAAAGTGGCAACCTCTGGTGGGGTTCCAACGTGCCCGCTGACGATGTCAAAATTCGCCTCCCGGCAAGATTCCGCCACCGCGCTTGCCGCGGTTGGTGTGCGTCGGGCCCTTCATACGCCTCTGCGAAGGAAGGACCGGGGCCCGCCCGACGCGTCGAGCCCAAGATGCGTGCAGTGTGGTTGCCGAGGCAGTTCGTCTCTGGTCTGCCAGGCACGTAAAGTGTCCCAAGTACAAAAAAGCTGTTGGAAAAACGACGTTCGTGGACCCTCCCCCCCATCCCCCCCCCCCGCCATCCGAAAAAGGCCCCCTTGCCCGCCAGAACGCGGAGGCGGAATCGCGCGGCAGCTCAATTGGATTGCCCTAAGGCAAGAGTCACCCTTGGTGCGCGGCTTTCGAGGGGACCCCTGTGGGCCCCGGGCGTTGTTTACTGGAGGGGTGGGGGGGAGGCGATCAATGGGGGAGGGGGGGGAAACGTGCAACCTTTCGTCCCCGTTTTGGGCCCCAGGTGGCCCCTCCAGGGCACAAAAGGTGCACCTATTTTTCTAACCCCCATTGATCGCCCCCCCGCCATTACGCAACCTCGGTGGGCCCGCACCACAAGTCACTCCTGCGAAGGGCCACTCTTGCACGTCGATCGGAAGACAAATTATTATAGACCCCCAAAACATGAAGTAGGAAGGCGAATGACGGAGACTGGGCTCAAACCCTCCCAGAGAAGTAACGAAGCACACCGCGTCTTGAAGTAGGGAAGCGCTTGAAGCAGATTGGGATCTGGGGATCCCAAAATCGACGTCCACCAAAAGGGGGGGGACCCTGAGGAGGGGAGGGGGGGGGGTCGATCCGCTGGTGCATCGAATCTCCGAAAAACAATGTCCCCCGCGCGCCCCGATTGTCGACGCCTCTCAGATTCTGGCGGCGAGCGGAAATCTCGTTTTGCGTTGTTTTTGCTGCGGTTCGATGCGCCAACTGACCGAACTCCCCCCCCTGTGGCACCCCCCCCTTTGCGAGGTCTCCCAAAAATGTCTACCTTCAGCGACCGACGGGCCCGCATCGGCCGACCACTGCGGTGCCGCTTGCCACCGTGGGAGCGGGCCTGGAGGCCCGGCGGCCACGGGCAATGCCTGCTCAAGGCACAGAGATGGCCCCAAACCTCCCAATGACAGACAAGACGTCCCCGGAGGAGGAGGAGGAGGAGGAGGGAGGGGAGGAGGAGAAGGAGGACAGGACAGGACAGAACATCCGCATGAGGGGGTCAACGTCGTCACGCGTACAAATGAGCTGCGGAGTACGACTAGCAAAATTCCCTGCGAGTAATAATGTGCCGCAGACCCAGACTTCTCATGAAGGTTGGCAGGGGGCATACCCCGAGCTCCAAGGGGCGAGTTCCGACGCGGCCCCGTAAGAGAGGATCGTTACCTTGTGAGTACGAGTCCCTGCAAGTCAGTGCGAGGGGAGCAGCTGTTGGCCCTCTCGCGTGCCCATGACGATGGGGAGTGGAGGAGGAGGAGGAGGAGGAGGAGGAGGAGGAGGAGGAGGAGCAGGAGGAAGAGAGTCATGAGACGCAGCAGGACATGCTACAGGCTCGGGAAGTATTTCCCTGAGCGCCACACCAAGGCCCCAACAACACCCGACAAACAAATGAAGGCGTCTGCGCCCAACCCCGCCCACATCAGCGGGCGCGCGGTCCAAACGCGCCCCCATAAAATTCTGAACTGGATTCCCCTTGCGGGGGATCCTGGGGTGTTCCACCCCTTTCATGAGCATATTGAGGGAGCCTGGTTTTGGCAACTCTGCCTGGTTTGGCTTGGTTAGGCCTGGTTGGACTGCGCGCCCCGCCTGAGACATCCTCAATAACTACCTGGTTTGGCGTCCGGTTTGGCCTGGTTCGGGCCCGGTTTCGCTTGAGACGTCTTCGGAGATTACCAGGTTTGGCGCTGGTTTGGCTTGGTGTGGGCCCAGTTTCACCCAAAACGTCGTCAGAATCTGCCTGGTTTGGCCCCTGATCCTGCACTGTGTGGGCCCAATTTCAACAAGACGTCGTTACAATTTGCTTGGTTTCGCCCTGGTTTGGCTGGGTTTGGGGCCGGTTTCGCCTGAGACGTCCTCGCAAGTTGCCTGGTTTGGCAATATTGCGGTGCGGTTTCGGCTCAGCTGCGCTTGAGACGTGCTCGAAATCTGCCGGGTTTGGCCTCTGGTTTGGCCTCATTTGGCTTTGTTTGGCCGCGTGCCCCGCGTGCGACATCCTCAATATCTGCCCGGGTTGGTCCCCGGTTTGGCTTGGTTTGGGCCCGGTTTCGCTTGAGACGTCCTCAGAATCCTACCAGCCCTCTGGGCGTTGGTGGTCTAGAGCGTTTCCTCTTCCACCTCCCTTCTTCCCTTTCGTGGAGGGGTTTATCACTGTTCCCTAGTAATAAACACACCCTTCCCCAGGCGACCGGTAGCCAACCAGGAACCATGAGGGTCCCCCACCATCCCTTGTTTTTTTTTAAAAAAAAAACATACCAAACACACCCTGCCTCCAAATTCAAGGCATGCGCAGCCAACCCGATGCGGCCTCCCCCCGCAATCCCTGTCAAAAAACGATACACAACACAGTACCCTTGGTTACGGCGACGGCTGCTGCGGCGGCTGCGGCGGCGGCGGCGGCTGCGGCGGCTGCGGCGGCGGCGGTGGCGGCGGCGGCGGGGGCGGCGGCGGCGGCAGGGGTGGCGGCGGCGGCGGCGGCGGGGTGGCGGCGGCGGCGACGGTGGCGGCAGCGGCAACGGTGGCGGCGATTTGGCAGCGGGGGCGGCGGGGCGGCGGGGGCGGCGGGGGCAGCGGGTGAGCCGCGGCGGCGGCTGCGGCGGCGGCGGCGGGGGGCAGCCGCGGCGGCGGCGGCTGCGGCGGCGGCGGCGGCGGCGGATTGGCTTTCAGTAGCTGCCCATCCAACGACGACTTTTGAATATGCTGAGGCTCGGGCCAAACTCGGGTACTACGTATGTGTTGGGAGGGCGGGTGGGAATGAGCGAAACGGCTTGCGGGCGGGGAGGGAGTCTTGACCCCTCCCCCTACCCCCTCCCCTGGACCTGGACGGGGCGCTCCGGGCGTCCAAGATGGCACAAGATGGCCCCAACAAAGCCCAAGATGAACTCCAAAAGGGCTCAAGAAAGCGAAATATGCCTCGAGATGGCTCCCCAAATGCTCCAAAACGCCCCAAGACTACTCCCGGTGTCACATGAGATGTCCTCGCAAATTGTCTGGTTTGGCCCTGTTCTGGTACGGTTTCGGCTCGGTGTCGCTTGAGAAGTCCTGGGAATTTGCCCGCTTACTCCCTCGTCTGGCATGGTTTAGGTCCCAAGAAACCTGGACGAAACTCGCGGAAGGAAAAATCAACGCATGTCTGCACGGGTGGGTAACATCCGTTATGGTCGCGATGCGGTCTCAACACGCAGTGCGATGTGTCACGTTTCCTTCGGCACTGAGTAGGTAATCGACTCGTCGGGTCGAAACGAGACGCATGCGGCACATGTCGTGCCCCCCCTCCTTTCTCAATCCTCCCTTCGTCCGGCCCGACCTTTCCGATGCTCAGGTCCCCAACCCTGAGGGCCCCACCCTCGGATCCATCGAGAGGGCGGCGGAACAGGAGAGGCCCTCATGGGCCCCCCCAGTCCCAGGTCGAGGGCGTTGCCAAAGGTGGAGGGGGAGGAGAGGGAGGAAGAGGAGGAGTTACGGAGTTACGGATATTGCGGCTGTGTCGTTACATAATGACTTATAAGGAACGAGCCGCTCTTCTGGCCTTATCAGCTTTACGTTAAACTGTAAGCCAGATCCCCCGCCGATATTTTTCAGATAATTCCGAATTGGGCCAACTGTTGGGCCGCAAAACATCCGCAGGTGCCACAGAACCAAATCCCCAGCCCAGCGTGAAATTGCAACGTGTGAGTTTCATCAGCCCACACCCACAGATGTGCACCCTGCAACGGGGGGGCGGCCTGAAAATTACGCCATCTATAGCCCTCATGCTCCTACACTTCAAACAAGAGAGCTTGTTGTCAGATAGCGTATGTACGGTGGAAAACTCCTTGCACACCACAAATGCTGGCGGCCTGGGCCCAGGATTCCTGACTCGGGTTCCTCCGGGCTCCTCGGTCACCAGGGCCTGTTCCAGGGTGGCCAGCAGAATTCTCATGCGGACGGCGAAAGCCATGCTCTCGCTCGTGAAAACCTTAGTCCTGATGTCTGCGGGGGCGCGGACCGCTCTGGCAGCGGCTTCGGCTAGCTTATCTGCAGCCGCGGTCCCCACAGTCAAAAGCAAAGGGGCTCTACCATGAACGACGTCCCGAGCCTCTTGATGGGAATGAACAAAAAAGGAACGTGCAACACAAATCTGGTTTTCTCTTGATAACCTGACCTACCTGGTGCCACGACTCCGCGTTCTCCCCATCAGGGGTGAAAGCTCGGCCACAGTACCACCCTGAGCACATATTAGGGTTATCTGTTGTATAGATCACAACTCCGTCGGCGCCAATCAGCGCTGACAGAAAACTGCAAAGCTCCCCTCTGGCTACAGTCTGTTGAGGCCCAGGCAGTACCCCCCCACCACACGCGCACAGAAGCAACCAACTGCATATTCTCGGAAATAGCAGAAGACTTTGCCACGCCGCATCCTACTCTTCGGAGCCGAGGGTCGCTGGCATCTTCGCCCCCGCTGGCACCCCCGAAAAGGTGGGCGGGGGCCGAAGCAGAGCCCCGACCGAAGCAGATGTCTTCAAACGCTCCAATGCCCTCGCTCCACCAGGCAGCTTCCTCCTCCGAAGGCGGGGCGGAAGCCCAGGACTGCGGCGAGAGGCCTCGGTGCCAGAAACATGGCTCATCCTCATGCTGCGCGTGAGCCCCTCGGGGCATGCTCGTCCGAAAGTCTGCGAACATCAGGATCATCACACTTCGAACAACTCCAAATACGGCGAAACGAAGATTCCCTCTCACTTCGACATCGAGCGCAGGTCTGAGATATAAGCAATTTGGATGTCTTCGACCTGCGCTCCCGCGGCCACGCTGCCCCTGCCGCCGCTGACAAGAGGATGCCCGATCGCTGCCCGCCGTTGGGCGCCTCATCCAGTTGACGCAGAAGGGCTCGGAGCGAGAGGTTGCACATCCCCCCCCCCGTGCCCGCGCCGTCGAAATGAGTTACAGCCTGGCGCCGCAACCTCTGCACGACCGCGCCCACACACTCCTGCGGGAAGGCCTTGGGCACATCAACCTTCTCGAAGCCTGCCAAAACTTCTGGTTGAACTGCGAGTTGTGCTGGATCTCCGAATCGTCGCTCTGGACTCGCCCGTCGGCTGGCCCTTCTGGTTCCCGCCCCTCCTGCAGGAGGTAGGCAATCGCTGCGGCCTGTGGTCCTCGTATGTGACGACTGCGCAGCTGTGGATGCATGGAGCGAGACTCTTAACCTGATGAGCATGCGCGCCCGCTGCCGCGGCGCCTTGCTGCTCCGGCCGCGCCGTCAGCCTGCGCCTGCGTGCCGTGCGCGCATGCCGCGCCACCTTATTGTGCATCTTCTGGTGGCGAATTGCCCCTGCCGCCCTGGTCGCGCGAACGCGTCGCCGCCCACCACCGACGTCGACGCCGAGATGCGGGGTCTGCGCCGCCGCCGTCACCGAGAAACCGTCCGCCTTGAGGCGTCTCACTATCTCCTTGGCGTCCGCGAGCTCGGTACAGACCGCCGCGCTCTTGGAGGGGATCTTGTGGCCCTCGCTCTGCATCGGCATGCCGGTCTCAATGAAACATGCCACAAGTCAATCACGCGCAGCTCGCCTCGATCCTTTCGCCAACTGACTCCAATCGTCAAACCGCAACCTGCGTGATAGTGGCACGTGGGATGCGGCGATTCGCTGCATGATGAAATATGCTGCCGCTTTGGCAAAACGCGTGCCCGACCTCAGGCCTTGGACCACCGACCTAGTCGGGGCGAGGGCCTCTGAGTAGGCGCCCGACTGTCGCAGGCACCGCGCCGCCATGCACTGCGACAGCTCCAGCCCCAGGACCTCGGCTGGGAAGTCCAGTCGCAAGGCTGCCTTGCCAAACCTGAGCCACCCGATGGAGTCGTAGAAGCAGGTGGCCCAACGAGCCGCGGCCATGGGCCACGCCCAGGCGAGCCGCCAGCTCCTCGTCCACCACGCGGGCGAACGCCTCCTGCAACGCTGCGTTGCCGCGGGTCGCAGCGCCCCACGGCGCCTCGCAGTCCTCGGTCCACGAGCGCACCCAGGGCCCCTGCGCCTGGGGCCAGAGCCGCGCGATGTGGGGCAGCAGGCCGATGACCCTGTCGCCCGCGATCTTCTCGGGCAGCAGCGCGCCGATCGCCGGGGGCAGCTGGCGCGGCCACGCCCGGCAACCTACGCGCGCCGACGGGGCCGCCGCTAACCCCCCAGCGCGCAGTCGGGGAGCCTGTCGGTGTCGGGCGCCGCGAGGCGATCGACTCCCATGGCCGCGGTCCGCCTCGTGCGTCGGCCTGCCGCTCGCAGCTGCTCGCCTGGCATCGGCGGGAGGGGCTCCTCTGCAACTCGAGCTCGAATCTCGTGAAAGAGATCCTAGCCCCTCCAGCTGCTGCCCCTCAGGTGCCCACAGCTCTTGAAACTCCACGCTCTTCCGATCCACGATGCCCCGCGGGTGCTGCATGGTTGCGTCCCCGTCGACGAGAAAGGAAAAAACCTGAGGGGCTTCCCATGTCGCTCGATCGATGCAAGACCGACGCAGCACTCCGAGACTCCGTCCACTCTCGAAATTCGGCCAGTGACTGACTGATGGCACGTGGCTGGCTTCACTGAGAAACTCGTTCACTTCACTTGGCTGCTCCAGCAAGCCCCTGGTCGCTCAGCGCGCCAGCTGATGATGACAGGCCTAGCCAAGATGTCCATGATATGCCGTCCTTAGACCTGAGGGCTTGGCGCCCTTGCCCGGGCGCCCCCCCGCTCAACTTCACGCGCGACGAAAGTGACAACTGCTGCTGCTTCGATCCATTGTTCCTGGCACGATGCTTGGAATATGTATCTATAACTACATGTGTCCTGGCCCACCGGCCGCTGATGCGATCCATCATCGGTGCAATCCTGGATGGCGTAGCCTCCAAGACAGTGCCGGTGCGAAACTAGGGCCCCTCTGCGCGAGAGCGTCCAAGGCTGGCCCGGCCATGGTGCGAGGCGAAACTGGCTTCCACCGTGCAAAGCCACGCGCTGAAAAGACTGTTGGTGATATCGCAATGATAAGAACCAAAAGAACTTGCTACGGAGCGAACAACAGCATCCGCTGGTGGGTGAGTGATCGAGAGAATGAAACCGACGTTTTTCCATTCTGCACTCCAAGTGCCTTCAGCTATGTTAAAACCAACGTTGGAGTTCAATTCCCCTTCTGACCCCTTGGGCGATGGCTCGCGAGACTCTTCGTGAGACAACGGCATGGGCTACTATCTGAAGGGTTCTCACGCTGGGCTGAAGTACCCATTGACTGATCTGAAACTCCTAGCATAGAGGTGGCAGGCGGGGCGGGGGGGGTCCAAAGTTGGGCTCGAAGGCGCGCGGGCCCTCCTCTTCGTCTGAGTCGCAGTGCTCGCCTCCCAGCAGTTCGCCGACACCTGTCTCGGCCTCGCTGAGGGGGGCCCGCGCCCCCCCCAAACCCCCCTCTTCTCGCCGGCGCTCTCAACAAGGAACCGCTGACAAATTCTATCGCGCCGCTTCTGTTTAGCCAACTGCCGTGCAAGCCTACGCCCCACCTTCGCCCAGCTCGACTCGGGGCCTTCCACGGGTAGCCCAACTGGACGGGCCACATGCGGGAGCTGGGGTGAGGGCCCAGAAACCTAGTGCGCTGCTGACTACCTTCCGAGACGAGCTCAAGACTGAGACCGACGCGCGGTTTCCAGGGGGCGTCCAGGACGGCCCTGAGCCCAAGGATATGAGGCCTGGCAGCCTCGGAACACAAAGCAACACCTACAAGCGAGGGTCGATTTTCCCCCGAAGTGCACGCGAATTCAGCCTCAGAAGCAACAGCGATGCCCGCCACTTGTTCCGCAAAGCCTGTTGCGTACAACTGCGCTGGCGGCATGCTCCAGCCGCCAACTGCAACCCATGGTAACTGGACTGGCGCGAGCAAGCTGCCAAGTCGTCTGAAACGCGGGACGCAGTCGCCGCTGCGGCCGATCCCTGAGTGACCGTGCGTGATGCACACTATGATGGAAAACCCACGCGTGTGAAGCAATACTGGCAAGAACCCGTAAAACGCTGCACTCCGATCGTGACGAAGGGCAGTGGAATTCCGAGCAGCGTCAAGAACCTGCGCAGGACGATGATTGCGCACCAACATCCACTCGCCTCCTCCATTCGGTCGAGCTTCCTGATCGGGGCGACCTTGCTTCCATCTGCTTTTGGCTCTGGCGCTATTGGCCAACAACTTCATCCCGACGCCTCTCGCTCCGGACGTCCACTTGCCCAAATCTCGCTGGCGCACATGGGTCTCGCATGCAGAGAAATAGTCGTGTGACTTAGCAGCTAGGCAGAGATACTCCCAACTCTTCTCCCTGACGCACGTCACACTCCCGAAGAACAGCTTCGTCGATCTGGCCGACGATCCACCAGTCGACGTAGTCCCACACGTACTACCAGTGCACGAAGTAGACGCACCAGTGCCTGGAGGACTGCTGCTAGCCCCAGTCGGCGTCGAGGCTGACCTCGCCCACGTTGGGGCGGCACCAGTCCCTAGTCACAACTCCTCCTCACTTTCGGGCACCTCGATGTCGTCGGCGCGTTTGCTACCACTTTTGCCCTGCTCGACGGCCTGCGCGGCGTCGAACCTGGCCTTGTACGCGGCAGCCACCGCCCTCTTGACCTGCTCGTCCGTCTGCGCCATCGCTGGGCCCCCCGCTGATGCCGCGGCCCCGCTGGCCGCGCCAGGGGCCGCGGTGGCGGCGGGGGCCGCCCTGCCCGCGCCAGGGGCCGCGCTGGCGGCGCCCCCGGGGGGCCCGGTAGCTGCAGCTGCGGGTGCGCCACCACCCGCCTTGTCTGCAACTTCTCCGTCAACACCGACTGTGCGACGTTTCTTGCCCATGCGCTCCATAACTTCCTCCTCGAACTTATCAACGTTGCCAAGGAAAGCACGAACCTGGGCAGCCTTGGATTCGAACGCCGAACGATACGAATCCAACTCTTTCTTCAACTCTCTCACTTGGATTTTGTCGCTCTCCTCGCAATCCCAACTCTCGAGCTGGTCGAAAATGGCAGCATTGATGCGGAGTTCGAAGGCGGGCGCCTGGCCATCAGCAGCACTGGTCGCCTGCGTGGCCTGCACTCCCCCAGCCTTGGCCAAAGCCTCAACAGCACGCTTCTTGTGGATCTCCGCCAGCGCCAGATCCTCCGCGGCCTTCTGCGCCTTCCTCTCCGCCAGCTGCGAAGGACCTGCGTGACTGTCTGCTCGTGGCGATGGGAGGCAACGCGCCAAGCACCATCAGCTTTGCGTACCGTCTCCGCCTCCGAGACCGCCTCCTCCTGCTGTGCCTTGAGCTGCAGTTGCTCCTGCTGCGCCGCCAAGGCCGACTTCAGGACCGCGTCGTCGGACACCTCAGCGGCCTTCTTGAGCAACGCCTGCAACTCTGCCGCCTGCTGGGCCTTGGCCGATCCTCCGCCGCCACGCCTGGGGCTGCGGTGGCGGCTGCCGCGATGCTGGGTGCCACGGCCTGCTGGGTCAGCGCCCTCATCCTGCAACACGATCTCATCGACATGCTCATCGAGAGCGACGCTAAGCGAGCGTGGCACGTAAAGGCGGATATTCTTGCTGCAATTCAGGCACTTGGCCCCCGTCGCAGCCAGCTTGTCGTTGTACTCACATGTTGTGCAATGCGCGCACCTGCTCCACGGCCGAGATGACCGCCCGCGGCTGCTGCTGCGCGATGGAGGCACTGCACCTGCTGGCATCCCTGCTATCGTTAGCTTCGCGAGTGTGGCTGAACTCGCTGGGGCTATCCCTCAAGCACCCCGAAGAAGTTACAGGGATCGGGCTCTGGGAAAATGCTCGAGCCCAATTGGCTTGAGGGAGGAGGCGGAGGAGGAGGAGGAGGAGGAGGGAGAGGAGGAGGGAGGAGAGACCAGCTGGGCTTCCTGGGACATCCCAGGGAGACCTTGGGCCAGAGGCACATTTCTCCTCCTCCTCCTCCTCGTCCTCCTCCTGCTCCTCCTCCTCCTCCTCCTCCTCCACCTCCTTCTCCTCCTCCTCCTCCTCCCTCCTCCTCCTCCTCCTCCCTCCTCCTCCCCCACCTCCCCCTCCTCGTCCTCCTGCTCCTCCTCCTCCTCCTCCTCCTCCTCCTCCTTCGGCGACCAACTCGCAGAGCCCCCCCTGCGACTTCGGCGGTTCCAAAGGCGACGGAGTGGGCCTTCAGGACCGGCGAGAACCTGAGCAGGCTCAACCTGTTATCCACTCCCTGCCCTTCGGTAGGAGAAAAATCAACATGAACAGAAACCTGCAGAGGTTCGCGCGAATTTCGTTGACCGACGCTGGAGCCCCCTCCCCGGCGCGCGGGGCGCGCCAGGGGCAGCGCTGGAGGCGCTGCCATGGAGACCCAGCGTCGATCAAGGAAAT
>CAUYUJ010006724.1:20000-51616 GCA_963575745.1 Prorocentrum cordatum | reverse complement strand
CACATGATGACGTCGCTCACTGTCAAGACGCCGACGAGGACCTTTATTATCCCCTCGGATTGAGTGGCAGCATAGACGACGCCCCGCCGACACCCCACGCTGCCGACGATGCCGCTCCATCGAGACGCCACCCGACCACGCGGCCGACCTCCGAGCCCTCGCACGGCATCATGATTGGTCCCCCCGTGCCACCCATCCCGCCCCCCCACCAGCGCCAGCCCGCGGGGGCGGCTCCAGCCCCCCCGCAGGGCACCGAGCCAGTCAGGCCGTCGCACCCCGTCCACGCTTTTACTGTTGCTGGGTGCGAGGCTGCGGCTCCTCCGTCCTCACGGGGCGTGGCCCTAGCGGCTTCAGCCCTGGGACCGCGTGGTACCCTCCAGTCGCCTCTCAAGGGCGACGGCCGCCAGCACACGGATCGCCGCACCGCGCTGGTCCACCACCTGGCCAGGCGCACCGATGACCTCGTCCCTGCCACGAGGCCCGCGGCCGCAGGCACTGAGCAGCCGCCCCTCACCGACCGCGAAACCGAGCTGTCCCAGGCTATGGCCGCTCTTCAGCAGAGGTGTGCTGCTCTCGCCGCCGACCTTGCCGCTGCTCAAGCCCGTCGAGGCCCTCTGCTCCAGCGCCTCCACCGCGCCGGGCGTGCCTTCGCCGAGCTGCTCACGCCCTCGCCCGATGGTGCTGCGCCGCCACTCACCCTCCATGCTATGCTGTCATCGCTCCGCGGCGCTCCGCCTGGTGCCCCGCGCTAATCTCCGCCATTCTGCCTGCCCGTGTGTACGCGTGGCCCCGCGTCCACGGTGTCAGGGCGTGGGGGCGGGGGGCGCCCCGTCCCTGCGCGCCGCGTTGCGGCCAAGCGCCCAACTGGCGGTCTGCCAAGCCGCCTTGCCACGTGTCAGCACGTCGCCTTTCTTGTTGGGGCCTTCTTCGTCACGCGGTCTGACACGTGAGATCTTCGCCGTCTGTCCGCCGTCTGTTGCGTCTGTCGCATTGCGCCGGGGGAGGGGGTTTGTTGCCCGCCCTCGCATCTCAAGGCTGCACCGCCGCAAATAGTGTTTGGCGAGTTGTCGCACCGCAGTGCGCCTCGCGGACGGGCCCTGGTCCGCCTACTTGTCCGGCCTCTCTCTCTCTCTCTCTCTCTCTCTCTCTCTCTCTCTCTCTCTTGTTTGCGGGGGGGGGGGGGGGGGGGGGGGTTTTGCAGTGCGCGGCGCCCCCCCCCTCGGGCCCTCCCCGGACGCTGCCCCGCCTCGCCCCTTTTCCAAGGGGGGGGGGAGGGGGGGGGCCTTAGCTGCCCCCCCTCCCTTGGCGCCGCCGCCCTGCTGGAAGCAGCCCCCGCCCCCCTCCTTTCGCGCGAAGGGGGGGGCGGGTGGGTGGGGGCTGCCCCCCCCCGCCCCCTCCTCCCTTGACCGCCCCGGGAGCTGGCCTCCCGGGAGCTGGCCTTCCCCCCCCCCTGCCCCCCTTTTCCACAGGGGGGGAGGGGTGTTGTGTTTAAGCTAGCTCCCTGCGCTCCTTGGAGCCGCCCCGTTGGAGCCCCTCCCCTTTCCCCCCCCCCCCCCCTCCCCTCCGCCTTTTATGCGGGGCGGGGGTGGGGGGGGGGCTTGGGCGCGCGCGCTCCCCCCCCCTTGGGTTCTGGGTTTTCATTTTTTCTAACTTAAGGCTACGGATTCCATGCGGCACGTCGCTGGCGGATGGCGGGAAGCGCGCTTAGACTCGAAGGGTCGCGCGATGGACGTTGGTGTAGACCCGGGGGGAAATATTTATCAATTGGGGGGAATGCAGAGGGGGGGGGCTCGGGGTTGCTCCTCCGTCAGCCTCAGGCGGATTCCCCAGAATGGCCATTTCGCCTGAGACATCCTCACAAAATGGAGATGTTGGAGGCTATCGTTTAAGGCTTTTTCTATTAGAAATGACGATTTCGCCGCAGACATCCTCACAAAATGGGGATACTGAAATCGGTCGCGGAATCTTCGGATCTGCAAAAATGGGACTCTCGCCTGAGACATCCTCGGAACAATAGGATGTTGAGAAAACTGCTTTAAGATCTCTTGTTTGACAAATGAGCCTTTCTCTTGAGACACCCTCCGAAAAATTGAGATGTTGAAATCGCTGGCGAAACCTTCGGAGTTTCGAAAATGCCGATTTCGCCTGAGACATCCTCCAAAAAATGAAAGGTTGAAGTAACCATCATTCGACCGAATCGCTTCAGGGGCTGCATACCATTTCGCTGGTGTTTTCGCCACAGCAGGTTCAGTTCACTCTCCGCGCGAGTTCACGTCTCACCGATTCAACGCGGGGTGCCAGGTGGAGCTGGCTGCCCATGTCAGTTAGTAGCGTCGCTGAACTCAGGCGGGGAGTGAACTCTAGCTGGTGTTGGCCCTGATCCTCCGCGGGAATCAGCCCCCGCCCGCCGTCCACATATGTTATAGCTGTTCGGCTCATCCGGTCTCAGTCTGTGCTATCGGAGAGATCCTTGCACGTACATTTATCTCGCGGTATTTCGCGTTTTTAGCTTGAGCCATTTTGGCTCAAGCTACAGAGGCTCAAGACGTCAGGGTTCGAGACGTCAGGGTTCGAGACGTCGAACTGGGCCCGCGTCAGGGCGCACACGCAGGCTTGCCTCAAGCCCCCCTCTCGTGCGGTGCGTGTTTGACGTATCGCGGGGGCTGTGTTCACATTGAATCCTCGCTCTCGTCCTTGATATCAAGATATCGTGGGGATCGCAGGAAGATCAGGATTTGTCTGGATTTTACAAAAGACCACTGTGGGCGGTTGGATTGAAAACGGACTCGCAGGGAGCATATATTATACCGTCAGAAGACGATCAGAGTGAATATTTCACGTCAGCTGACTTTGGTGTGGAAAGTGACCCACATCCGTGTGATTGGTTGAAAGACACATCAGCTACTGTGCCGCGATTAACGACGCAGGAGAAGAGAGAAGATCAGATAGCACTTGAGTTGGAAATTTCTCCACCAGAGGCATTTGTTCAGCAGGAGGCGTACGATTTCAAGAAGATTGGGCAATCAGAGAGATATCAGGCTGCACTTCACACATTGCGTACAGTCAAAGAGAGGAATAAACGACGTCCGTCAGCAATCATGGCGGATGACAAAGCAGAAGATAGCAAAATGGGAGGGAATGCGAGTAGTGAATGGTTGAGAGAGGTGAGGGCGAAAGGGGAGGGCAAAGGTTCCAGTGCTTCGAGTGGTCTGGCCGCGGCTTCCAGTGCTGCTGTCCAGGCGCCTCATTTAGCTACAGCCCAAGTCCCCAATGCTACGAGTGGTCTGGCCGTGGCCCAAAGTGCTGCTGTCCAGGCGCCTCAACCAGCTACATTGACGCCCGAGGAAATGTTCAGACAGATTTTGAAAGGCCAGAGTGAAGTAACTGCGACGGTTAGTGAGTTCAAAACATCGGTTGCAGCTGATTTACATGTCATGGAGGAGAAGATTGATAGAACAACGTCAGATGTCAAAACGTTATCGGAGCAAATGAAACAGGCCCAAGCTGACATACAGAATCTGAAAAATGGAGACGCTCAATCTTGCGCAAGCGGTTCGACTAGATACGGATCAGGTGACGCGGGCAGTGGTGCAGGGCATAATTCGAACTGGGTACCATCATATATTGAGTTCAAAGGATGGATATCACGGGAGGGTTGGAAGAATAGAGAGATAAAACAAAGGGAGGCCATGAAACAACAGGTGCTGACCGACAACATAACGAAATTATTGGGATTGGCATCGCTGGACGCAACACATAATGCTGCTTTTGATCATGCGAGAACTGCGGGGGAGAATACTGGCAGGTACTGGCCATGCACACGAGGGCGGATCTATTTCAAAAAGGGGACGGCAGTGGATATCATATGGCAGGTTCGGAATTGTTTCGACAGCGAATACAAGAAGGGAAACGCTGACCTCCCACCGAATGTAAAGTTTCATGTAGAATGCGCGCCATGGAGAACACCCCATGTCCAACAGATCGGTAAGTTCCAGAGTTGCTTTGCGGAAGTGAAGAAACGACGGGGACAATGTGCAAGGGGGAGCCAGGGCCGCCAAAATCATACATATGGTTTACACAAAACCCACAGGCAGATCCAGACACAAGAGTACTGATTGCTGAATGGGGTGTACACAGCGGGTGGGCGCTACACACTAACAATCTAAGGAGGGTGGAGCCTGAGGTGGATCAAGAGGGGTTACTCACGAAGCTCAGACAGACGAACAATTGACGGTGCCAGTCTGCCACTCAGCTCGCGGTGGCAACTTGGAATGTCAACATGTGGAATAGCGAGCTTTTGCCAGCAATGCTGGAGTTTTGTCATTATGATGTGCTATGCTTGCAGGAGTGTCAGTACATGTCATCGGAAGCATTTGAAGCATGTGGGTGGCAGGTGCGTTTTAGTGTGTGCCGACGAGCTGCTGTGGCCTTCAGGGGCCCATGGGCGGCGACTATTTCGGACAGTAAGTGCGGTGAGAGGTTTGCTGTTGTACAATTTGCATATGTGGTCGTGTCCTCAGTGTACCTACCCACAGTGCAGCGGGGAGATGATAGGCTCGATGCATATTGTGACGTTCTAGCTAAGCTGTGTGCATGCATGCAACTATGTAGCGAGCAATACCAGGGGTCCAAAGTATTGCAGTTTGTGGGGACAGATGCGCAGACGGAGCTGGAACAAAATCTCTTGGGGTTCACGGGAGAAGGATTGGAGGAGGTGTGGATGAGGTCGGAGGCGAAACATCATGAGGAGAGGAGGGACATGCTCGTGCGCTTTCTGAATCACTGGGGTCTTTGAGCAGCCAACACCTACGGCGTGCGACAAGTGACGCACAGGCCGTGGAGTACCAGCAGCTACTCCAGGGTGTTGGACTATGTATTTGTGCCGACACAATTTGCAGGTACCGAGGTGGCTCGGACAAACTGCTCATTTGAATGCACGGTGGAATTTGTGGATCCTACACAGGATCGAGCGTCGCGCTACAGTGACCATGCGAAGGTAGGTGTGAGGATAAAACATGTGTCGGTGCGCAAGCCTTTCGTGCGACCCAGGCCCCCGAGCCTCATCATTTGGGCCCCGGAGGATTATGAGTCAGCGAATGTGTTCAGTACACTGGCCGATGTGCAGGTACAACAACATATGAACCAACAGGGTGACATAAATATACAAACAGTTGGACAGATACTTGTGAGTGCTGCGACGATGTGTAGGCATACAAAGGGCAGGGCGGATACTAAACCAATCAAAAAACCTGACCAACTCGTGGACGTTGGAGCGGAGTTAAGGAGGGGTGTCTTCGGTGAGCGTAGGAAACAATTACTGAGACGTCAAAAAACACTCCGAAGAAAGTTCAGGCGGGAACAGCTCCTCAAGGACTCCACTGGCCTCAAACATGGACCCCGTAGGTGCATCAAGGAAATGCTGTGTGACGGGATACTGACAGAAAATAAACAAAGATGGGTGGAGGAGCTCAACAAACACGTACAACGGTCATATACATGTGATGGGGAGGGAGGAGCTGCAAAGAGAGAGTTGCATCGACTACGGACACAGTGGGAGGCAGAGGGCAGAACTACGAACAGGGTCATATCTATGGGTGTGTTGCTGGGGCTCGAGCCCGATTGAAGGGCGGCACCGCAGCGGGCTCTGATGGCCTGGTGGCGGAGATTCTCAAAGCAATACCTTGGAATGCATTGAGATTGATACGACACTCATTTCAAGAAATACATGATCAGAAAAAGTCGTCACCTGATTCGTGGAGGAAGTTGTGCGTGCAGCTGATTCCAAAAATGAGCATGATCCAAACATTTGGGGAGACTCGTGCAATATCGCTGTTGAGTGTTATGAGCAAGTGGTACATGGCGTGCCTTCTTATTCTTGTGGAGGAACATGGACATATCAAAAAATTGGCGACATACGGATTCCAGAAGAGTCACAAAGTTCATCACATGACGGCCCCTTTGCTGCACATGACACGTCATGCCACTCTCTGGGGAAAAGGCGAGTCGGTACATATGGGAATAATGGATATAAAGAAAGCGTTTGATCATGCCACTGTCTCGATGGTGATCCGCGCGATGGAACATCTGAGATACCCAACAGATCTGATTATTGCAATTGTGGAGCCTATGATTGGAAACACAGCAGTTTTTGATTTCCAGGATGTGTGCAGCGAAGAGATCCTGTATAACAAGTCGGTGCGAACTGGAGGGAAAGAAGGCCCAGTACTCTTCAATATTGTGTTGGAGGCAATTTGGGCCTCTATTGCTGAATCATGGGAAGCATGTCATTATGGAGTACGATTGGAAGGCGAGGGGACACAACAGGCGCTGGTCAACCATTACATATGGGCTGACAATGTGGAGCTGCTGGCATCTTCGGCGAATCAGCTGAGGAATATGGTGAGTATGTTGACCGTGGCCCTCAGACGGGCTGGTATGGACTGGAAGATTGAGATCCTGGAGTACCTTGTTTTTGGGCTGAGACAAAACCAGGGACCACAATCATTAGTTTGCGAACTGGGAGATGATATATGTGCACGGGCTGGAGACCCCAGCCTACCCTATCAATTGCGTGAGGCGGTGGTTTTGCCGAGGAAAAGCGAGTGCGACATACTGGGAGTTAAATTTGTGACGAACCCGAGGGATTTCCATGCAGTGCGGCACCGTATTGATGCAGGCAGGCGGTGTTTCTATGCTGATATTAAATTCTATCGATCACGCGCGGTGAGCATGAGGGAAAAATTCAGACGGTATCAGAGCAGAGTTCAACAGATCATCTGCCATGGATGTGTGGGGTGGAGCTGTAATGAACATGTGCTGAACATATTGAGGAGCTTTGAAGGAAGATGTTTGAACACAATGCGGGGATTACATAGAAAAGAGACGGAAACGTGGGAGGAGTTCAGGGATCGCAGTACCAACAGATCCAGGGAGATGTTCAAGGAGGGGGGGTTCAAATCGTTGGTGGAGAAAGTTGTGAGGTACAATTTTGAATTCGCCGTGGAGGTATCCCAATATAAGTGCCACATGCCGTCCACTGTGTATAGCAAATCGCGGCAGCAGACGCTGCGCTCCATGTTGCACGTATCGGGGGAGTGGACGGTGCAGAGGGATGAAATGCTGGCGGCAGTAAGTCGGACGATGTCGAGAGAGGGAACGAGACGGCTCAGAGGCAGACCACGAATCGTGGCGAGCAGCTGGCATGCACCCTTTGAAAAATGGAGGTCGCTCCTGTGGCACGACACGTGCGTTGTACCGACGGATTGGGAGGAGTTTGTGGAACACATATCACAGATACCCAAAGTGCAGGACATGTTTGTGAGGAGGAGTAAGGAGAGGAGGGTGGGAGGGTTTGCGAAGACACCGACAGATGACGAGTTGGCCCGACGCCTTGCAGTTATTAATGAACAGACTACGATATGGGACCCTGGGATGGAAGGTATCGCTGTTGAAATGTGCGGAGACAGTAAAACGGTCGTACAATGGTTGAGGGGAGTCTGGGCCTGTGACAACAGTGGGTATGCCAAACGGATCGCCAGGATACAAAATATCATGTATGACGTGAGTGAACAACACAACATACGATGCCCGACGTACGGTAGGGATTTCTGGAAACATATATATAGGGAAGCCAATGCCTATGCTGATGAGCTTACACACCATGCGAGAGAAGGAAACTGTTACAGAATTTACAAGCACGACTATATCAAACAGAACAGGACAAACATCAAATACATCAGAGGATGCTGGGATGGTGGAGTGAGCAGTGAGGGTGCTGCAGGAGGTCACTGGATCGAAGTTGCTCCAGAGAATGGCCCGTGGACACTCGTGAGCTCCGAAGCCTACATGTTTGATGTAGGAGCCACCGTGACGGAGGCAGAATTATCTGCTGCCGAGCGCCTGTGCACAGGTGTGGAGCACATTGTTAAAGAAATTTCCTCTGCAAAGCGGAGGAGGCGGATTTAACTGGCTCTAGCCCTTAGGCTTGGGCGCACGCGCCCTGTGTAGCCTGACCAAACACCATTTTTCTTTGCATAATCTTTTTCTTTCTGTACGTTTCGGGCGAGCGCCACGTCTCAACTTTGCGCGGCTGGTGAACCCGCTCTGGTATATTTTAGGGAGTTCGGGTGAGGGCCACGTCTGAACTTGCGCGGGTAGTGAACTCCACCTGGTACTCCTTGTGCACGGTCGGGAAGAGCGCCTAGGCGACATGCGACATCAATGTTGGTGCACGTTCTTGCCAGGCTCTTCGATTTCACGCGCTTCCCGTTCATGTCAAGATCGCTTCTGGAAAGATTGCCGTTTCGCTCGAGATATCCTCGCAAAATCGGCTCCGGAGGGGACTCCGAACTGGCATTGTCTTGGAGTCGCTCCCGGAGAGCTTCAAAACGGCTCCAAAGAGCCCCGAAAAGGCTCCCCAGGGGACCCCCGAAACGGCCCAAGAGACACCCAAGAGGCCCCCAAGAGGCGCCTAGAGGCTCCCAAGAGGCGCCCAGAGGCACCCCCGAGCGCGCGAAGAGGCCCAAGGACTGGCCAAGAAAACCCCAAGACGGTCCAAGATAACGCCAAGACGGCCCAAGAGAGCCCCCACAGACCCTCGAGAGACGCCTGGACAGTCCAGGAGTGTCACAAAAGCCTCCAAGAGGCCCCCAACATGCTCCCCTCGGGCCCCAATCAGGCCCCCAGAGCCCCACGACAGTCCAAGATAACGCCAAGACAGCCCAAGAGACCCCCACAGACCCTCGAGATATTTTTGAAAAGTGGTCGTTTCGTTCGAGACATCCTCCAAACATTGGCCCAAGAGGGGACTCCGCATCGACGTCGTGTTCGAATCGCTCTTGGAGGGCTTTCCAACGGCCCGAGAGAGGCCCCAAATCCGTTCCGGAGAGCCCCAGGAATGCCCAAGAGCGCCCCCAAAAGACCCCAAAAGACCCCCAAGAGCGCCCTAGGAGCAACCCAGACAGCTCACAAAAACCCCAAGACGGCCCGAGAAGGGCCAAGAAGACCCCAAGAGACTCCCGGGAACACCCCAGGAGGCCCCCAACGCCGAGACGGCCTGAGAAAGCTCCCACAGAACCCCACGACGCGCCCAGACAACCCAAGAAGACCCCAGAAGCTCATAAGAGGACCCATGGGGCCCCCAAGAAGCCCCCAACAGGCCCCAAGAGAACCCCGCGCGGCGCCAGGAGCAACGTCTTTCTCCAACAGCCTCGTACCGTCCTCTGTCGTCGTCGTCGTCATCATCGCCCTCTGCATTCCTCCTCGTGCTCGCCTTCGTTCTCTTCGTCCTCGTCCTTGTGCTTCTCTTCCTCCTCGTTGTCCTCATGCTCTTCCTCGCTATTCTCACGGTCGCCACGTCGTCCTCGTCATCGACTCCTCGTTGTCCTCGCCTTTCTTTTCCTTTTCGCCGATACGCCCATTAGACTACAGCGGCGCTTCCCGTTCTTGTCCGATCAGGTTTTTGAAGCATGGCCGTCTCGCTCGAGACATCCTCCAAATATCGCCCCCAGAGGGGACTCCGCATCAACGTCGTGTTCGAATCGCTCATGGAGGGCTTGCCAACGGCCCAAGGGAGGCCCAAAAGAAGACGCCCGGGAGAGCCCCAGGAGCGCCCCAGAGCGCCCCAAGAAGACCCCAAGAGACCTCCAAGAGCGCTCTAGGAGCCACCCAGACAGCTCACAAGAACCCCAGGACGGCCCGAGAAGGGACAAGAAGGCCCCAAGAGACTCCCGGGAACGCCCCAGGAGGCCCCCAAACGGCCCAAGAAAGCCGCAAGACGGCCAAAGATGGCGCCGAGACGGCCTTCGAAGGCTCCCGCAGAACCCCACGACGCGCCCAGACAGCCCAAGAAGAGCCCGGAAAACCATGAAGGACCCAAGGGGCCCCCAAGAAGCCCCCAACAGGCCCCAAGACAACCCCGCGCGCCGCCAGGAGCAACGTCTTTCTCCAATTGCCTCTTACTGTCCTCTGTCGTCGTCGTCGTCGTCGTCGTCGTCGTCGTCATCGACCTCCGCATTCCTCCTCGTGCTCGCCTTCGTTATCTTCGTCCTCGTCCTTGTGCTTCTCTTCCTCCTCGTTGTCCTCATGCCCCTCCTCGCTCTCCTCACGTTCGCCACGTCGTCCTCGTCATCGTCTCCTCGTTGTCCTCGCCTTCCTTTTCTTCTTCGCCCAACAGCCCCCTTAGACTACAGCGGGGCTTCCCGTTCTTGTTCGATCATGTTTGCGCGCGTGCCTCCATAGTCGTTTTGGCGCAAGCTTGTTGCCCAAGACATTCCGGCGAAGGTATTGTGCACTTGATAAAATCGTGCGCCGTGCAATGGCTTTGATCAATCGCGTCGCTGTCTTCATGGCCCTCGTTTCGACGGCCGCAGCCGATTATCCTTGCGGTGACTTGCTGCTCCAGGCAAGTGCTGTATGCGGTGCGTCTCAGTCCGACTGCACTCAGGATGTGTGTTGCATGGATGGAACGGCGGCGCCGACGGCCGCGCCGACGCCGGCGCCCCCGACGGCCGCACCGACGCCGATGCCTCCGACTTCCGCGCCGACGGCCGCGCCGACGGCCGCGCCGACGGCGGCGCCGACGGCCGCGCCGACGGCCGCGCCGACGCCGATGCCCCCGACCTACGCGCCGACGGCCGCGCCGACGGCTGCGCCGACGGCCGCGCCGACGGCGGCGCCGACGGCCGCGCCGACGCCGATGCCCCCGACCTACGCGCCGACGGCCGCGCCGACGGCTGCGCCGACGGCCGCGCCCACGGCGGCGCCCACGGCCGCGCCGACGCCGATGCCCCCGACCTACGCGCCGACGGCCGCGCCGACGGCTGCGCCGACGGCCGCGCCCACGGCGGCGCCCACGGCCGCGCCGACGCCGATGCCTCCGACCTACGCGCCGACGCCAGAGCCTCCGACTTACGCGCCGACGCCGATGCCGACGGCCGCGCCGACGCCAGTGCCTCCGACCTACGCGCCGACGCCGATGCCTCCGACCTACGCACCGACCCCGGCGCCAACCAACGGCTTCACGTGCGGGGACTACGTCGTTACTGACGTCAGTTTCGCGAATCGCGACGTCGTGTCCGTCATCTCGGCCATGGTGTGCGTCCTTGCTGCAGCGTGGGCCTGAGCGCGGCCGACGCAGGAGGTAGGACGAGGCACCTCAAAGGGGGTCCTTGCTGGCCAGCCCGCACTCGTGCTCGCTCATTGGTTCCCCCGGAGGATCTACAGAGGGCCCCAAGAGACTCCCAAGAGCGCCCCAGGAGGCCCCCAAGGAAAGCCCCCAGACAGCCCAAGATGGTGCAACGACGGCCTAAGTAGGTAGAGACATGAAGTAGGAAGGCGTTGAAAGTAGATTGGGTGTCCGCCCGCCCCCTAAAGAGGGCGGAAAAGGTGAAGCCACTCGATCCTTGAAGTTGGAGGGTGCCTAAAGTAGGTTGGGATCTGGGAATCCAGCAATTCGTACTTGCAACGACCAATGGGTAATTACTTACATGTGAGTCCTGCACTGCACCGAAAAAAATGCGGAGAGCAAACGCACGCCCCAGGCCCACGCCACGAGATCGATACATGTATCCACTTCTGGGACCAGGAGCGGTGTCAGAGGAGGCCAGTCCGCAGGAAACCTCCCGCAAGAAACCCAACCCTGAGACCCCAGGACATCCACTGATGTTTGGCGTGGGAACGTCACGATTTCCATAGCTAAACCATCGAAACCCAAGAAACCCAGGGCACCCTGGAGGCAAGCAGGGTGATTCTTGGCATGGGCCCCCACCGTATACGCCCTCCTGCCTTGGCCAGGGCGTGGACCAGGGTAAGCTTCCATGCCAGTGCTTGTGCGCCAAACATTGTGTAATACACAGTGTTTGGCGCCCTCGATGCAAGGAAACGCTGTTTTTTTGTTTCTCCTTTTTTTTGGTGTGTGAATCAACGAAACACTTTTTTTTGGGGGGGGGGTGGAACCCCATGCTCGCCGCGGCCTCCCTACCAGCACCCTTCTCTCTGCTTCCCAAAACCAAAAAAAAACAATAACAAACATACACAGTGTTTGGCGCCCTCGATGCCAGGAATCGCTGTGTATTTTTGTTGTTGTTTGGTTGTTTTGGTTTGTGGATCAACGAAACACTGTGTAGTTTTTCTTTTTTTGGGGGGGGGGGGGTGGAACCCCCATGCTCGCCGCGGCCTCCCTGCCAGCACCCTTCTGTCTGCTTCCCAAAGCAAAGCAAAAACAACAAAAAACAAAAGTACACGGTGTTTCGTTGATTCACAGACAAGAACACAAACAAACACAACAAACATACACAGCGTTTCCTTGCATCGAGGGCGCCAAACACTGTGTATGTTTGGTTTTTCTCGGTTTTGGGAGGCAGAGAGAGGAGTGCTGAGAGGGAGGACGCGGCGAGCATGGGGCCTTGCAGAACTAAAGAATACACAATGTTGCGTTGTTTCACAGATCCCTTGGTTCCTCGACCCTGGCTCGGGGCTCGGGGCCCGAGGCCGAAGGGGAAGTTCCTCCGCCGCGCCCCGGCCTCCGAAGCCCGCTCCCCGGGCAGCCCCCGGGGCCGCTCTGGAGGCCGGCCCCGCCAGAGGGGAGAGATCGCATAGGGGTCTCCCTAAGGAGGTCCCCTACACACCTCCTAGGAGGCCTCCTCCTCCAGAGGGGAAGCCTCCGGGAGACCTCCCTTCCCCCTCCCGGAGGTCGGCCGGGGCGGGCCCCCGGACCCAGACCTCCAACGTCTTGACAAAATCAAGGCGGAAGGGTTTGGAGATTTTCTGCCTCCAGCCCCAGGAGAGGAGAGATCGGCCGGGACGGGCCCGGGGACCCAGACCTCCGACGTCTTGCAAACAAAAATTAAGGCGGAAACTTTTGCATATGTTCGGCCTCCGGAGGCCCTCAGCGGCCCCCCGGACCGCCAAGAAACGACTCAAATGAAAAGTCCCCCCCACACGAGCCAAAGAGGAGAGGGGGGGGGAGCTTCAAGCCCCCCCCCCCTTTTGCACCAAGGGAGGGAGGGGGGGGAGCTTCCAAAGCCCCCCCCCTTTTTAAAGGGAGGGGGTGGCTCACCGGCTCACCCCAGCTCCATTAAAAGGAGGGAGGGGGGGGGGGTAGCTTGGAAGCCCCCCCCACCTTTTGCGGCCACGAAAAGAGGGGGAGGGGGGGGTAGCTTCCGAAGCCCCCCCCTTTCAAAGGGGGGGGGTGGCTCACCCCGGCTCAATTAGAGTGAGGGAGGGGGGGGGGGTAGCTTGGAACCCCCCCCTCCTTTCCGGACCACGAAAAGGGGGGGGACGGGCTTCCGAAGCCCCCCCCCCTTTAGCAAGGAAGGGGGGAGGGGGGTAGCTTCAAGCTGGGACCCCCCTTCTAGTCTGTCGCGCCCCGCGAGCGCGGTCCATCGAAGGTTGCAGAAAGGTTTTTCAAAACAAACTTTCCAAAAACCTGCTGGAACTGGAAACGTTCCTGAGGGAGGTGTTAGGAAGGTTTCAGGACGTTTTCCAAAAACCTTCCAAAAACCTTTGAGAACGGTTTTAGGAAGGTTCCAGGACGCTCCCGGGTTTTGGGGAGGTTCCAGGAAGGTTTTTTCCCCAAAACCTTCCAATAAACCTTCCGGAGGAAGGTTTTAGGAAAGTTCCAGGAGGGTTTTCCCAAAAAGCCTTCCCAAAACCTCCCTGAGGAAGGTTCCAGGGAGGTTTTTGCAAACAAGCAAAAACTTTCAACAGCATTCCTGAGGAGGGTTTTAGGAAGGTTTCAGGAAGGTTTTTCACCAAAACCTGTCAAAAAACCTTCCTGAGGAAGGTTTTAGGAAGGTTTCAGGGTTTTGTTCCCAACAACCTCCCAACAAACCTTCCTGGGGAAGGTTTTGGGAAGGTTCCAGGAAGGTTTTTTTCCACAAACCTTCCAAACACCTTCCTGAAGAAGGTTCTAGGAAGGTTCCAGTAAGGTTTTTTCCCAACAACTTTCCAAAAACCTTCCTGGGGAAGGTTTTAGGAAGGTTCCAGGGAGGTTTTTGTAAAAACAACCTTTCAAAACACCTTCCCGGGGAAGGTATTAGGACGACTTCAGGGAGTTTTTCCTTATATATATATATGTATATACTCATTTATGTATATACATATAGATATATATGGTAGCCCCCCCCACATGATCATACAGATTCGTCTTTACCGCGGCCGCCGATCGATATCTTCTTTCTCCGTTCCCTTCTCCTGTCTCTTCCTTTCTCTCCTCCTCCTCCTCCTCTTCCTCCTCCTCCTCCTCCTCCCCGTGCTATTCCTTCTCGGAATCATCGAAATCGTCAGAAACTAAAGAAAACCTGCAAAAAACTCAAAAACCAAACAAAACAAACAAAACAAAAAAACTATGATTTCGGGAGAACTTCTGGGGAGGGGGCCGGCCAAAGTTCTCCAGAAATCTTTTTTTTTTTGGGGGTTTTCTGAAGGGTTTTCGCTGGCGTTCGGCCTCCACAGAAGGATTCCTATTGAAATCCTCTGCGAAAGGAGATTCCCATTGAGATCCTCTACGGCTCCTCACCCTCCTCCTTCTGCAACTCACCCTCCTCATCATGCTCGCTTCGAGGCGATACTCACAAATCTAGTTGCGAACGCAGCTTCACAACTAGTTTTGCGAGGAACCTCCCGCTACAAGACACTACTCGCAAAACTAATTGTGAACGGCGCTCCACAACTAGTTTTGTGAGTAATGAGTTCCTCCTCGTCGTCGTCATGCTGCTCACTCTCCTCTTCTTCCTTCTCCTGCTCCTTCTGCTCCTCGTCATTCTGCCCCCTCGTCTCCGCTTCGAGGCGACACGCACAAATCTAGTTGTGAACGCAGCTTCACAACTAATTCTGCGAGAAACCTCCCGCTACGAGACACAACTCGCAAAACTAATTGTGAACGACGCTCCACAACTAGTTTTGTGAGTAATGAGTTCCGCCTCGTCGTCGTCATGCTGCACACCCTCCTCTTCTTCCTTCTCCTGCTCCTCCTGCTCCTCTGCCCTCCTGCTCCTCCTAGTTGTGCAGCTGCGTTCACAACTAGATTTGTGAGTATCGCCTCGAAGCGGAGAGAAGGGGGCACAATGACGAGGAGGAGGAGGAGGAGGAGCAGGAGGAGGAAGAAGAAGAGGGTGAGGAGCATGACGATGACGAGGAGGAACTCATTACTCACAAAACTAGTTGTGGAACGCCGTTCACAACTAGTTTTGCGAGTAGTGTCTTGTAGCTGGAGGTTCCTCGCGCAACTATTAGTGCAGCTGAGTTCACAACTAGAGCTGTGAGTATCGCCTCGAAGCGGAGAGGAGGGGGCACAATGACGAGGAGCAGGAGGAGCAGGAGGAAGAAGAAGAGAAGGGCGAGGGGCATGAAGATGCCCTCCTGCTCCTCCTGCTCCTCGTCAGCAGAACTAGTTGTCAACGGCGTTCCACAACTAGTTTTGTGAGTAATGAGTTCCTCCTCATCATCGTCATGCTCCGCACTCTCCTCTTCTTCCTCCTCCTGCTCCTCCTGCTCTTCTGCCCTCCTGCTCCTCCTGCTCGTCATTCTGCCCCCCCCCTCTGCTCACCTTCCTCTTCTTCCTTCTCCTGCTCCTGCTCCTCCTGCTCCTCGTCATTGTGCCCCCTTCTCTCCGCTTTGAGGCGATACTCACAAATCGAGTTGTGAACGCAAATGCACAAGTACTCTTGCGAGGAACCTCCCGCTACGAATCACTACTCGCAGAACTAATTGTCAACGGCGCTCCACAACTAGTTTTGTGAGTAATGAGTTCCTCCTCGTCATCGTCATGCTGCTCACCCTCCTTTTCTTCCTTCCCCTGCTCCTCCTGCTCCTCCTGCTCCTCGTCATTGTGCCCCCTTCTCTCCGCTTCGAGGCGACACGCACAAATCTAGTTGTGAACGCAGCTGCACAAGTAGTCTTGCGAGGAACCTCCCGCTACAAGACACTACTCGCAAAACTAATTGCGAACGACGCTCCACAACTAGTTTTGTAAGTAATGAGTTCCTCCTCGTCATCGTCGTGCTGCTCACCCTTCTCTTCTTCCTTCTCCTGATCCTCCTGCTCCTCGTCATTGTGCCCCCTCCTCTCCGCTTCGAGGCAATACTCACAACTCTAGCTGTGAACTCAGCTGCACAACTAGTTTTGCGAGGAACCTCCCGCTACAAGACACTACTCGCAAAACTAGTTGTGAACGGCGTTCAACAACTAGTTTTGTGCGTAATGAGTTCCTCCTCGTCATCGTCATGCTCCTCACCCTCCTCTTCTTCCTCCTCCTGCTCTTGCTCCTCCTGCTCCTCGTCATTGTGCCCCCTTCTCTCCGCTTCGAGGCGATACTCGCAAATCTAGTTGTGAACGCAGCTGCACAACTAGTTTTGCGAGGAACCTCCCGCTACAACACAATTCGCCATATAATGATTCCTATTGAAATTATCAACAGAAGGATTCGCGTTGAAACCCCTCACAGAAGGAGACTTAGGTGGATGAGAAGGAAGAGAAGGAGGAATATGAGGCGGATGAGGAGGATCAGGAGGAGGAGGGAGGGAGAAGAACCTCTATAAAACGATTCTTAATGATCAACTGCAACGCAGCCGATTGGATTGTAATGCGTTGCCAACGATTGAAGCCGCAAGCGCTTGGAATGCAATCGACTGGGTTGCGTCTGACAACGCGGCAAAACATAATCAAGAAGAGCAGGAGGAGGAAGGGGGATGAACGACTGGAGGGATCAAGGGAGCATGTGTATGATCATGTGTGTGTGGGGGGGGGGGGCGTATGTATGTATGTATGTATGTATGTATGTATATATATATATATATATATATGTTTGTGTATTTATATACACATTTATATACACACATATATATAAATATATACATAGAAACCTTTAAACACCTTCCCGGGGAAGGTTTCCGGAAGGGTTTCAGGAAGGCTTGCCCCGAAAACTTTCCCAAACCATTCCCGTGGAAGGTTTTAGGAAGGTTCCAGGAAGGTTTTCCCAATCAACCTTCCCAAAACCTTCCCGAAGAAGATTTGAGGACGGTTCCAGGCAGGTTTTTCCAACGCAGCCTTCCAAACACCTCCCTGGGTAAGGTCTTAGGGAGGTCCAGGGGGGATTTTCCCCAAGAACGTGCCAAACACCTTCCTGGGGAAGGGTTTAGGAAGGTTCCAGGAAGGTTTGTTTAAACAACCTTCCAGGGAGGTCTTAGGAAAGTTCCAGGGAGGTTTTCCCAAAACCTTCCAAAAACCTCCGTGAGGAAGGTCATGGGAAGGTTTCGGGGAGGTGTCTTCCCAAAAACTTTCCACAAACCTTCCCGAGGAAGGTTTTGGGAAGGTTTCAGGTTTTTTTTCCCCAGCGTTTCCCAAACGCCTTCCCGAGGAAGGTTTTCGGAAGGTTTCAGGAAGGTCTGTTCCCACGACCTTCCAAAAACCTTCCCGGGGAAGGTTTGAGGGAGGTTCCAGGGAGGTTTTTCCAACACAAACTTTCAGCAAACCTTCCTGAGGTAGGTAAGGAAGGTTCCAGGAAGGTCTTTCCCAACAACCTTTCCTGAGGAAGGTTTTAGGAAGGTTCCAGTAAGGTTTCCCCCCAAAACCTTCCAACAAGCCTTCCTGAGGAAGGTCTTAGGAAGGTCTCCTAACATCCTTCCCGAGGAAGGTTTTAGGGAGGTTCCAGGAAGGTTTTTCCACAAAACCTTACAACACAACCTTCCTGGGGAAGTTTTTAGGGAGGTGGCAGGCAGGTTTTTCCAACAACCTTCCAAACACCTTCCGGAGGACTGTTTTAGGAAGGTTTGAGGACGGTTTTTCCAAAAAGCCTTCCAACAACCTTCCGGAGGAAGGTTTTAGGGAGGTTGCAGGAACGTTTTTCCCAAAAGCCTTCCAAAAACATTCCAGTGGAAGGTCTGGGGGCGGTTCCAGGAAGGTTTTTCCAAAACAAGCCTTCCAAAAACTTCACCGGGAAAGGTTTTGGGAAGGTTGCGGGAAGTTTTTTTTTGTTTTTCAAAAAAACCTTCCAACAACCTTCCTGAGGAAGGTTTTAGGAAGGTTCCAGGAAGGTTTTCCCCCAAAACCTTGCAACAACCTTACGGAGGAAGGTTTTCGGGAGATTCTGGGAAGGTTTGTCCAGAACAAAAACTTCCAAAAACCTTCCCGGGGGAGGTTTTGGAAGGTTTCAGGGTTTTTTTTCCTGAAAGCCTGCCAAGAACCTTCCTGAGGAAGGTTTCAGGAAGGTTTCTCAGGAAGGTTTGCCCACCAACCTGACAAACAACCTTCCTGAGGAAGGTTGTAGGAAGGTTTCAGGAATATTTTCCGCAAAACCTTCCTGATGATGATGATGCTGATGATGATGATGCTGATGATGATGATGATGATGATGGTGACTCTGATCATGATGATGATCTGGGGCCGCTTGCACTAATGGGAGGTTTACGAAAAGGGAGGTTTCTCCACCGCCAATCCTCGGGGGTCTGAGTCCTTGCGCGTGGCCAGACGCTGTCGTTTTCTGATTTCTTGTTTTGCCGATCGGCGCGGGTCCCTGCACCCCTCCCCATGAAGCAGATCCTGGCTCTTCTTGCCGCCCTCTTCGCGCAGGTGGAGGGCGGGGCCTTCCCCCCGCAGGACGCACTATTGCAACCTGTCGCGCCGGGCAGACCCTCCCTTGCCTCTCCTGTAGAGGGCCGCGCCCGACTTAAGCCCAATGTCGAAACGCCGAAGCAGACAACGTTCGCGAGCCCAGCGGCGGCGACGATCGAGGCACGAGGTGGTTTTCTCGGTCTGTTTGGCCCAATTGTGGACGCGAGTTTTCCTGGGGGGTCACGGCTACCCTGGCGCTGGCTCCTGAGAATATGTGTTCACAACACCCATGTTGGGCGCTTTTTTTTTTTTTTTTTTTTTTTTTCGATTTTTTTTTTGTTTTTTTTTTTATTTTTATTTTTATTTTTCTTCTTTTTTTTTTGTTTTTTTCTTTTCACTTTTTTTCTTTTTTCTTTTTTTTTTTTTTCGATCGAGCCCCCGTCGCCGGCTCGTAGTATACGTTCTCAAAGCAATCCTCCTCGTCGTAATCGCCGCAGTCGTCGATGTAGTCGTTCGTGTCCTCGTCTACGCTGTCGTCGTCGTCGCAGCCGTCGTTTGTCGTGGATTGACGATCGAGGATGGAGTTGGTTTTGTCTGTCTGTCTTTCTGGGCCACTTCTGGACGCGAGTCATCCTGGGGGGTCACGGCTACCCCGGCGCTGGCTCCTGGGACGTACTTTTTTTTCACTCCCCATCCTGGACGCTTGAGCTAACCTGGGGGGCCACGGCTACCCTGGCGCGGGCTCGTAGGATACGCTTCTGTCGTCGTCGTCGTCGGCGTCAACGTCGTAACCGCCGCAGTCGCCCCTGCAATCGTTGTCTTATCTGTATATGTACGTATATGTATATGTATATGTCTATGTATGTATATATATATATATATATATATGTATGTATATGTATATGTATATGTATATGTATATGCTTATGTTTATGTTTATGTATATGTATGTATGTGTATATATATATATATATTCAGCCGCAGTCGTCGATGTAGTCGTTCGTGTCGTCGTCTACGCTGTCGTCGTCGTCGCAGCCGTCGTCTATCGTGGATCGACGATCGAAGCTCGAGTTGGTTTTGTCTGTCTTTCTGGGCCACTTCTGGACGCGAGCTTTCCTGGGGGGTCACAGCTACCCCGGCGCTGGCTCCTGGGAGGTATTTTTTTCACTTCCCATCCTGGACGCTTGAGCTAACCTGGGGGGCCACGGCTACCCTGGCGCTGGCTCGTCTGTTACGCTTCTGTCGCGCTCGTCGTCGGCGTCAACGTCGTAACCGCCGCAGTCGTCCCTGCAATCGTTGTCGTCTGCGTCCCTCGTTGTCGTCTTCCTCGTCGTCGTCGTCGTTGTCGTCTGCGCCCACGCTGTCGTCGTCGTCGTAGTCGCAGCCGTCGTCTTTGGTGGCTCGGCGGTCGAGGCGTTTTGATGATGATGATGATGGTGCTGATGATGCTGATGATGATGCTGATTTTGATGATTATGATGGTACGGATGACGATGATGATGCTGATGTTGATGAGGATGCTGATGATGCTGGTGGTGGTGATGATGATGATGATGATGATTTTGATGACGATGATGATGATGATGATGATGATGATGATGATGATGATGATGATGATGATGATGCTGATGATGATGATGGTGATGATGATGATGATGATGATTATGATGATTATGATGATGATGATGATGATGATGAGGATGATGATGATGATGATGATGATGATGGTGATGATGATGATGATGATGATGATGATGATGATGATGATCTCGGGCCGTTTACGAAATGGAGGTTTTTCCACCGCCAATCCTCGGGGGTCTGAGTCCTTGCGCGTGGCCAGAGGCTGTCGTTTTCGCATTCCTTGTTTTGCCGATCGGCGCGGTCCCTGCACCCCTCCCCATGAAACATATCGTGGCTGCTCTTGCCGCCCTCTTCGCGCAGGTGGAGGGTGGAGCCTCCCCCCCACAGGACGCAGTATTGCAACCTGTCGCGCCAGGCAGACCCCCCCTTGCCTCTCCTGTAGATGGCCGCGCCCGACTTAAGCCCAATGTCGAATCGCCGAAGCAGACAACGCTCACGAACCCAGCGGCGGCGACCCCGCGATGGAGGGTGGGAGGGAGAGAGGGGGAGGGAGGAGAGGAGGAGAGGAGGAGGAGGAGGAACTAGGGAGGAGGAGGAGGAGGAGGAGGAGGAGGAGGAGGAGGAGGAGGAGGAGGAGGAGGAGGAGGAGGAGGAAGAGGAGGAGGAGGAGGAGGAGGAGGAGGAGAAGGAGGAGGGGGCCCGCCGGGCGGCCGGCCAGTTTTGGGGTCGTTTTGGAGCGCGCTTGGAGCGGTCTTGGGCGATCTTTGAGCCGTGCCTTCTTGGGGCCATCTTGAGGGTTCAGAGGCCCATCGGAAGCGAAAAGGGGAGAATGCCAAACATTTCGATGTCCCCAGGGCTGGCCAAGGATTTTGACCTCGTCGAGAGCGCCGAAGAGAGCTCGGAGGGCACCTGGATCCATATGGGAGCTGACTCGGAGCCTCTTGGATATATGTCGGCGGCTATCTTTACCCATACTGACGTATCTTGGGCCATTTTGGAGGCCGTGTTGCGACTTTGACGCCCTCTTGGAGTCACAGCGCCCAGTATTCAACGGGCTCCCGCTGCAAAGGAAATCCATTAAGGAGTCGATTAAAATCCCCGCCCGGCCGCCCGTCGCCCGCCTGCCCGACCGAATGGTTTCTTTGTAGCACGCGCCACCCTGTACTGAACTGTCTCCGTATCCACGACAACACCCTTTAGTCAGCGATCTTTGTTGCACGCGCCGCCCTGTAATCAATTGTCCCCGTCTACACGACAACACCCTGTAGTCGACAGAGTCCGTCTCCAAGACAACACCCAGTATTCAACAGGCTCCCGCTGCAAGAGAAAATCAGTAAGGAGTCTATTAAAATCCCCGCCCGCCCGCCGCCCCGCCCGCCGCCCGCCCGCCCGCCCGCCCGCCTTCGTTGTGCCACGCACCACCTTGTACTCAACTGCCTCCATCTCCAAGACAACACCCTGTAGTCAACAGCCTCCGTCTCCAAGACAACGCCAAGTTTTCAACGGTCTCCCGCTGCAGGAGACAATCATTAAGGAGTCTATTGCAATCCCCGCCTGGTCGCCCGCCGGCCGCGCGCCGGCTCCCGCCCGCCGCCTCCAGCTCCGCCGCCCGTGCGCCGGTTCGCCTTGTTTGTAGCCCGCACCACCCTGTACTCAACTGTTTCCGTCTGCGCGACAACACCCTGTAGTCAACAACCTCCGTGTCCGAGAGGCCTCCGTCCCCAAGACAGCGCCCAGTATTCAACAGGCTCCCGCTGCAAAAAAAATCCATCAAGGAGTCTATTCATATCCCCGCCGCCCGCCTGCCCGACCGCCCGGTTTTTCTGTTGGCCGTACGAGCAATGCGAGTCAGACTGCGGGCGTCATCATCACCATCAGTATCATCATCAGCAACGTCGTCAACATCATCATCGTCATCGGATGGGTTGCCCCCCCCAGGTCGGACGCAAGGTGGCTGCGACCCAACATGAAGTGCAGGACCCATAGGGAGAGGCTCCCGCCTGAGCTTCCCTCGCCTCCCCAAGACGCCCCAAGAGGCCGTTAAGATGCCCCTGAAAAAGCAAACATCGCTTCATTCCCTTCGGAAAATGTGTACTTTTAGCAGATCCGCTTTTTGAGGTTTCGCAGCGTTCAAGATGGCCCGATGGGCCCCCGACGTCGCCCCAAGAGGCCCCCCAGAGGGTTTGAAGACGGCCCAAGAGGGCCCCAAGACTGCCCCAGAGAGCCCCGAGACTGCCCACAAGAAGCCCACGATGCCCCCAGAAGGCTCCCAAGAGAGACCCACGAAAGCCATGGGAGACCCCTGAGAAGGCCATTGGAGGCCCCCAAGAAAGAGGGCCCTAGATGGCTTCAGAAAACCCCTGGAGGGCCCCAGCTCCCCAAAACGGCCCAAGAAGGCCCCAGGACGGCCCAAGAGGACCCCAGGACGGCCCAAGAGGGCCCCAGGACGGCCCCAAAGAGCACCAAAAACGCCCAGACTGCGTTCTCCTACGAAGTACATCGAGCTGACCCGACGATCTTGGTTTCACGCTTGAGGCTCGAGGTTAAAATTCCTCGATCGTGAAAGACAGGCGATGGATCTAGATTCGACGTTCGACGATTGAAGATTTCCTGAGTGCGCCCTCCAGGCATGCAGGAAGCGACTAAAAATCAATTGTTCGGAGCTGCTGTGACTTCGTCGGCGTGTCATGGGAACGCTCCTTACTTCCTCAAAGGGTGGACTCAACCAGCGGAAGTGGAGGAAAGGAGGAGGAAGGGATGGGCAGGGATAAACTTTGGAGGTGGCAGATGAACATCCAGGCGATTTTTGTTCTCCTCACCTCCTCCCATGAGGTGCGGTGCTGAAGCAAGCGATGATGTATTGCTTTGCCAGGGAAGCGTCCGGAACAAGGCGCATGGCGCGAAGCGCCAATTCAATCTTGTGTGTATATATATATAGAGAGAGAGGGAGAGAGAGAGAGAGAGAGAGAGGAAGACGAGGAGGTGGAGGAAGTGGAGGAGGAGGAGCATGGGGATAGGGATGTCTAAACGATGCTCAGTGTGCCTCATCTTGTCCCTCCTCGAGCCGACGGTCGGGGAGCGCGTTGCCGGCGCGCGCCCCGCGGGCTCGGAGGCTCAAGGCTTTGCGGTGCAGGTCGGACTCCTCTCTAATCTCCGACACCGTCCAGCTTCCCGTACTTACGGGAATTCGCTACTTCGTTTTGATGGATCGTGCCCGATGTTTCCAACCGGCACGACCTCCACTCAAAGTTGGATTCGGCCCTCGCAGCTGGGGGGGCAGAAGCTCGGCGCTCCTCCTCTCCCTCCCTCTCCCTCCGAGTCCCCCTCCCCCTCCCCCTCCGCCCGTTCCTGCCTCCTCCCTCCCTCCCCCCCCGTTTCTCCTTACGTTTTTCGCTGGCGCCAGAAGAGGCGCCCCCTGTCGAATGGGCGCGCGTGGAATGATGGGGGAATGTCCTCATTGCGTTCCATCCTCCGCCAGCTCGGTGGCGGCGGCGGCGGCGAGAAAACAAAAAAGACAGCCCCATGTGCGCCCAAGACGGCCCACGAGCGCCCCAAGAGAGCCCGTGGAGAAGCCCGAGGAGGGGAACTCGAACCGACAGGTCGGGCCCTCCGCCCCAGACGGACCTCCGATACCACCACGAAGCTCCCAAGAACCACCCAAAGTCAAGTCAAGTCAAGAATCAAGGGAGGAAAAACACCCAGGCCCCGCGACAAATTTATTAGTAAACGGCCCAGGACGTTTACTAAACAGCCCTGCCCTGTTCGATTCCTTCTTTGGGTGCGTTTACGAAACGGCTTCGCTTGTCGGGGTTCTTATTCTGGGGGGAATTTCTGCCCTCCAAAGAAACCCTACACCAATTGGCGCGTGGGCGAGACAACGCATGGCACTGTACTTATACTGCTCCTGATGGGCCCTGCCCCCAGCAGGGCTCGCGGGCAGACGAGTGCGAAACATTGGTGCCGCTCTGGACGCGAGAGGGAGCAAACACTCAGCGCGACTGTGACGCAGAAAATGCAGAGAGCCCCACGACTGTGAAGCAGAACATTTAGCGGGCAAACATAGACGGTATGACATCAATTGATTCGTTGTCGGGGGCGCCAGTCCCAGGGCGGCTGGAAAGTTTATCCCCTGACGCGCCACCGTACGGGGATGAACATTCCAGCCACCCTGGGACAGGCGTTCCCGACGGCGAAAAGATTATTTCATACCGTTCCGCTGAAAGATGCACGAGCAGAGGCGAGGTTGGCTGGCGCCCGCCATGGGAAGAAAAGGAGGAGGAAGAGGAGGAGGAGGAGGAGGAGTAGGAGGAGGAGGAGGAGGGGAGGGGAAGAAGGCGGAGGAGGCGGAGGAGGAGGAGAAGGAGGAGGGTGAGGAGGAGGAGGAGGAGGAGGAGGAGGAGGAGGAGGAGGAGGAGGAGGAGGAGGGGGAGGAGGAGGAGGGGGAGGAGGAGGAGGAGAGGACGGGGCCAGGCAGGGCGCCAAGCTGGGACCCTGGAGGGGCCCATCGCCAGAGCTGGGCGTTCGCCAGGGCTCTGTCTCGGCCGCGTGGCCGACGGCCAGCCAGGGAGGGAGAGGGGAGGAGCAGCGAAGTACAAGCGGAGTGCAGGATCACTCGTGTTCGTCAGCGATTCGAAGCGTCTTGTGGTCTTATATCGTACAACGACTTCGCCCACTAGCGCCTGGGGCGCCAACCACGCTTCCTTGCGATAGCAGCAGTCGTCGGTCTCACGCTGCCTGGTTGAAGGGTTAGATTTCGGAGCACGTCCGCGTCGCTACTGCGGCCATGTTTTCCAATCCACATGTTTTGATGCTGGAGGACTTAACCAATGTAAGATATCGCCCCCGCCTGCTGCATTACATTTTTGTCGGACACCCTTGGGGTATAAGAATGATGAATGTTCAGAATACGGCGAAGACACCGCGCCTGGAACCCATCCAAACTTCGTCTGCGGTTTTGTTTTGCCAGGCAGAGTTCACATAAGACCCAATTTCAGTCGTAACCAGCACCGCTGATACGCTCAGCTTTCTCTCTACACTGATGGACCTATGTTTCCAAGCCCCTGTGTATTTTAGACTTTTTCCCCAAGCTCCCCCTAGTCGTTTAACCAGCTCTTGCTTTATATTGACAGAACTGTAGATCGTTGCCCCCAGTTTCTTCATGTGTTCAGTAGCTGGAATCGGCTCAGTGCACATGTACACAAGCGCCGTTGCGCAGGTGGCTCGCTTTTACTGGTGCTCGCATGATGTTTGCTTTCTTTTTAAGAGGCGTCGAACGTAACGGTGCGTGCGAAGTTGCTATTTGTTTTGCCATTTCCGAAATCCCAATCCGTGCGATTGTTATCATTTTCATAGATTTTGGAGACATGGAAGTTCTGGAATTTCTCCTTCCGTGCGCCGACTCACTGAAAGCCGTCCAGGGAAAGCCAGTACGACTTACCAGGACCCGAGTCATCCCTGCAAAGGGTGCCACAGGGAAGGGGTGGGACGACTTATTGGGGGTCTCAGTAGCACCAGAAATTGTATTAGGTCTGTCGTAAGAAACTGATCCTATTTCCGGCTGCGCGTACACATGTGTAAAGCTAGCTGTAATTTCGCGTTGATCCATGTAAGGGCAGATCTGCAAAGTGGTTCCAGCTGTGCGACTTCCACTGCGCAGCCATTGATATCCCCCATCATTGAAACCAGATGTTTAAACAGATCAACTAAATCACCACACACGAAATCAATGTGTCTCTTATCTGCAAAGTGGTGTTGATTGTGAAGAATTTTCAGAGGCAGCACCGTGGGGCCGCGGACCTTACCAGCAACAAGTGAGAAAAAGAAGATTGGATTTGACAGCCCACATGTGTGTCCCCATGGTGAACATCGAACGAGTGATGGAATTCGTGACTCTCGCTATTCTGATGTTGCCGATCTCCCACGATTTAAGTCATGTGTAGTAGCTGGTGCAAGAAGATCCACAGTGTGCCGACCCGCCAGTATGTTCTGTCCGGGGGGGATGAGGCTTTTGCAGCGGCCGCCACAAGTGAAACCCTTGTGTAGCAGCCTTTACACAAGGACTCCTCGTGTAGCGATATTCCGAAAGGATTATAATTGTGGGGGATATGCCACCAAATTGCGACACACCTGGTCAGACGTTTCTAGTTTGGTGCTACTTGTCTATGTGAAAACAATGATTTTCAGTGTTGCTAAGGCTTTGCACGATTTTCTCAGTTGCCATGGCGTCGCGGGACCTCCACAGGGATCGCGGTGTGGCCGCGGAATTGTATGAGGAAACGTGAAACCATTTCAAAACACCACGTGTTGTCATGGCGGAAAATAGCAAAACACATGAGTGCGCCAGTGACACACGCTATTTCTATGTCGCAGACCCCATACTTGCAATCCTTTGAAATTGCGCTTGAAAAATGACTACAACACACGATTTCTCATGCGGGGCAGTGGCCGCTACACTTGAAATCCTTGCGTAGCAGCCTTTGCACACCAGCGTTCGTTATGTGGCGATCTTACTGCAAGATTTTAGGTGTGGGCAACCTACAGGAATAGTTGCAGCCACACGTTGTCCTGGCTTCCCGATGTTTCCATATGAAAACACATGGTGTTTCCAAGTTTTCTGTTTTTCTCCTCTTCATGGTAAGCTCCTGTGGCCCCACGGAACCGCCACTGTGATCGCCGTGAGGCCGTGTAAGCCTACCAGGAAAACGGAAACAGGTGCATGAAAAAACACATGGTCTCACATGGGACATAAGAGCTAAAGGCGAGGGCAACCAGTCATTCTCGCAATTGTATGGTCAGATACCCCACCGTTGGAATCGCTTTGCAATGGACATTGCAAGGGGATCCGTTGTGTGGCGACCTTCCAAAAGGGTGTTGCTGATTGGGCGTCTGCAGTGACCGCCACAGTTTACATCAGTGCGTAGCAGCCTTCGCAAAAGGATTCCTTGCGCGACAGCTTTACAACGGGATGTTGAGCGCGAGGGGTTTGTAACCAATAGAAATCGCGACCGTCGCATCTTGTCTAAACTTTCCCTGTTCCATCTGCGAACCGATTTTTTTGAATGCGTGCCATGCTTGTCCTTGTTTTTCCTGTTAAGTTTCCGCGGCTCCACGGAGCTGGCGCATATCGCCGCGGGGCCGCATGAGTTTACCATGGCAACGGGAAATTGTGCAACATATTTGTGGCTTCACAAGAAGATGCAAACATTTGCCCTGACGACGTACCCAATCCTTGCGCAATTCATGGCCATAATAGTTTGGCATGCGTTCTATACTTTGATAGCGTGGCGAGGGGGTAGATAGTTCTGCGAACGACACTTGGAAGGCTCGCAAACTGCACGAGTCGCAGGACACTGAGCTGGCCCTCTTTGCCCAGCAGCCCTCGAGAGCGGCGACAGTGTCGCAGAGCGCAGCCTCCCAGGGATGCCGAGGTCCCGCTCTGATCCGCGCAGCACCGCACTGGACCCCCTGGCAGCTCTCGAAAGTGGCGGCGATAGGGCAATTTGCAGCTCACCAGGGATGGCGAGGTTTCGCTCTGATCCGCGTAGCACCGTACTAAACTGGCCCCCCATCAGTCCTTTAAAGTGGCGACGGTTTCGCAGATCGTAACCCCGCGGGGATGGCGAGGTCCTGCTCTGATCTGCGTAGCACCGCATGAAGCTGCACCTCCCAGCAGCCCTTGAAAGTGGCAACGTTTTCGCAGTTCGCAGCCCCCCTGAGATGGCGAGGTCTAGTCTGATCTGAGTAGCGCCGCATTATGTTTGGCCCCCCCCCGCAGTAGCCCTCGAACGTGGCGATAGTTGCGCAGGTCGCAGCCCCCAAAGTCGGTTTGCCTTGCTCGTGGTCAAGAGTCAGGAGTGATCAGAGGGCCCGATGGGCAACCTCCATGGCGGTAGCAATATCACAGTCCCATGGTAAAGCGCTCGCGAATCTTGCTCGTGGTGCAGAGTCGGGAGTGATCAGAGGGCCCGCTGGGGAACCTCGAAGAGCGGCAGCGAAATCACAAACCGATGGGCAAGCGCACGCGAGCCGCCCTCGAAAGTAGCGGCAGCGTCGCCGGCCAAGGCCCCCCGTCGATGGCGCGTTCTACTTTGGATTTGCGGCGAGTGCCCAATGCGCTGGCCCCTCCAGTGGCCCTCGAAAGTGGCGACAGTTTCGCAAATCGCAGCCCCCCAGGGATGGCGAGGTCTAATCTGGACCTGTGGCAAGTACGCGCGTTGCCAGACCCCCCAGCAGCCCTCGAAAGTGGCGGCAGTTTCGCAGATCGCCGCCCCCCAGAAATAGCGAGGTCTACTCTGGATCTGCGGCGAGCCCCCACTATGATGTCGCCCCCCCGCAGCCCTCGACCGCAGCGACAGTTCCGCAGATCGCAGTCCCCCAGAGATGGCGAGATCTATTCTGCATCTGCGGCGGGTGCCCGCGCTGCTGGCCCTCCCAGGGCAGTTTCGCAGACGGCAAGGATGGCATGGTCTATTCTGGATCTGCGGTGAGTACCCACTACGCTGCCCCCGCCCCCAGGGATAGCGAGCTCTAGTTTGGATTTGCGGCGGGTGCCCAATTCGCTGGCCCCTCCCTCCAGCGGCCTTCGAAAGTAGCGACAGCTTCGCGGGTCGCAGCCCCGCAGGGATGGCGAGGTCTAATTAATCTGCATGTGCGGCGCGTGCCCACTATTTCAGCCCCCCCCCCCCCCCCAGCAGCTTTCGAAAGTGGCGATGCTTTCGCAGATCGCAGCCCCCCCAGATCTGCGGCAGGTCCTCATTATGTTGGCTCCCCCAGCAGCCCTCGAAAGTACCGGAAGAGTTTCGCATATCGCAGTCCCCGAGGGATGGCAGGGCCGATTCTGGATCTGCGGCGGGTGCCCGCTATGTTGGCTCTCCCAGCAGCCTTTGCAAGTGGCGGCAGTTTCGCAGATCGCAACCACCCCAGGGGTGGCGATATTTATCGTGGATCTGCGGCGCGCGCCCGCAGCGCTGGACCCCCAGCGGCCCTCGAGCGCGGAGACACTTTCGCAGATCGCAGCGCCCAATGCGCTGGCCCCCCAGAGGACTTCGAAAGTGGCAATGGTTTCGTTGATCGCAGCCCCCCACAGGGTGGTCAGGTCTCGTGTGAATTGCGGCGAGTACCCACTGGGCTGGCCCCCTCCCAGTAGGCGCGCCAGGTGGGAGGCACGAGGCCCTGTAAGTCAACCCGTGCTTCGCGGCACGGTGGCGTATATAGCGGCTGGGTTGCCTTCAGATCAGGTGGGGTTTCCTTCTGCGGAGAGCTACGTTGCAGAATTGTGCCCCATCGCCTTACAATTGCATTGAGAGACGGGGAGGGGGGGGGGGGGGGGGAGGGACAGGGGAGGGGGGGGGTCGGGCTGGCGGCAGCAACTGGCGACGCTCGGGCGAGCGCGCCCGCGTGGGCCAGGCGCGGTCCGGCCCAGGGCCGGGCGGCAAGGCCCGCCGCGGCGCGAAGCGGAGCACAGCGGCGGGGGCCGGGGCGGACCGCAGCGGCGGCCGCCACCCAGGCCTGGGGCCGGCCAGGCGCAGGGGCCCGCAGCCCCCCCCCCCCCAGGGCGATCCGTCGGAGGATTCGGATGGTGGTGCGGGGCGGGTAGACGGCATTCATGCGAGCGCTCGGTTGCTTGATTTGACAACCCGTCGTGGACCGAGCATTTTGATGTTTTGGCACGATGCAGGTTGCTCGCCACCCTGCTTGGATCCATTCTGCAGGCGCAGCGCCGCGGCGCCAAAACGACCCAGGAAGGGTCTTTTTGCAGCCCCGTCGAGACCACCTTGGGCACCTCTACCGCGGCGTGGGAGCGCCCCCAGAGGGCTTCCATAGCGGTGGGGCGGTGAGAGTGAAGTCACGCGAGAGCGCGCGCCTTGCCCACCACTGCTCTCGAGGGCCCTCTGGAGCCCTCTTCGGGAGCCAGGTGGCTTCCATAGCGGTGAGAGTGAAGTCACGCGGGGGCGCGCGCGTGACTTGCCCGTCACTGCTCTCGAGGGCCCTCTGGAGCCCTCTTCGGGAGCTGTTCCGAGATCCTCTTAGGGCCCTTCAGTGCGGCCTCGGATGCCGAGGGCTCGCCGAGGGCCCCAGTTGTGCAGCAGTGCAACTTGCATCGTGCGAGAGAGCGCTCGCGTGACGATGGCGACGATGATGTTAATGATTATGACGGTGCTACTGATGCTGATGATAATGGTGCTGATGCTGATGGCGATGGCGGTGATTACGAAGCTGATAATGGTGTTGGCGGTGATGACGATGACGATGACGATGACGATGGCGGTGCCGATGCACGCGCGCACGCGCGCGCACGCGCGCGCACGCACGCAAGCACGCACGCACGCACGCCCACACGCACACGCACACGCACACGCACACGCACACGCACACGCACACGCACGCGCACGCGCGCACGCGCACGCGCACGCACACCGCACGCGCACGCGCGCGCGCACGCACGCGCCCACGCCGACGCCCACGCCCACGCACACGCACACGCCCACGCCCACGCACACGCACACGCCCACGCACACGCATGCGCACACGCGCGCGCACGATTCGCGCCCCCCCTCCAGGCTAGACGAACCGAACGCGCACGACGCACGGCACGCGCACGCGCGGCGCATGCGCACGCGCACACGCACACGCACACGCACACGCCACACGCACACGCACACGAAGCGCACGCGCACAAGCACCCGCACACGCACACGCCACACGGCACACGCACGCGCACACGCAACGCACACGCACGCGCACGCGCACCGCACACGCACCACGTGGGGCGCACTTTACACGCACGCGCACACGCACACGCACACGCACACGCACACGCACACGCACACCGCACACGCACACGGCACACGCACACGCACAACGCACGCGCACACGCACACGCACACGCACACGCACACGCACACGCACACGCACACGCACACGCACGCGCACGCGCACACGCACGCGCACGCGCACACGCCCACGCCGACGCCCACGCCCACGCCCGCCCACGCACACGCACACGCACGCGCACACGCACACGCACGCGCACACGCACACGCACACGCACACGCAAAATCACATGCACACGCACACGCGCGCGCACGCGCACGCGCACGCGCACACGCACGCGCACACGCACACGCACACGCATACGCACACGCACACGCACGCGCGCACGCGCACGCGCACGCACCCGCACACGCACACGCACACGCACACGCGCACCTCGCACGCGCGCGCACGCGGCACGCGCACGCGCACGCGCACGCGCACGCGCACACGCAATTCGCACACGCACACGCCACGCGCACGCAACGGCGCACATGCAACGACAGCACGCGCATACGCACACGCGCTGCGCAACGCCGCAACCCCCCCCGTCCCCTGCACGCGCACGCGCGCGCGCACGCGCACGCGCACGCGCTCGCGCACGCGCACGCGCACGCGTTCGCGCACACGCACACGCAAACGCACACGCGCGCGCACACGCACATGCGCGCGCA
>CAUYUJ010006724.1:0-17500 GCA_963575745.1 Prorocentrum cordatum | reverse complement strand
GCACGCACACGCGCACGCGCACGCGCACGCGCACAAACACACGCACACACGCACGCGTACACGCACGCGCACGCACACGCAGAGAGACACACACAGAGACACACAGAGACACACATAGACACACAGAGACACCCATAGACACACAGAGACACAGAGACACGCAGAGACACACGGAGACACACAGAGGCACACAGAGACACACAGAGACACACATATACACAGAGACACACGGAGGCACACAGAGAGACACAGAAACTTTCAGGGACACTCAGGGACACACAGAGACACACAGAGACACACAGGGACTCACAGAGACTCACAGAGACACACAGAGACACACAGAGACACACAGAGACACACAGAGACACACAGAGACACACAGAGACACACAGAGACACACATAGACACACAGAGACACGCAGAGACACACAGGGACACACAGAAACACACAGGGACACACAGGGACACACAGGGACACACAGAGGCACACAGAGACACACAGAGACACACAGAGACGCACATAGGCACACAGAGACGCACAGAGACACACAGAGACACGCAGAGACACACAGAGACGCACAGAGACACACAGAGACACACAGAGGCGCACAGAGACACACAGAGACACACAGAGACACACAGGGACACACAGAGACACACAGAGACACGCAGAGACACGCAGAGACACGCAGAGACACACAAAGACACACAGAGACACACAGAGACACACAGAGACACAGAGACACACAGAGACACGCAGAGACACACATGCACACAGAGACGCACAGAGACACACATATACACACAGAGAGACACAGAGAGACACAGGGAGACACAGAGAGACACAGAGAGACACAGAGAGACGCAGAGAGACACAGAGAGACACAGAGAGACACAGAGAGACGCAGAGAGACACAGAGAGACACAGAGACACACAGAGAGACATAGAGAGACACAGAGAGACACAGGGAGACACAGAGAGACACAGAGAGACACAGGGAGACGCAGGGAGACACAGAGAGACACAGAGAGACACATAGTGACACAGAGAGACACAGAGAAACACAGAGAGACACAAAGAGACGCAGAGAGACACAGAGATACACATAGAGACACATAGAAACACAGAGAGACACGGAAAGACACAGAGAGATATAGAGAGACACAGAGAGACACAGAGAGACACATAGAGACACATAGGGACACAGAGAGACACAGAGAGACACAGAGAGACACAGAGAGACACAGAGAGACACAGAGAGACACAGAGAGACGCAGAGAGACACAGAGAGACACAGAGAGACACAGAGAGACACAGAGAGACACAGGGAGACACAGAGGGGCACAGAGGATCACAGAGGGACGCAGAGAGACACAGAAGGGCGCAGGGGGACACAGAGAGACGCAGAGAGACACAGAGAGACACAGAGAGACACAGAGAGACACAGAGAGACACAGAGAGACACAGAGGGACACAGAGAGACACAGAGAGACACAGAGACACACAGAGACACACAGAGACACACAGGGACACAGAGAGACACAGGGAGACACAGAGAGACGCAGAGAGACACAGAGAGACACAGAGAGACACATAGAGACACATAGAAACACAGAGAGACACGGAAAGACACAGAGAGACACAGAGAGACACAGGGAGACACAGAGAGACACAGAGAAACACAGAGAGACACATAGGGACACATAGAGACACGCAGAGACACAGAGAGACACAGGGAGACGCGGGGAGACACAGGGAGACACAGGGAGGCGCAGAGAGACACAGAGAGACACAGAGAGAAACAGAGAGACACATAGAGACACAGAGAGACACAGAGAGACACAGAGAGACACATAGAGACACGCAATGACACACAGAGAGACACAGAGACGCGCATAGCGACACAGAGACACGCAGAGACACACAGAGACACACAGAGAGACACACATATACACACAGAGAGACACAGAGAGGCACAGGGAGACACAGAGAGACACAGAGAGACACACAGAGACGCAGAGAGACACATATAGACACAGAGAGACACAGAGAGACGCAGAGAGACACAGAGAGACACACAGAGGACACAGAGAGACACAGAGGAGACACACGAGAGAACAGAGAAGAGACACAGAGAGACACAGAGAGACACAGGGAGACGCACAGAGACGCAGAGTGACACAGAGAGACACAGAGAGACACAGAGAGACACATATAGACACAGAGAGACACAGAGAAACAGAGAGACGCAGAGAGACACAGAGAGACACAGAGAGACACATAGAGACGCAGAGAGGCACAGAGAGGCGCAGAGAGGCGCAGAGAGGCACAGAGAGACACAGAGGGACACAGAGAGACACAGAGAGACACAGAGAGACGCGCAGAGACACAGAGAGACACAGAGAGACACAGAGAGACACAGAGAGACACAGAGAGACACAGAGAGACACAGAGAGACACAGAGAGACACAGAGAGACACAGAGAGACGCAGGGAGACGCAGAGAGACGAAGAGAGACACAGAGAGGCACAGAGAGACACAGAGAGGCACAGAGAGACACAGAGAGACACAGAGAGACACAGGGAGACACAGAGAGACACAGAGACACAAAGAGGCACAGAGAGACACAGAGAGACACAGAGAGACACAGATATATACAGAGAGACACAGAGAGACACAGAGTGACACAGAGAGACACAGAGAGACACAGAGAGACACATAGAGACGCAGAGAGACACAGAGAGACACAGAGAGACACAGAGAGACACAGAGAGACACAGAGAGACACAGAGAGACACAGAGAGACACAGAGCGACACAGAGAGACACAGAGAGACACAGAGAGACACAGAGAGACACAGAGAGACACAGAGAGACACAGAGAGACACAGAGAGACACAGAGAGACACAGAGAGACACAGAGAGACACAGAGAGACACAAAGAGACGCAGAGAGACGCAGAAGGACACAGAGGGACACAGAGAGACACAGAGAGACACAGAGAAACACAGAGGGACACAGAGAGACACAGAGAGGCACAGAGAGAAACAGAGAGACACAGAGAGACACAGAGAGACGCAGAGAGACACAGAGAGACGCAGAGAGACACAGAGAGACACAGAGAGACACAGAGAGACATAGAGAGACACAGAGAGACACAGGGAGACGCAGAGAGACGCAGAGAGACACAGAGAGACACAGAGAGACACAAAAACATACAGAGAGACACAGAGAGACACAGAGAGACACAGAGAGACACAGAGAGACACATAGAGACACAGAGAGACACAGAGAGACGCAGAGAGACACAGGGAGACACAGAGAGACACAGAGAGACACAGAGACACACAGAGACACAGAGAGACACAGAGAGACACACAGAGACACACAGAGACACACAGACACACAGAGACACACAGAGACGCAGAGAGACACCGAGAGACACACAGAGACACACAGAGACACACAGAGACACGCAGAGACATACAGAGACACACAGAGACACGCAGAGACACACAGAGACACACAGAGACACACAGAGACACACAGAGACACACACACACACGCACACACGCAAAACAAACCCTCACGAGGAAGGTTTTAGGAAGGTTCTGGGACAACTTGTTCCACGAACCTTCCAAAAAACCTTCCTGGGGAAGACTTTGGGAAGGTTTCAGGGTGGGTTTTCTGTCCGAAAAGAATCCCCAAATGCCATCCAACAACCTTCCGGAAACCTTCCCGAGGAAGGTTTACGAAGGTTTGAGAGAGCGCGCCCACAGGGCTCGAGCATATGGGGGGGGGGGGGGGGGGGAGCTAGGCTCAAGCTACCCCCCCCCGCCCCCCCCCCACCCCCCTTGAGCCGCCCTTCTTGAAGCGCCCCCCCTTTCTCTCTTCTCTCTCTCTATCTGTCCTGTTGTCTGTCTGTCTGTCTGTCTGTCTGTCTGTTGTCTGTCTGTTGGTCTGTCTGTCTGGTTCGGCTGTGTGTGTCTGTATGTTGTCTGTGTGTCGTGTGTCGTTGTGTTGTGTCTGTGTTCTGGTGTGTGTGTGTCTGTGTGTATGTTGTGTCTGTGTGCTGTGTGGTTCTGTGTGGTCTTGGTGTCGTCTTGTGTGTCTGTGTCCTCTGTGTCTCTGTGCTATGTGTTCTCTGAGGTCTGTCTGTCTGTCTGTCTTGTATCGTCTGTCTGTTATGTCTGTCTGCGTCTGTCTGTCTGGTCTGTGTGTCTCGTCGTCGGTCTGTCGGTCTGTCTGTTCTGTCTGTTGTCTGTCTGTCTGTCTGTCTCTCTATCTCTACATATGTCTCGTCTGTCTGTCTGTCGTCTGTCTGTCTGTCTGTCGTCTGTCTGTCTGGCTGTCTGTCTGCTGTTCGTCTGTCTGTTCTGTCTCTCTTTCTCTCTCTCTCTCTCTCTCTCTCTTATGTCTCCTCTCTCTCTCTTCTGTATTTCTCTCTCTTCTCTGTCTCTCTCTGTCTCTCCTCTGTCTTCCTCGTATCTCTCTGTCTCTCTCTGTATCTCGCGTCTTATCTGGTCTCTCTCTGTTCTCTCTATGTCTCTCTCTGGTCTCTCTCTGTCTCTCTCGTTTCGTTCTGTTTTCTCATCTCTCCTGTTCTCTGTCTCTGTCTCTGTTCTCTGTTCTCTGTCTCCGTTCTCGTCTCTGTCTCTGGTCTCTGTCTCTGTCTCTGTCTCTCGGCTCTGTCTCTGTTCTGTCTCTGTCTCTCTCTCTCTCTCTTCTCTTCTCTCTCCTCTTGTTGCGGGAGGGGGGGGGGGGGGGGGGGGGGGGGTTGCAGCTGCCCTCCGCCCCCCCTCGGGCCCTCCCCGGACGCTGCCCCGCCTCGCCCCTTTTCCAAGGGGGGGGGGAGGGGGGGGGCCTTAGCTGCCCCCCCTCCCTTGGCGCCGCCGCCCTGCTGGAAGCAGCCCCCGCCCCCCTCCTTTCGCGCGAAGGGGGGGGCGGGTGGGTGGGGGCTGCCCCCCCCCGCCCCCTCCTCCCTTGACCGCCCCGGGAGCTGGCCTCCCCCTGCCCCCCTTTCCACCGGGGAGGGGGGGGTGCTTAAGCTGCTCCCTGCTCTCCCTTGGAGCCTCTCCGTTGGAGCACCCCCCCCCCCCCCCCCCCCTTCCCCCCCCATCCCCTCCGCCCTTTATGCGGGGCGGGGGGGTGGGGGGGGGGTGGGGGCTTTGGGTGCGGCCCGACCCCTTCCCCCCGCACCCCCCCCCCCCCTCCCCCCCCCCCTGGGTTCTGGGTTTTCATTTTTTTCTAACTGAAGGCTACGGATTCCATGCGGCACGTCGCTGGCGGATGGCGGGAAGCGCGCTTAGACTCGAAGGGTCGCGCGATGGACGTTGGTGTAGACCCGGGGGGAAATATTTATCAACTGGGGGGGATGCAGAGGGGGGGGCTCGGGGTTGCTCCTCCGTCAGCCTCAGGCGGATTCCCCAGAATGGCCGTTTCGCCTGAGACATCCTCACAAAATGGAGATGTTGGAGGCTATCGTTTAAGGCTTTTTCTGTTAAAAATGACGATTTCGCCGGAGACATCCTCACAAAATGGGGATACTGAAATCGGTCGCGGAATCTTCGGATCTGCAAAAATGGGACTCTCGCCTGAGACATCCTCGGGACAATAGGATGTTGAGAAAGCTGCTTTAAGATCTCTTGTTTGACAAATGAGCCTTTCTCTTGAGACACCCTCAGAAAAATTGAGATATTGAAATCGCTGGCGAAACCTTCGGAGTTTCGAAAATGTCGATTTCGTCTGAGACATCCTCCAAAAAATGAAAGGTTGAAGTAACCATCATTCGACCGAATCGCTTCAGGGGCTGCAGACCATTTCGCTGGTGTTTTCACCACAGCAGGTTCAGTTCACTCTCCGCGCGAGTTCATGTCTCACCGATTCAACGCGGGGTGCCAGGTGGAGCTGGCTGCCCATGTCAGTTAGTAGCGTCGCTGAACTCAGGCGGGGAGTGAACTCTAGCTGGTGTTGGCCCTGATCCTCCGCGGGAATCAGCCCCCGCCCGCCGTCCACATATGTTATAGCTGTTCGGCTCATCCGGTCTCAGTCTGTACTATCGGAGAGATCCTTGCACGTACATTTATCTCGCGGTATTTCGCGTTTTCATTCTTCTTTGCAGAATCTTTTTCTTTCCGTACGTTTCGGGCGAGCGCCACGTCTCAACTTTGCGCGGCTGGTGAACCCGCTCTGGTATATTTTAGGGAGTTCGGGTGAGGGCCACGTCTGAACTTGCGCGGGTAGTGAACTCCACCTGGTACTCCTTGTGCACGGTCGGGAAGAGCGCCTAGGCGACATGCGACATCAATGTTGGTGCACGTTCTTGCCAGGCTCTTCGATTTCACGCGCTTCCCGTTCATGTCAAGATCGGTTCTGGAAAAATTGCCGTTTCGCTCGAGATATCCTCGCAAAATCGGCTCCGGAGGGGACTCCGAACTGGCATTGTCTTGGAGTCGCTCCCGGAGAGCTTCAAAACGGCTCCAAAGAGCCCCGAAAAGGCTCCCCAGGGGACCCCCGAAACGGCCCAAGAGACACCCAAGAGGCCCCCAAGAGGCGCCTAGAGGCTCCCAAGAGGCGCCCAGAGGCACCCCCGAGCGCGCGAAGAGGCCCAAGGACTGGCCAAGAGAACCCCAAGACGGTCCAAGATAACGCCAAGACGGCCCAAGAGAGCCCCCACACACCCTCGAGAGACGCCTGGACAGTCCAGGAGTGTCACAAAAGCCTCCAAGAGGCCCCCAACATGCTCCCCACGGGCCCCAATCAGGCCCCCAGAGCCCCACGACAGTCCAAGATAACGCCAAGACAGCCCAAGAGACCCCCACAGACCCTCGAGATATTTTTGAAAAGTGGTCGTTTCGTTCGAGACATCCTCCAAACATTGGCCCAAGAGGGGACTCCGCATCGACGTCGTGTTCGAATCGCTCTTGGAGGGCTTTCCAACGGCCCGAGAGAGGCCCCAAATCCGTTCCGGAGAGCCCCAGGAATGCCCAAGAGCGCCCCCAAAAAGACCCCCAAAGACCCCCAAGAGCGCCCTAGGAGCAACCCAGACAGCTCACAAAAACCCCAAGACGGCCCGAGAAGGGCCAAGAAGACCCCAAGAGACTCCCGGGAACACCCCAGGAGGCCCCCAACGCCGAGACGGCCTGAGAAAGCTCCCACAGAACCCCACGACGCGCCCAGACAGCCCAAGAAGACCCCAGAAGCTCATAAGAGGACCCATGGGGCCCCCAAGAAGCCCCCAACAGGCCCCAAGAGAACCCCGCGCGGCGCCAGGAGCAACGTCTTTCTCCAACAGCCTCGTACCGTCCTCTGTCGTCGTCGTCGTCATCATCGCCCTCTGCATTCCTCCTCGTGCTCGCCTTCGTTCTCTTCGTCCTCGTCCTTGTGCTTCTCTTCCTCCTCGTTGTCCTCATGCTCTTCCTCGCTATTCTCACGTTCGCCACGTCGTCCTCGTCATCGACTCCTCGTTGTCCTCGCCTTTCTTTTCCTTTTCGCCGATACGCCCATTAGACTACAGCGGCGCTTCCCGTTCTTGTCCGATCAGGTTTTTGAAACATGGCCGTCTCGCTCGAGACATCCTCCAAATATCGCCCCCAGAGGGGACTCCGCATCAACGTCGTGTTCGAATCGCTCATGGAGGGCTTGCCAACGGCCCAAGGGAGGCCCAAAAGAAGACGCCCGGGAGAGCCCCAGGAGCGCCCCAGAGCGCCCCAAGAAGACCCCAAGAGACCTCCAAGAGCGCTCTAGGAGCCACCCAGACAGCTCACAAGAACCCCAGGACGGCCCGAGAAGGGACAAGAAGGCCCCAAGAGACTCCCGGGAACGCCCCAGGAGGCCCCCAAACGGCCCAAGAAAGCCGCAAGACGGCCAAAGATGGCGCCGAGACGGCCTTCGAAGGCTCCCGCAGAACCCCACGACGCGCCCAGACAGCCCAAGAAGAGCCCGGAAAACCATGAAGGACCCAAGGGGCCCCCAAGAAGCCCCCAACAGGCCCCAAGACAACCCCGCGCGCCGCCAGGAGCAACGTCTTTCTCCAATTGCCTCTTACTGTCCTCTGTCGTCGTCGTCGTCGTCGTCGTCGTCATCGACCTCCGCATTCCTCCTCGTGCTCGCCTTCGTTATCTTCGTCCTCGTCCTTGTGCTTCTCTTCCTCCTCGTTGTCCTCATGCCCCTCCTCGCTCTCCTCGCGTTCGCCACGTCGTCCTCGTCATCGTCTCCTCGTTGTCCTCGCCTTCCTTTTCTTCTTCGCCCAATAGCCCCCTTAGACTACAGCGGGGCTTCCCGTTCTTGTTCGATCATGTTTGCGCGCGTGCCTCCATAGTCGTTTTGGCGCAAGCTTGTTGCCCAAGACATTCCGGCGAAGGTATTGTGCACTTGATAAAATCGTGCGCCGTGCAATGGCTTTGATCAATCGCGTCGCTGTCTTCATGGCCCTCGTTTCGACGGCCGCAGCCGATTATCCTTGCGGTGACTTGCTGCTCCAGGCAAGTGCTGTATGCGGTGCGTCTCAGTCCGACTGCACTCAGGATGTGTGTTGCATGGATGGAACGGCGGCGCCGACGGCCGCGCCGACGCCGGCGCCCCCGACGGCCGCACCGACGCCGATGCCTCCGACTTCCGCGCCGACGGCCGCGCCGACGGCCGCGCCGACGGCGGCGCCGACGGCCGCGTCGACGGCCGCGCCGACGCCGATGCCCCCGACCTACGCGCCGACGGCCGCGCCGACGGCTGCGCCGACGGCCGCGCCGACGGCGGCGCCGACGGCCGCGCCGACGCCGATGCCCCCGACCTACGCGCCGACGGCCGCGCCGACGGCTGCGCCGACGGCCGCGCCCACGGCGCGCCACGGCCGCGCCGACGCCGATGCCCCCGACCTACGCGCCGACGGCCGCGCCGACGGCTGCGCCGACGGCCGCGCCCACGGCGGCGCCCACGGCCGCGCCGACGCCGATGCCTCCGACCTACGCGCCGACGCCAGTGCCTCCGACTTACGCGCCGACGCCGATGCCGACGGCCGCGCCGACGCTGGCGCCTCCGACCTACGCGCCGACGCCGATGCCTCCGACCTACGCACCGACCCCGGCGCCAACCAACGGCTTCACGTGCGGGGACTACGTCGTTACTGACGTCAGTTTCGCGAATCGCGACGTCGTGTCCGTCATCTCGGCCATGGTGTGCGTCCTTGCTGCAGCGTGGGCCTGAGCGCGGCCGACGCAGGAGGTAGGACGAGGCACCTCAAAGGGGGTCCTTGCTGGCCAGCCCGCACTCGTGCTCGCTCATTGGTTCCCCCGGAGGATCTACAGAGGGCCCCAAGAGACTCCCAAGAGCGCCCCAGGAGGCCCCCAAGGAAAGCCCCCAGACAGCCCAAGATGGTGCAACGACGGCCTAAGTAGGTAGAGACATGAAGTAGGAAGGCGTTGAAAGTAGATTGGGTATCCGCCCGCCCCCTAAAGAGGGCGGAAAAGGTGAAGCCACTCGATCCTTGAAGTTGGAGGGTGCCTAAAGTAGGTTGGGATCTGGGAATCCAGCAATTCGTACTTGCAACGACCAATGGGTAATTACTTACATGTGAGTCCTGCACTGCACCGAAAAAATGCGGAGAGCAAACGCACGCCCCAGGCCCACGCCACGAGATCGATACATGTATCCACTTCTGGGACCAGGAGCGGTGTCAGAGGAGGCCAGTCCACAGGAAACCTCCCGCAAGAAACCCAACCCTGAGACCCCAGGACATCCACTGATGTTTGGCGTGGGAACGTCACGATTTCCATAGCTAAACCATCGAAACCCAAGAAACCCAGGGCACCCTGGAGGCAAGCAGGGTGATTCTTGGCATGGGCCCCCACCGTATACGCCCTCCTGCCTTGGCCAGGGCGTGGACCAGGGTAAGCTTCCATGCCAGTGCTTGTGCGCCAAACATTGTGTAATACACAGTGTTTGGCGCCCTCGATGCAAGGAAACGCTGTTTTTTTTGTTTCTCTTTTTTTTTTGGTGTGTGAATCAACTAAACACTTTTTTTGGGGGGGGGGGGGTGGAACCCCATGCTCGCCGCGGCCTCCCTACCAGCACCCTTCTCTCTGCTTCCCAAAACAAAAAAAACAATAGCAAACATACACAGTGTTTGGCGCCCTCGATGCCAGGAATCGCTGTGTATTTTTGTTGTTGTTTGGTTGTTTTGGTTTGTGGATCAACGAAACACTGTGTAGTTTTTCTTTTTTTTTGGGGGGGGGGTTTGGAACCCCCATGCTCGCCGCGGCCTCCCTGCCAGCACCCTTCTGTCTGCTTCCCAAAGCAAAGCAAAAACAACAAAAAACAAAAGTACACAGTGTTTCGTTGATTCACAGACAAGAACACAAAAAAAACACAACAAACATACACAGCGTTTCCTTGCATCGAGGGCGCCAAACACTGTGTATGTTTGGTTTTTCTCGGTTTTGGGAGGCAGAGAGAGGAGTGCTGAGAGGGAGGACGCGGCGAGCATGGGGCCTTGCAGAACTAAAGAATACACAATGTTTCGTTGTTTCACAGATCCCTTGGTTCCTCGACCCTGGCTCGGGGCTCGGGGCCCGAGGCCTAAGGGGAAGTTCCTCCGCCGCGCCCCGGCCTCCGAAGCCCGCTCCCCGGGCAGCCCCCGGGGCCGCTCTGGAGGCCGGCCCCGCCGGAGGGGAGAGATCGCATAGGGGTCTCCCTAAGGAGGTCCCCTACAAACCTCCTAGGAGGCCTCCTCCTCCAGAGGGGAAGCCTCCGGGAGACCTCCCTTCCCCCTCCCGGAGGTCGGCCGGGGCGGGCCCCCGGACCCAGACCTCCAACGTCTTGACAAAATCAAGGCGGAAGGGTTTGGAGATTTTCTGCCTCCAGCCCCAGGAGAGGAGAGATCGGCCGGGACGGGCCCGGGGACCCAGACCTCCGACGTCTTGCAAACAAAAATTAAGGCGGAAACTTTTGCATATGTTCGGCCTCCGGAGGCCCTCAGCGGCCCCCGGGACCGGCAAGAAACGACTCAAATGAAAAGTCCCCCCCACACGAGCCAAAGAGGAGAGGGGGGGGAGCTTCAAGCCCCCCCCCCTTTGCACCAAGGGAGGGGGGGGAGCTTCCAAGGACCCCCCCCTTTTTAAAGGGAGGGGGTGGCTCACCGGCTCACCCCAGCTCCATTAAAAGGAGGGAGGGGGGGGGGGTAGCTTGGAAGCCCCCCCCACCTTTTGCGGCCACGAAAAGAGGGGGAGGGGGGGGTAGCTTCCGAAGCCCCCCCCTTTCAAAGGGGGGGGGTGGCTCACCCCGGCTCAATTAGAGTGAGGGAGGGGGGGGGGGTAGCTTGGAACCCCCCCCTCCTTTCCGGACCACGAAAAGGGGGGGGACGGGCTTCCGAAGCCCCCCCCCCTTTAGCAAGGAAGGGGGGAGGGGGGTAGCTTCAAGCTGGGACCCCCCTTCTAGTCTGTCGCGCCCCGCGAGCGCGGTCCATCGAAGGTTGCAGAAAGGTTTTTCAAAACAAACTTTCCAAAAACCTGCTGGAACTGGAAACGTTCCTGAGGGAGGTGTTAGGAAGGTTTCAGGACGTTTTCCAAAAACCTTCCAAAAATCTTTGAGGACGGTTTTAGGAAGGTTCCAGGACGCTCCCGGGTTTTGGGGAGGTTCCAGGAAGGTTTTTTTCACAAAAACCTTCAAATAAACCTTCCGGAGGAAGGTTTTAAGGGTTTTCCCCAAAAACCTTCCCAAAACCTCCCTGAGGAAGGTTCCAGGCAGGTTTTTGCAAACAAGCAAAACTTTCAACAGCCTTCCTGAGGAGGGTTTAGGAAGGTTTCAGGAAGGTTTTTCACCAAAACCTGTCAAAAACCTTCCCGAGGAAGGTTTTAGGAAGGTTTCAGGGTTTTGTTCCCAACAACCTCCCACAAAAAACCTTCCCGGGGAAAGTTTTGGGAAGGTTCCAGGAAGGTTTTTTTCCACAAACCTTCCAAACACCTTCCTGAAGAAGGTTCTAGGAAGGTTCCAGTAAGGTTTTTTCCCAACAACTTTCCAAAAACCTTCCTGGGGAAGGTTTTAGGAAGGTTCCAGGGAGGTTTTTGTAAAAACAACCTTTCAAAACACCTTCCCGGGGAAGGTATTAGGACGACTTCAGGGAGTTTTTCCTATATATATATATATGTATATACTCATTTATGTATATACATATAGATATATATGGTAGCCCCCCCCACATGATCATACAGATTCGTCTTTACCGCGGCCGCCGATCGATATCTTCTTTCTCCGTTCCCTTCTCCTGTCTCTTCCTTTCTCTCCTCCTCCTCCTCCTCTTCCTCCTCCTCCTCCTCCTCCCCGTGCTATTCCTTCTCGGAATCATCGAAATCGTCAGAAACTAAAGAAAACCTGCAAAAAACCCAAAAAACAAACAAAACACAACACACAAAAACTATGATTTCGGGAGAACTCCTGGGGAGGGGGCCGGCCAAAGTTCTCCAGAAATCATAGTTTTTTGTTTTTTTTTTGTTTTTTGTTTTTTTTTGGTTTTCTGAAGGGTTTTCGCTGGCGTTCGGCCTCCACAAGGATTCCTATTGAAATCCTCTGCGAAAGGAGATTCCCATTGAGATCCTCTACGGCTCCTCACCCTCCTCCTTCTGCAACTCACCCTCCTCATCATGCTCGCTTCGAGGCGATACTCACAAATCTAGTTGCGAACGCAGCTTCACAACTAGTTTTGCGAGGAACCTCCCGCTACAAGACACTACTCGCAAAACTAATTGTGAACGGCGCTCCACAACTAGTTTTGTGAGTAATGAGTTCCTCCTCGTCGTCGTCATGCTGCTCACTCTCCTCTTCTTCCTTCTCCTGCTCCTTCTGCTCCTCGTCATTCTGCCCCCTCGTCTCCGCTTCGAGGCGACACGCACAAATCTAGTTGCGAACGCAGCTTCACAACTAATTCTGCGAGGAACCTCCCGCTACGAGACACAACTCGCAAAACTAATTGTGAACGACGCTCCACAACTAGTTTTGTGAGTAATGAGTTCCGCCTCGTCGTCGTCATGCTGCTCACCCTCCTCTTCTTCCTTCTCCTGCTCCTCCTGCTCCTCTGCCCTCCTGCTCCTCCTAGTTGTGCAGCTGCGTTCACAACTAGATTTGTGAGTATCGCCTCGAAGCGGAGAGAAGGGGGCACAATGACGAGGAGGAGGAGGAGGAGCAGGAGGAGGAAGAAGAAGAGGGTGAGGAGCATGACGATGACGAGGAGGAACTCATTACTCACAAAACTAGTTGTGGAACGCCGTTCACAACTAGTTTTGCGAGTAGTGTCTTGTAGCTGGAGGTTCCTCGCACAACTAGTTGTGCAGCTGAGTTCACAACTAGAGCTGTGAGTATCGCCTCGAAGCGGAGAGGAGGGGGCACAATGACGAGGAGCAGGAGGAGCAGGAGGAAGAAGAAGAGAAGGGCGAGGGGCATGACGATGCCCTCCTGCTCCTCCTGCTCCTCGTCAGCAGAACTAGTTGTCAACGGCGTTCCACAACTAGTTTTGTGAGTAATGAGTTCCTCCTCATCATCGTCATGCTCCGCACTCTCCTCTTCTTCCTCCTCCTGCTCCTCCTGCTCTTCTGCCCTCCTGCTCCTCCTGCTCGTCATTCTGCCCCCCCCTCTGCTCACCTTCCTCTTCTTCCTTCTCCTGCTCCTGCTCCTCCTGCTCCTCGTCATTGTGCCCCCTTCTCTCCGCTTTGAGGTGATACGCACAATCTAGTTGTGAACGCAAACGCACAAGTACTCTTGCGAGGAACCTCCCGCTACGAATCACTACTCGCAGAACTAATTGTCAACGGCGCTCCACAACTAGTTTTGTGAGTAATGAGTTCCTCCTCGTCATCGTCATGCTGCTCACCCTCCTCTTCTTCCTTCCCCTGCTCCTCCTGCTCCTCCTGCTCCTCGTCATTGTGCCCCCTTCTCTCCGCTTCGAGGCGACACGCACAAATCTAGTTGTGAACGCAGCTGCACAAGTAGTCTTGCGAGGAACCTCCCGCTACAAGACACTACTCGCAAAACTAATTGCGAACGACGTTCCACAACTAGTTTTGTAAGTAATGAGTTCCTCCTCGTCATCGTCGTGCTGCTCACCCTTCTCTTCTTCCTTCTCCTGATCCTCCTGCTCCTCGTCATTGTGCCCCCTCCTCTCCGCTTCGAGGCAATACTCACAACTCTAGCTGTGAACTCAGCTGCACAACTAGTTTTGCGAGGAACCTCCCGCTACAAGACACTACTCGCAAAACTAGTTGTGAACGGCGTTCAACAACTAGTTTTGTGAGTAATGAGTTCCTCCTCGTCATCGTCATGCTCCTCACCCTCCTCTTCTTCCTCCTCCTGCTCTTGCTCGTCCTGCTCCTCGTCATTGTGCCCCCTTCTCTCCGCTTCGAGGCGATACTCACAAATCTAGTTGTGAACGCAGCTGCACAACTAGTTTTGCGAGGAACCTCCCGCTACAACACAATTCGCCATAGAATGATTCCTATTGAAATTATCAACAGAAGGATTCGCGTTGAAACCCTTCACAGAAGGATACTTAGGTGGATGAGAAGGAAGAGAAGGAGGAATATGAGGCGGATGAGGAGGATCAGGAGGAGGAGGGAGAGGGAGAAAAACCTCTATAAAACGATTTTTAATGATCAACTGCAACGCAGCCGATTGGATTGTAATGCGTTGCCAACGATTGAAGCCGCAAGCGCTTGGAATGCAATCGACTGGGTTGCGTCTGACAACGCGGCAAAACATAATCAAGAAGAGCAGGAGGAGGAAGGGGGATGAACGACTGGAGGGATCAAGGGAGCATGTGTATGATCATGTGTGTGTGGGGGGGGGGGGCGTATGTATGTATGTATGTATGTATGTATGTATATATATATATATATATATATGTTTGTGTATTTATATACACATTTATATACACACATATATATAAATATATACATAGAAACCTTTAAACACCTTCCCGGGGAAGGTTTCCGGAAGGGTTTCAGGAAGGCTTGCCCCGAAAACTTTCCCAAACCATTCCCGTGGAAGGTTTTAGGAAGGTTCCAGGAAGGTTTTCCCAAACAACCTTCCCAAAACCTTCCCGAAGAAGATTTGAGGACGGTTCCAGGCAGGTTTTTCCAACGCAGCCTTCCAAACACCTCCCTGGGTAAGGTCTTAGGGAGGTCCAGGGAGGATTTTCCCCAAAAGCGTGCCAAACACCTTCCTGGGGAAGGTTTTAGGAAGGTTCCAGGAAGGTTTGTTTAAACGACCTTCCAGGTAGGTCTTAGGAAAGTTCCAGGGAGGTTTTCCCAAGACCTTCCAAAAACCTCCGTGAGGAAGGTCATGGGAAGGTTTCGGGGAGGTTTCTTCCCAAAAACTTTCCACAAACCTTCCCGAGGAAGGTTTTGGGAAGGTTTCAGGGTTTTTTTTTCCCAGCGCCTCCCAAACGCCTTCCCGAGGAAGGTTTTCGGAAGGTTTCAGGAAGGTCTGTTCCCACGACCTTCCAAAAACCTTCTCGGGGAAGGTTTGAGGGAGGTTCCAGGAAGGTTTTGCCAACACAAACTTTCAGCAAACCTTCCTGAGGTAGGTAAGGAAGGTTCCAGGAAGGTCTTTCCCAACAACCTTTCCTGAGGAAGGTTTTAGGGAGGTTCCAGTAAGGTTTCCCCCCAGAGCCTTCCATCAAGCCTTCCTGAGGAAGGTCTTAGGAAGGTCTCCTAACATCCTTCCCGAGGAAGGTTTTAGGGAGGTTCCAGGAAGGTTTTTCCACACAACCTTACAACACAACCTTCCAGGGGAAGTTTTTAGGGAGGTGGCGGGCAGGTTTTTCCAACAACCTTCCAAACACCTTCCGGAGGACTGTTTTAGGAAGGTTTGAGGACGTTTTTTCCAAAAAGCCTTCCAACAACCTTCCTGAGGAAGGTTTTAGGGAGGTTGCAGGAACGTTTTTCCCCAAAACCTTCCAAAAACATTCCAGTGGAAGGTCTGGGGGCGGTTCCAGGAAGGTTTTTCCAAAACAAGCCTTCCAAAAAACTTCACCGGGAAAGGTTTTGGGAAGGTTGCGGGAAGTTTTTTTTTTGTTTTTCAAAAAAACTTCCCGCAACCTTCCTGAGGAAGGTTTTAGGAAGGTTCCAGGAAGGTTTTCCCCAAAAACCTTGCAAAAACCTTACGGAGGAAGGTTTTCGGGAGATTCTGGGAAGGTTTGTCCAGAACAAAAACTTCCAAAAGCCTTCCCGGGGGAGGTTTTGGAAGGTTTCAGGGTTTTTTTTTTCTTGAAAGCCTGCCAAGAACCTTCCTGAGGAAGGTATCAGGAAGGTTTCAGGAAGGTTTGCCCACCAACCTGACAAACAACCTTCCTGAGGAAGGTTGTAGGAAGGTTTCAGGAAGATTTTCCCCAAAACCTTCCTGATGATGATGATGATGTTGATGATGATGATGATGCTGCTGCTGATGATGATGATGATGATGATGATGATGATGATGATGATGATGATGATGATGATGATGATGATGATGATGGTGACTCTGATCATGATGATGATCTGGGGCCGCTTGCACTAATGGGAGGTTTACGAAAAGGGAGGTTTCTCCACCGCCAATCCTCGGGGGTCTGAGTCCTTGCGCGTGGCCAGACGCTGTCGTTTTCTCATTTTTTGTTTTGCCGATCGGCGCGGGTCCCTGCACCCCTCCCCATGAAGCGGATCCTGGCTCTTCTTGCCGCCCTCTTCGCGCAGGTGGAGGGCGGGGCCTCCCCCCCACAGGACGCACTATTGCAACCTGTCGCGCCAGGTAGACCCTCCCTTGCCTCTCCTGTAGAGGGCCGCGCCCGACTTAAGCCCAATGTCGAAACGCCGAAGCAGACAACGTTCGCGAGCCCAGCGGCGGCGACGATCGAGGCACGAGGTGGTTTTCTCGGTCTGTTTGGTCCAATTGTGGACGCGAGTTGTCCTGGGGGGTCACGGCTACCCTGGCGCTGGCTCCTGAGAAGATGTGTTCACAACACCCATGTTGGGCGCTCGAGCCCCCGTCGCTGGCTCGTAGTATACGTTTTCAAAGCAATCCTCGTCGTCGTAATCGCCGCAGTCGTCGATGTAGTCGTTCGTGTCCTCGTCTACGCTGTCGTCGTCGTCGCAGCCGTCGTTTGTCGTGTATTGACGATCGAGGATGGAGTTGGTTTTGTCTGTCTGTCTTTCTGGGCCACTTCTGGACGCGAGCTATCCTGGGGGGTCACGGCTACCCCGGCGCTGGCTCCTGGGACGTACTTTTTTTCACTCCCCATCCTGGACGCTTGAGCTAACCTGGGGGGCCACGGCTACCCTGGCGCGGGCTCGTAGGATACGCTTCTGTCGTCGTCGTCGTCGGCGTCAACGTCGTAACCGCCGCAGTCGCCCCTGCAATCGTTGTCTTATCTGTATATGTACGTATATGTATATGTATATGTCTATGTATGTATATATATATATGTATGTATATGTATATGTATATGTATATGTATATGCTTATGTTTATGTTTATGTATATGTAT
>CAUYUJ010006723.1:0-51619 GCA_963575745.1 Prorocentrum cordatum | reverse complement strand
TTTGCCGAGCTGGTTGCTGCTGCTGGCCGCGGTGCTGCTGGTTTCCGCCATTGTTGCTGGCGGCGGTGGCGAGACCGCCCTGGCGACGTGCAAGGCGTTCTGGTAGAACTGCCACGCCCTCTCGAGCTCCTTCGGGCGCGGGTTCTGCGCCTTGAACGCCGCCACAGCCGCAGGGCCCTCATTCTGCGCGCGCCTCAGCAAGCGGTAGTAGTCGCGATTGCGGCCACCGCTGATGCCGCACCACGCCTTGCCGCCGTTGACCCCCGCCCTCCACGGCCCCCCGCTCGGCGACCTCCAGCCGTGGGGGCCAGGCTGCAGAGCCTGCGGCGGCGGATGTGGAGGTGGCGTCGGCTGCTTCGGAGGCGGCGCTGGAGCTGCCGCTGGCGGAGCCGCTGGAGGCGGCGCTGGAGGCTGCAGCAGAGCCTGAGGCGGCGGCTGCGCAGGTGGCGTCGGCTGCTCCGGAGGCGGCTGACGCGCCGCTGGAGGCGGCGCTGGAGTTGCCGCTGCAGGGGCCGCTGCCGATGACGCCGCGATAGGCTTGGGCTTCGGCGAAACCTCGGACTGCGACGCCGCCCTCGGCCAAAGCGGCATTGTCCCCGAGGGGGGGCCTGCTGCAGCTGCCGCAGGGGGCGGCGGTGGAGGGCCTGCTGCAGCTGCCGCAGGAGGCGGCGGCGGCGAAGCTGGCGGTGGCAGCGGCGGCGGCAGCGAGGTAGCCGATGTCCCCTGCGGCTTTGGCGCGCGACACTTTGAAGTAAGTTCCATGCGCTTCTTCGGCAGCTGCTCGGCGCCGAGCTTTGAAGAAGGATCCATCTTCTTCTTCTTGCGCACAGGGCTCTTCACTTGGCGGCTGCCAGGGCTGTCCAGGCCGCGATGCCGATCGAGCACTCGCGCCATGGCCTCTCTGTGGCGAGTCGCGGCCTCCTTCGTGCTCGGGGAGGTCTGCCACGGCCACGGAGTGCTCTTTCGTGCTGGCGCTGGTATTGCTGGTGCTGCCGCTGATGCTGATTGATCGCCGCTGCTGCTGGTGCTTCGTGCTGCCGCTGCTGCTGGTGCTGCCGCTGCTGCTGCTTGGCCAGCACCTGCAGGAGCTTCTCCCTGGGGCACGGGAGGGGCTCGGAGCGGGACAATGCAGGGGGAGGTGAGCATGCAACCCAAAACAATCGACGACTAGCGCAAGCATATCGACGCTGTGTTGGCGTAGAAAGAAGAAGAGACAACAAATGCGGAGATATCCTCTCCAAGAAGAAAGGAGTGCACCGCCACGTTCTCCATTTCGAGGAACGCCTCCATGGCGCTCGCTGCAGGGGGCCTCAGGGAGGCTCAGCGGAGCCTCGCAGGGGGGCGCGGCGCAGGCGGCCGCGCAAGCTGGAGGAGGAGGAGGAGGAGGAGGAAGAGGAGGAGGAGGGGGGCGAGGAAGAGGAGGAGGAGGAGGAGGGGGAAGCGGAAAAAATGAAAGCGGACAGACCGCTATAACAAGCAAATCTGGCAAACCCCAAGCGGCCAGGCCGCTGTAGCAATATTGGCGAACGCATGCAAGCAGACTGGCCGCTATAGAAAGCATCAAGCAAAGCGGTTAGGCCGCTGCACCAAACGTGGGCATGCTGAGATGATGCAAGCTTGCGTGCAGATGCTCGTATACGGCCAGGGCTGCTGACGCGCAAACGCAGCGATGAAAGTCCTGAGCTCTGGCGCGGTCACTTCGTCGAGAGAAACTCGTGGCCACTGGGCACGTCCACGTTGGCCTTGCTGCACGCGTCTTTGCAGGTCTTGATGGCCGGCAGGCTGGCCTGCCTTCCTTCCCTGTGCGCTCCCCTACGCCCTTCTGTATGCACTCCCCTACTCCCCGACTCTCCCCTGCACTCCCCTACTATCCCCTACTCGCACTTATCCTCCCCCTACTCTCCCCTACATTCCCCTTTCTCCTGCTGCTGCTCCTCCTCCTCCTCCTCTGCTGCTGCTGCTCCCCCTCCCCCCTCCGCGAAGTTCGCCCCCCCCCCCCCCCTCTGATGGAGATGCCTCCTTATGCGTCGCCTGTTCCGTCTTCGTGGTGCACGGGGAGCTCATGGAAGCCCGCGCGTCTGCAAGGTCCAGGAAGCGGACGAGGAAATTAGAACGCGTTGACTCGTCGTACACGCGCGGCAACTTCACGGAGCCAGCGGCCGCTGGTTTTTTTCATAACGGGTTTTGCAGCCTTCTTGAGCTCAGGGGGTTTGCCATCTTCCTTCCTTGCCCTCTTGCGGTCGGCCTTCTGCGAACCGTAAGCCTCTGTGATCCTCGCTGCTGCTTCGGCTACGGTCAGCTTGGGCTCGGAGCCCGTCAGGGCGTTAACGGCAGGCGCCGCTGGCGCTGCTGGCCCGTCTGCGAACGGTGCTGCAGCTGCTGCTGCTGCTGCTGCTGCTGCTGCTGCTGCTGCTGCTGCGTCTGCTTCTGGTGCTGCTGCGGACGCTGATGCTGATGCGCTCGGTGCTGGCGATGTTGTTGCAAGCGCATTTGGCCCTTGGGGGGGCGTCAGCACTGCAAGCGCACCTGGCGATGCGGCAGGCTGGGGGTAATGCAGCAAGCGCTGCAGGGGCCGCTGCATGCTGCAGCGCAGCGCTGGCCGCTTGAAAAAAGCTCGGACTTTGCGCCATCCCGCTCGGCAGCCCTGCGAGAGATTGCTGCAACACCTGATGGAGCACCTGCTGGATCTGCGACTGCATCGGAAGCAGCGTCGGCACCATCGACGTTACCAACTGCGCGACCATCGCAGGCGACGCGCCCTGGCTCGGCGGCAGTTGCTGATGCTGTTGCTGCTGCTGCAAAGAAGGCCATTGTGGAGAACCTGCAGGACTCTGCTTCGAGACAGCTGGCTGCGCCCCGCGGATGCTCCACGAGGAGCTCGCAACGCTTGCGGGCCGATATGAACGACGGCGCATCTTGGTAGTCTTCTTGAGGATGTTCCAGCCGACGGGGTCGAGATCGAAACGCTTCGGCGAGAACACGTTGCACGCCCGCTGGTACGCAGTGGGATAGTCGTTCGCCAGGTCACTAGGCACCGTCGGCAACTTCATGCTGACAGGATTGGGGGTCGTCCGCTGACGCGTGGCCACCCTCTCCGCGAATAGCGTGCCGACGGCCAGCACAGAGTCCGTCCTTTGCGCAACGTCAATCAGAAGTGCGCCGTCAAGACCCCTCCCTGCTTGCATGAGCAGGCAAGCCATCGTCTGCTTCGTGGGCCCTGAAGCTCTGCGGAGGCCGAGGTCGATCAGAAAGTCGAAGAGGGCGTTGGGATCCCCTGTCGGCAGGGAATCCCAGATTGCCTGGGGCAAGAACTCGTGGAGCGACTCCCAGTCCTGAAGGCCAGCGACGCAATTGGCAGACTCGCCGTTGCTAGCCAGCTTCGAGATGCAGGTGTCGAGGGCTGCCTTGTCGGCGTCGGCGAACCGTGGCTCCGCGATCGCCTGCAGAATCGGCTGAATGTCCTCTGGAGGCAACTTCGCCTTCTTGAGCTCCTGAACCACCTGCCCCGCTTGCGCGGCCGACACCGCGGCAACCTGCAGCGGGTCGCAGATCGACTGCAGGATGAAGCCGATTGCGGAGATGCGCCGCGCAATCGCAGGGGCGTCCATCCTGCGGCGCAACCGTCAGCGGCGACTATAGCCGCTCTTGAGCCGTCGCGCTTCGCGGTTGTGTGCGTATGCTGCGGCGCGACGCTTGGATGGAGAGAGGTTGCGAAGCGGTCAGGCCGTTGATAAGAGGGGCCGTTCCTGGTCTTGCTCCTCCTCCTCCTGCCAGCTCCTCCTCCTCCTCCTCCTCCTCCTACACCTCCCCTTCATCCTCCTCCTCCTCATCTTCATATGCTGCGCGCAAGCAACAAGCGGGCATGCCGCTGTGACGCCCAAAGCGACGCACAAGCTGCGTGAACCAAATAGTAAAGATTTAGCGGTCAGACCGCCGTTGCAAACATGGGCGCACATACGCACGTTAGCGGTCAGGCCGCCGTAACAACTGAAGCGGCCAAGCCGCTGCAACGAGCAAGGGCGATATTGCGTGATATGGAACGCGAAAACAAATGCAAAGCGGCCTGGCCGCTGCGAAAGTCAGGGAAGAAGGAGAAGGGAAGGAGACAAACTGATACTATGCAAAGTGATCTGGCCGCTGCAGCATACATGGAGGGATAGAAGAGGAATGCAAGATCTGGCCGCCGTTGAATACACGGAGAAATCGAGGAGGAATGCAAAGCGGCCTGGCCGCTGTAGAAACCACACGGGAATAAAGGAGGAAGAACGAGAAAATATGCGAAGCGGTCTGGCTTCTGTAGAAATGCACGAGGCACATCATAGAGGAGGAAGAGGAGGTATCGAGCGGATGAAGAGCGGGATCCCCCCCGCGGCGGCTCGCGCGGCATGCGTCAGGATGTCGAGCTGCAGGTAGTAGAAGCCGATCAAGAAGAACACCTCCTCCTCCCTCCTCCTTCTCCTTCTTCCCCCTTGGAGCACAACGTTCTGGCGTCGGTCAGACTTGTTCCAATGTCTGAGTTTTGAGAGCAAAAAAAACTATATAGATATATGTATAAGGAAAAAATAGTGAAAAAAATAATGGAAATAATGCTGATGATAGGACACTGTAAGCTCCTATAGATCCTATAGTGAAACACAGGGGGGGCTATCGGGGACTACACTATCAGCATTCCTATGGAACCTATTGGGCCTCCTAACCAATCCTAACACATCCAAACTTCTCTTAAAATAGAACCACTTACCTATACTATAACCACTTATAACTTCACACCCATCTAAGCAGGGGGCTCCGGAATCTCCCTAGGAGCCTCCGGGGCTTCAAGGGGCCTCCGGGTCTCCTCCCAGGGGGTCCCGGGGCTTTTCTAGTAGGTTCCAGGGCTGACAGTGAGATTGATATTGATATATCGGTAGTGAAATCAGTAGATGATTATAGTTTTGTCGTCACCCCCTACTTCCTCTCTTATTGCTCCTCGCTGTCATCTTCATCGCCGCCCGCCTGATTATGTCCTTCTCTCTCATCCCTCCTTTGCTTGCCATGCTGCTCGTTTTTTTTTGGTTTGCCCAGCGCTCCTCCAGTGCTTCGCCGCAGCCTGCTTCAGCAGAGCCATGGGCAATCCCAAGAGGGGCACGAAGGCGTACACAGAGAAGCCCAAGGCCCATAGGAACCAAAACACTAGCAAGCAAAGTACCACCTAGTTAACAACTCTTGGGGGAGAGTCAACCAGAAAAAGAGCAGATATTATGGAATAGCTTCTCAGGCTAACAAGCTGCGGCTCGCTGAGAAGCGCGCGGCCGCCTTCCTGCAGAAGCCGCTCATCCGAGAGGTGATGTTGAAGGCGGCCCGAGCGGCGGTGAAGCCTCTGAAAACCAGGCCTGCCGAAGCCCGCCGCGACGCCGAGCCGGCCAAGACCTAGGGTGGTAAATTTCCACGCGCACACACGATGGTGACGATAACTTTTTTCTTTTTGAAACAGACAACAAAAGCAAACAAACACATGTCGCGCGACGCCCACCAGGAGGCGCGCGAACCAGCACTACCGGGCGAAGCTCGGCCAGAAGAGCCGCGCGGACGCCTTGGAGAAAGCCTACCAGGCTTCGCACAAGAAGCACGAGGATGCTACAGGTTCTGAAAAGTTTTTTGTTGAAATTTCATTAATAATACACTGTCATTGATGTCAGCGCATTCACGCAATCAACAGTGATTACAAAATCCGCCACCAATCCAGGACCTCAAGACGAGACACGCCAAAGCGAACACCGACCCCGGCAACTCCCTCAAGCACAACACGGCGATCGCCAAGGAGCTGCACCGGTGGAAGACCTGGTGGGCCAAGCAGTGAGCCGCCCTGCCCGCGCCAACGCACTGAGCCGCACAAGTCCTATGGCATTTGGCCACTTTCAGGTCGGCGGGTAAACTTTTCGGGTCGTCGCATGACCGAACCCGAAAGCTTTTTTCGAGGAGGTCCGATGCCGTTTGCTCATTTTCGGGTCAGTACACCGGCTGGGATTTAAAGTTTTAAATTGGGAAGGCGAACCCGAGCCCGCGACCCCAGGCGGGGGTTAGGCTCTGCCCTTGCATTGTGCTGGGCCAGTCCGGCCAAACGGGGCGCTGGGCTGACCATCGGCGCGCCGGCTCTGCCCTCGCGACATCGCCCCCGTCCGCCCTCGGGCCCCGCGGGTCTTATCCTGCGCGCGCCACCCCAGATGGCCGCGGCGAGCGCGGTGGCGAAATTGGGGAAACTTTTGGATCGGCGCAGTAGTAGTCGTAGTCGCAGTCGCAGTCGTAGTCATAGTAGTAGTAGTAGTAATAATAAAAGTAGTAGTCGTAGTAGTAGTAACAGTGGTAGTAGTAGTAGTAGTAGTAGTAGTAGTAGTAGTAGTAGTAGTAGTAGTAGTAGTAGTAGCAGTAGTAGCAGTGGTAGTAGTGGTAGTGATAGTGGTAGTAGTGATAGTGGTAGTGGTAGTAGTAAATAATCCTAGTCGTAGTAGTAGTAGGAGTAGTAGTAGTAGTAGTAGTAGTAGTAGTAGTAGTAGTAGTAATAGTAATAGTAGTAGTATGTAGTAGTAGTAGCAATCGTAAACGTTATAGTAGTGGTAGTAGTTGTAGTGGTATGTGTAGTAGTGGTCGTAGTCGTAGTCGTAGTAGTAGTAGTAGTAGTAGTGGTAGTAGTAGTAGTAGTAGTAGTAGTAGGAGTAGTAGTAGTAGTAGTAGTAGTCGCAATACGAGTAGTACTAGTAGTTGTTGTACGAGTAGTATTAGTAGTAGCAGTCGTAGTAGTAGTAGTAGTAGTAGTAGTCATAGTCATAGTAGTAGTACGAGTAGTACTAGTAGTACTAGTAGTAGTAGGAGTAGTAGTGGTAGGAGTAGTAGTAGTAGTAGTAGTAGTAGTAGTAGTAGTCATAGTCATACTAGTAGTAGCAGTGGTAGCAGTAGTAGTAGTAGAAGTAGTAGTAGTAGTCGTAGAAACGTGATAATAGTAGTAATAATAGCAGTAATCGTACTAGTAGTAGTCGTCGTATTAGTAATAGTCGTACTCGTAATCGCACTAGTAGTAGTAGTAGTAGTAGTAGTAGTAGTAGTACTACTACTACTACTACTACTACTATAGTACTAGTTAGTACTAGTAGTAGTAGTAGTACATACTAGTAGTAGTAGTAGTAGTAGTAGTAGTAGTAGTAGTACTAGTACTAGTACTAGTAGTAGAAGTAGTAGTACTAGTAGTAGTCGTAGTAGTAGTAGTAGTAGTAAGAAAAAGAAGAATCGAAGTAGTAGTAGTAGTAGTAGTAGTAGTAATAGTAGTCGTAGTAGTAATAGTAGTAGTAGTAGTAGTAGTGGTAGTAGCTAATCGTATCCGTAGTAGTAGTGGTAGTAGTAGTAGCAGTAGTGCTAGCCCTAGTAGACGTAATTTTAGTAGCTGTAGTAGTCGTCGTAGTAGTAGTAGTAGTAGTAGTAGTAGCAGTAGTAGTAGTAGTAGTAGTAGTACTACTACTACTACTACTAGTAGTCGTAGTAGGAGGAGGAAGAGTAAGACTAACATTAGTCGTAGTAGTTGTAGTAGTAGTAGTAGTAGTGAAATGTCCGATGGCATTGCTAGACATATAAAAAGAGTGCGGAGATGCGTCGGGAGCAACAGGGAAAACGAAATTACATAGGAAGAAATATGCCGTACAGGTTTAAAAGCATAAAGAGCAAGACAAGAGTGAGCGAAAGAGAGATCAGAGAGAGATCAGAGAGAGAGAGAGAGAGACAGAGAGATACAGAGAGATAGAGACAGGAAGATAGAATGAGAGAGGGGAGGAAAGCGAAAGAGAGAAAGAGAGGAGAAAGAAACAGCTCCCAAATAGTCCCAGATGCCCCCTCCACTGGGGAGCCCCGGGGCTTCACAGAAGACCGCCAGAAGGCGCCAAGGAGGTCCCAAGAGGCTCCAGAACAGACCCGCGACGCCCGGAGGTCGCTCCCAGACGCCCAACATGGCCTCCAAGGCGCCGTCAGAAGCCCCCCCAAGACACCCCAAGCGACCCCCAATAGGGCCCCAAAGAGAGCCCCAAGGGGCCAAAATACGCCCATTCCTTTCGTAAAACGTATATGTTTAACATACTGCTTGTTTTCGCTGTCGGTCCGTGCTTGACGATTTCAGAAGCTCCCAAGACCGCCCCAATACGGCCCAGGACGCGCCCCACAAGGCCCCAATACACCCCCAGAAAGCTCCAGGACGGCCCACGAAGGGCCCAAGACGGCCGCAAATGCGAGCCCCGGGGCCCTCGGGGAGCTCCGGGGCTTCACAGAAGACCGCCAGCAGGCGCCAAGGAGGTCCCAAGAGGCTCCAGAACAGACCCGGGACGCCCGAAGGTCGCTCCCAGACGCCTAACATGGCTTCTCCAGGGCGGCTTTAGAAGCCCCCCCACGACACCCCAAGCGACCTCCAATAGGGCCCCAAAGAGAGCCCCAAGGGGCCAAAATAGCCCCGTTCCCTTCGTAAAACGTATATGTTTAACATATTGTTTGTTTTCGCTGTCGGTCCGTGCTTAACGACTTCAGAAGCCCCCAAGACCGCCCCAATGCGGCCCAGGACGCGCCCCACAAGGCCCCAATACACCCCCAGAAAGCTCCAGGACGGCCCACGAAGGGCCCAAGACGGCCGCAAATGTGAGCCCCGGGACCCTCGGGGAGCCCCGGGGCTTCACAGAAGACCGCCAGAAGGCGCCAAGGAGGTCCCAAGAGGCTCCAGAACAGACCCGGGACGCCCGAAGGTCGCTCCCAGACGCCCAACATGGCCTCCAAGGCGGCTTCAGAAGCCCCCCAACGACACCCCAAGCGACCCCCAATAGGGCCCCAAAGAGAGCCCCAAGGGGCCAAAATAGCCCCGTTCCCTTCGTAAAACGTATATGTTTAACATATTGTTTGTTTTCGCTGTCGGTCCGTGCTTGACGACTTCAGAAGCTCCCAAGACCGCCCCAATACGGCCCAGGACGCGCCCCACAAGGCCCCAATACACCCCCAGAAAGCTCCAGGACGGCCCACGAAGGGCCCAAGACGGCCGCAAATGTGAGCCCCGGTGCCCTCGGGGAGCCCCGGGGCTTCACAGAAGACCGCCAGAAGGCGCCAAGGAGGTCCCAAGAGGCTCCAGAACAGACCCGGGACGCCCCAAGGTCGCCCCCAGACGCTTTCGCGGGCTTCGCCGCCGGCGCCGCCTGGACGCGGGGGTGCCGGAGGAGCTCCTTGCTGCGGGGCCTCGCCTCGGCCTCGCGGCGTTGGAGGAGGCGCTTGCCAGCCGCGGCTCCCGCGCCGGGGCTCCAGCCGGGGCGCCGCGCTCGTCTGCCTCGTCGGGCTGGGACGCGGCTTCTGGGGCGGAGGCGCCTGCGTGGAGGTCGCGCCGCCGCTAGAAGAGCTCCTGAGGAGAGATGGCGGCGGCGGCAGCGGCGCGGCTGTCGCTGGACATCCCAGAGCCGCAGGTGGCGATCAACTTCGAGGACGATCCCAACTTCCGCTGGCACGTGAGAGTGCTACGAGTGCGCCTGGCGGATGGCCGCTGGGTCGGCTGGACACCGGACCTGGACGTGGTCGCGGTGAACCTCGCCGACTACATCGCGGTGCCGATCCCGAGGCGGGCTCCAGCACCGGCACGGGTGCGAAGGAACCTGTACGCCGCCGACGCGCTGACGGAGGACGAGCTCGCCACAGTGAAGCTGGAGGCGGACGCGCTGGGCAACGTGCTGGGCGCCGCGCCAGCCGGGCTGGGGGCCGCGCCGACCGCTGGGGCGCTGGCGGCGGAGTGGCGCTTCGCCGACACGGCGCACGAGAAGTTCGGGGAGACCGTGCCGCCGGACATCACCAGGAACCCGCTGCGGCCCCAGGCGAGAGGGGCCACCGGTCCGGCGGAGGTCGAGGAGGGTGGCGAGACCTTCTGGACCTTCGTGGAGAAGGTCGGCGACCCGGACTTGGACGAGTGGCTGGAGGAGAAGAGGTCGGGGCTTGGGCGAGACCCCCCCGTGCTTTCGGTCCACCGCGAGGTGGGCCGAGCGAGGTACCTCTCGATGCGCGAGGGGCTGGCGCTCATGCAGTTCTTCGAGACGGGCAAGGCGCCGGCCGACTGGCCATTCCCGGCGCCCGCGCCTTCGGCGATCCGCGAGGTGCTGCTGGCGGCCAGGGCGGCCAGGGAGGAGCTCGCGGGGTTCCACGACTTCTGGGCGCGCGCGTCGGGGGTCAACCCGGACTCGCTGGTGGCGCTGAAGCACGGGGACCTGATTGCGGTTCTCCACCACATGCTGAGCTTCGACCAGCTGAACCTGGGCCAGCTCTCGTCGGCGGACATGCTCGGTCGGCTCATCCTCCAGATACATCAGGCGACGAAGCGCAACCCCAAGAACCCGGACTTCCGCGGGACCGACCTGATGGCGATGTCGACCTTGGACTCGTCCGGCGGCGCGCTGTCCGGGGAGTTCGCGCGTTGGACGGCGGAGGAGCAGAAGTCGGCCGCCTTCGCGATGAAGCAGCAGCGCCTGCACCAGGAAGAGGAGGACAAGCGACGCGGCAACCGCACCAACGACAAGGGCGGGGCCCGCGAGAAGGACAAGGACAAGGGCTAGCCTCGACCGTCGGGGCTTTCCGTTTTCCGCTACCGCTTCGCCTTGGGCAGGTGGCGGAGAGTCGAGGTGGCGTGCGCCACCTTGCCCGGCAGCAGCGCGGCGCGCCAGAAGCGAGTCGCCGGTCGAAGGGGCTGTGGCGTCTCTCAACGCCTTGGCACGCTGCCAGCCGGGAAGGGTTCTTCGTGCCGAGGAGCCTCGCCGTGTTTTTGATGCTGACATCACGGCCGCGCAGGACGCGATGTCACGCAACGTGGCCAGAGCAGCCATGCAGTTCGCGCCGGCGCCCGCCGCGTCGAAGGAGTTCCCGCTTGGCACGCTTGCCGAGCTGCTGCAGTGCAAGTTTATCTACGACTTGGACACCACCCAGGCGGACTACGACGCCTCGAAGCTCAGGGTCCTCGAGCGGGGCCCCTTTCCGCTGGATGCCCTGGACGTGGCGGGGGGCGAGTGCCGCAGGTACCCCCAGGACCCCGACAACCTCATCGCGCTGCCGCCCGACGAGCTGGCCGCGATCGACACGCCGGTCAAGCCGCACTGGGACCAGCACTTCGCCAAGCCAGGCGCGGCCTGGCGCGAGTTCATCCAGCGCCTCGACAAGGCGGGGCTGGTGGCTTGGAGGCTCAGGGCCCGCGCCGAGTGCGGCGCGTTCTTCGTCGGGGAGAAGGACGACGCCATCAGGCTGGTCTTGGACTGCAGGACGACGAACCAGCTCCGCCGTCGAGCCCCCAAGTCGCACCTGGCGACGCTGGGGGCGCTTGGCAACCTCGTGCTCTCGGACGAGTGGTGCGAGCTGTCGGCGGAGGCGCTGGGGCCCCACGACGCGCTGGACGGGCCCCTGGATCGCCTGCGCCGGGATGGACCTCAAGGACGGGTTCCAGTTCAGGGTCGACTCGGTCGCCAGCTGGTTCTCCCTCGGGGAGTCGTTCACCGCGGCCGAGGCTGGCGTCACGACCGTTTACTGCGACGAGACGGGCGGCCACGTGGAGGTCGGCCCGGAGGACCGTCTCTGGGCGTGCTTCGGCGGGCTGCCGACTGCCACGGGGCGCTCGAGGCGGCGGCTCGGCGGGCCCTGGCGAGCCTCGGCCAGCCGACGGCCACGCTCGCCGACTGGGCCCCGCCGCCGCCCTTCTGCCGCGACTCGGTCGTCATCGCGCCGTACGTGGACAACGGCAACATCATCGCCGGCCCCCCCGAGGCCGCGCGTCGCGGCTACGACGCCTTCCGCGCCGAGCTCCTGCGCCCCGGCTTCGCGCTCCACGAGGAGCTCGAGACCCGACCTGAGTTCGAGCTCGTCGGCAGGGAGATCCGCGGCAGGAGACGCATGCTGCTTCCCCGGCGACGGCGCATGTGGCGGCTGCGGTTCGCGCTCGACGAGCTGCTCCTCCGCCCCGCGCTGGCGCCCACGCAGATGCGCCGCGTGGTGGAGCACCTCGTCGACCACTTCTCGGCACGGCGGGAGCTGCTGTCCTGCCTCTGCTCCGTCTACCGTTTCATCGGCGACGGGGCCGGCCCCGCGCGGAGGCTCGACACCGCGACCTTGGAGGAGCTCCGCGTCATCCAGGGGCCCCTCCCGCTGGCAGCGGTCGAGCTCGGGCGGAGCATCGCGGAGGTGGCGTTCCGCTCCGACGCCTCCGAGCATGGGTTCGCGGCGCACCAGACGCGCGTCGGGGCCCGCCTGGGGCGCAGCTCAGTACCATGAGCGCTGGATGTTCCGCGAGTCCGAGCCAGATTCCTTCGGGCTCGACCGACGTCGAGAGCTTCAACGCGCGCTGGCCGGCGGCCCGGACGCGGTGACTTCACGGACTTCGCCCGGGAGCACCTGCTGCGGGACGTCGCCGACGCCTGGGCGCGCTTCGTGCCCGAGTGCCAGCCGCTCGTGGGGGACCCGAGGCGGCGGGAGGCTGTCATCGTTGGCAAGTGGAGGCGGTCGGACAAGAACAAGATCCACAACCTCGAGGCCCGGGCCGCTCCCATGGGTTTGGAGGGGTACTGCGCCGACCCGGCCCACCACTCCACCGCCCTCCTGTCGCTCGGCGACAACATGCCCGAGGTGCTGGCCACAGGACGGGGAGGGTCGCGCACGTGGGACCTCCTGGCGCTGGTCCGACGTGCCGGTGCAGGGCAGGCGGCCAGCAACGCCCGCTGGGCTCGGCGCCACATCGAGACGCACCGCAACCCGAGCGACTACGGGAGCCGGCTGCCCCACCTCCAGCCTGGCGAGGTCCAGCGCGGGGCCGCCGCCCGCCAGCTCGACGCTGGGCGACCGCGGGCGGCTCTCGCGCCGACGCCCCTTGCGGCCGCCCGCCAGCGGATCCGCCGGACCCGCTGGAGCGACGGCCGCCCGCGGCCAGAGGCCGCCGCCTTCGGCCGCCGAGAGAGCCGGCCGACCGCCGGCCCCTTCGCCACCAGCAGTACTTCCTCGAGCTGTTCGCGGGGTGCATGCGGCTCACCGCTTGCGTTGCCGCGCTGGGCCTTGCCGTCGCCGCCGCGGTGGACATCGACCTGGGGCCGCACTTCGACGTCAGCCGGGCCAGGGTCGCCGACGTCATCATCGACTGGATCGACTCCGGCCTGGTGTGGGCCGTCGCTCTCGGCGCGCCGTGCACCCGCTGGAGCACCGCCAGACACGCCCGACACGAGGGCGTCGTGGGGCGGGCCGGCTTGGCCTGCGCCCGCTTTTCGGTGCGTGTGCTGGACGCGTGTGCTCGTCGTGGCGCGCGCGTGGCGGTGGGGAACCCGTGGGCTTCGCGGCTCTGGCAGTGGCAGCCCCTCACGAAGCAGCTCAGGCGTCTCAAGTGCGTGTGCTACCGGGTCGACCAGTGCGCTTACGGAGCCGCCTGGAAGAAGCCGACCGGCCTCGCCTCCAACATCGAGATCGGGTCGGCCGCGCGACGCTGCCCGGGCTGCCAGCGGCACGTCGCACTCCAGGGCAAGGTGCATCACCCCGACTGGGGCTGGAGGTGGCGGACCTCGCTGGCTGCGGCTTACCCTCCTGACCTTCGCCGCGCAGTGGCATCAGCGATGCGGGATCCCGCCCCGACGCGGGCGCGCCGACCATGCCTGGAGCCCCGCTGGGAGGACGCGCTCCGCCAGGCAGCCAGCTCAGGCGGCGGGCGACGCTGCTCGGCGCCCCCGACGGATCCGCGGCACGCGCGGCTCGAGTGGGAGGGGGCCGACCAGCATTGGGACGGGCTCGACCTTGGCGCCGAGCTTAGCATCCTGGGGCAGCACCGCCGATAGCGGCCGGCAGCCCCGGCGCGGGCAGCGGGCCCGGCGCCACAACGACACCGAGCCAGGGTTCCTCCGCAAGCTGGTGGCCACGGCGGCGACCCGCGAGAAGCACGAGAGGTGCTACGCCGACGCGGTCCGCTCCGTCGGCCGCCCGCCGCAGAAGGACGACTACGCCGGCTGGGACCTCGTTCTGGCGAACTACACCGAGGGCCTCTACCGCGCGAGCGAGGCGGCGACCGCGGCGAGGCATGCTTTCCACGGGGTCTCGTTCGTCAACGACTGGCCTCGCCGCTCGCCCGACCTGCTCCCGAAGACGCGGCTGTCGCTCCTGGCCTTCGCGAGGTCGTCGCCAGAGCGCTGCCGCGATCCGCCCGCGATCGAGCTGGCGCTGCTCATGCTCGACCACTTCCTGGACCAGCGGTGGGCGACAACTGCCAGCGCTTGGCCCTCATCGCCGCCCACGGCATCCTCAGCTTCGACTGCAACCTCCGGCCGTCCGAGGGCCCCAACCTCACGGCCGGCGCCGTCGGGCGGCCTCGCCCCGGGGCGGCAGCACAAGGCTGGACCATCAACGTGGCGCCGGCTGAGGAGGACGCCAAGCCGCCCAAGAACCGCCGTTTCGACGCCAGCGTGCTGGCGGGGGCCCACGACAGGCAGTGGGTCTGCAGGGTGCTGGAGCTGCTGGCGGGCAACCTCGAGCCGAGCAACCGTGTGTTCAGGTCGCTGCGCCTGGCCGCCTTGGAGAAGGAGTACCGAGCCGCCTCTGCCTCGCTCGGCTTCCGCGCGGCCCCTCATGGGCTTCGACGCGCGGGGCCTTCTCACGACGCCGTCGTTCACAAGCAAAAGATCGAAGATGCGCAGGCACGTGGACGCCGGGCCTCCCTGGAGTCGTGCCGAATCTACACAGCCAGCGACCCTGGTGAGGTCGCTCAGCGGCGTCAGCGACGACCTCCTGCACGGGGACCCTGAAGACGACCTTCAGCCGGAGGCTCCTGAGCGTGCTGCGCGAGGGGCTTGCAGCCCAGCTTAGGCGCGGCGGTCTCAAGCGCAGGCCTGCGAGTGTCGGTGCATAGGTGCGCCGGCTACCTCAAAGCCGGCAAGCTGCGCGGCGCGCGACCGCCCAGGCATTTCGCTCGAGACCCGAGCGCCGGCCACAAGGAAAAGATCCGCCGTGGCCGAGACGCGTTGGGCGGTTGGGTTGTAGACAGTGCTTGCACTCTTTAACCCTCACGAAAGTGCCTTTGCAGCCTTTTTTCTCGCCCCTCTCCCAAGGAAAAGACCCGCCGTGGCCGAGGACGGTGGACGGTTCGGTTGTTGAAATGACAGATATGGTGTTTCAGGGCTTTGTGCTCGGCTAACCTTTTGGAATTTGTTTTTTAGTGACGAACGGGGAACCGTCGTCATAATGCTGTTTCAATTTACGCTGGTGATTTAAATGCTTTTCGTCCCTTTCTTCTCCACCTCCGATGCTGCTGTGTTTGCGTCGGTGCGGCAGTGTCAGTGCTGCCTGCATGAATGGGGCCGTGAAAACGCAGTTGTTTTCGAGCCTTCTACAGAAATTTCGCGCGGTGTCTCACGGACCCGGCCGGTAGGAACAGTTTCAAAATTTTAGGCGGTGAGTTCGATTGTAAATTCTTGACGCTTCGCGCATCCCCACTAGCCCATCCAGAAACGATGTCCAGACAAGTTCAAGAGATCAGGGAAGTGGGGGGGCAACGAGGGGGACAGCCGATCCGTGCAAAGGATGAGGCGGAAGAGGAGGCCAGATGGATAGATGAGGGGGTGGCGAGGAACCGAGCAAAGGAGGGACGCGGAGAATGATGACGCTGGGTGGATGGTTGAATGCCGCTCGGATGCCTCTTGGAAGCCTTTTGGAAGCCTCTTCGGGCGTCTTGGGGGTCTTCTGGCGGTCAATGGGGGCTCTTGGGCGTATTGGGTGCTTCGGTGGGGCCTATTGAGGCCGCTTGGGATCTTCTTTGGGGGCTCTTGGGGGCATGTTGGAGGCCTCTTGGGGCCTCTTGGGGGTCTCTTGGAGCTTCATGGCGGCCTCTTGGAGCTTCTTGGAGGCCTCTTGGAACCATCCTGGGAACCCCTTGGGGGCTTCTTGGGGCCTCATGGCGGCCTCTGGGGGCCTCTTGGAGGCCTCTTGGAAGCTTCTTGGGGCCTCCTGGGCGCCCTTTGGGGCCATCTTGGAAGCGATCGATCAAAGAAGAGGGTGGGGTTAATTAACCTTGCCCCCCCAAAGGGCCAAAATGGGGCCAAAACCTTAGTAAAACGCGTATTCACAAATGTGAAGCGTAGTTAGTCTCTCTGCACCCCCCCCTCCGCACTTGCTTGCATCCGCCTCACTTCCCCTTCTGCTCCCCTTGTCTTCTCCGCAGCCTTTTGGGTCACAGGGGGGGCCGCTGCTGCTGCCGCCGCCGCCGGTTGCTGCTGCTGTTGCCTCTTGGCTCTTGCTGCTGCTCCTTCTTCCCCCTCCTCCCCCTCCTCCTCCTCCTCTTCCTCCTCCTCCTCCTCCTCCGCCCCCTCCCCCTCCGCCTCCTCTCGCTCCAAGGGCCTGCGGGGCAGTCGTCGCCGTGGCAGCGCGGCGAAGTCTGAGGGCGCGATGCTCTGGCAACCCCTCCACGCCCCTTCCCCCTCCTCTCCTTCCCTCCCCCCCTTCCGGCCCAGGGGAGAGGGCGACCGGGCGGACGACGACGCCCAGCGCTACCAGGCTCAAGCTCGACGCGCCCGCATTCGTCCGGCCCCTGGCCCGCGCGCCCCGCCAGGCGCACGGCCCCGCGCCTGCATAGGCGCGCGCCGGTGCGCCCCCCGCCGCGGGCCCTTCACGGCAGGCTCAAGACCCAGGGCCGCCGGGAGCAGGCCCGTCAGGCGCCCGCGCCCCGCGCCGCCGCCGCTGCGGCAGCGCTCCAGGCCCCGTCGGGCCCCGCTCTGGCAACCGCGCGGGTTGTGTTGCCGATCGCCCAGGGTCCTTCCGAGGCCCCAGGCTGCGCCAGGGGGGGTCCAGCTGGGCAGTCTTGCACCGCTGTGCCCGGGGGCAGCGGCAGCGCGCTCGGCTGCCCGCGTGCTGCTGCAACTCCCCGCGGGGCCCAGGCCACTGCTTGTGGTGCCCCGCGTGTGCTTGGCCCCGCTGAGGCCTGCTCGACATGATGACGGCGCTGAGCCGGGACAGGCAGTGCTCTTTCAGGCACCCAGATGGCGCCCCGCCCCGCGAGGTGCTGCAGGCCATGAGCGAAGCTCGTGCTCAAGGCGCGGACCTGCTCCGGCTGGCCGACACAATTGCTGAGAGCCCGTTTCTGTGCAGAACGGTACCGTCTACACTAGTTACATACGCGTCGCATTTGCGCATGGTTGCATGGGCTTCCGAGCTCTTGGGTGAGCCCCCGCTAGGGTGCAGCGTGCAGCACATTCGCCGCGTCGCGGCGGTGTGCGCGCGCGCGTCAACGCAGCGCGGTTGGTTGAGCGCGTGGGCCCTGGCGCACCAGGTGGCCGGCGTGCCGTGGCAGGGTGACCAAGATGTCATTTTGAGAGGCATCAGGCTCGGCACCGCGAAGTGCCGGACGCCCAGACTGCCGAGGCAAAAGGTTGATCGCCGGCTTTTTGCGGCGTTTGTTCCGCCATGCGTTGGCGCACCAGCGACAGTGGCGGTGCGTCATCGCCGTCTTGGCATACAACTTTCTGTTGCGGATGCCCTCTGAGTTGTTCGCGCAGTTCAAGCGTGATCTTGTACAGGTCGATGCGGGGCGTTTTGTCTATGGCCCCATCCGGCGAAAGCAGCGGGTGGATCTGTGCACCTTCATGCTTTTTGCTTGCGCGGCACGGACGAGGGCACTTGTTTGCATTTTTGGCTTCCTGTGCGGGACCATGCGATCGCAGCTGGGGGCCCTCCGTTTGGCGGGCATACGCCTGCGACGTGGACGGCCGAATTCCGGCGCCACTTGCAAGCCGTCGGGGTCGCCAACCCCGAGGTGTGGTTTGGGCACGATGTCCGGCGCGGAGCTGCGAGCGACGTCTTTGCGGTCTCCGGAGTCGAAGCCATGCTTCCCCGCGGTGGCTGGCGCTCTGTCACGTCCGCGCGACCGCGCGTGTCGGGCGACGAAGTTGCAGCTGGCCTGCTCGCGCAAGGGGTCGTCGACGATTCGGGCCCCGAGAATCGAGCGCGGCCACGTGGGCGCGCTTGCCCGCTGCACCGTGGCCACCCCCCTTTTCCGTTCCATTGGCATTGGGGCCGGGGTGCGACCTCGTGCGCGCGACTTGGCCAATGAAGGAAAGAACGCGTAGGAGGAGGAATAGGAGCAGGAGCTAACGCGGATTCACACATGTGAAGCGTAGTTAGTCTCTTTGCACCCTCCCTCCGCACTTGCTTGCATCCGTCTCACTTCCCCTCTGCTCCCCTTGTCTTCTCCGCAGCCTTTTGGGTCACAGGGGGGGCCGCCTGTCCCGCCCCCCCACCCTCTTTCTCCCTCTGGCGCCGCTGCGCTTGGGGGCCGGGGTGCGACCTCGCGCGCGCGACTTGGCCAATGAAGAAAAGAACGCGTAGGAGGAGGAATAGGAGCAGGAGCTAAACGATGATTTTGGCGTCCTCGCCGAGGCCGTTTTGGGCGCTCCAACTACCAGCGAAACCCCCCGCCCAGGTCCAGGGGAGGGGGTTAAGGGGAGGGGTAAACCCCTCCCTGAAGGGGAAGAAGGAGGTTGGAAGAGGAAACTCCCGGAACCACCTACGCCCAGAGGGCTGGTGGGATTTATAATGACAGATGCGGCGCAGAGCAATGTGCACGAATGTGGTTGGAGGCTGCAGTCAGGAATACAAATAAGTCGTTTTCGCACAGATGCCGAGTATGTTTTGTTAGATGAAGCGCATTGTTTCATTCATCGAATACAGAACTTGTGCTTTCACGCGCGCTTCTAATTCCTTCTTGGCCTTTTCGGATCGCGTTCAAAGCTCGTTTCTCCGCAATGTGGGCACTGTTGATTTGGATGCTCTCCACCAATTCAAGTTAGCTCCCGTGTGTTCTCGAAGAGACATAGTTTTCCTGGGCCTCATTCACAGGACACTTCTCGGCACTGGCCCGGCAGTTGAAGAGAATTCTTCCATCCGTGCTCCTCCCAGGAATTTCTTTCGCGCGGTCGATCCCTGCCATGCTCGGGCTCGAGATTACGCAATTCGTTCCACGTTGGGCGGCGCCTCGCATGTGCAATCTGCTTCCCGAGAGCATTGTCAGCGCCCCTGACCGGTAGTGAGCACCCCCCACCCCCCCTTTTCACGATGACCTGGGGGGGGAGGGGGAGGGGCGCGAACCGGCAGCGCCCCCCCCCCCCGTTTTTCCGCCACCAGCGGCAGAACATGTTCTTTCATATATACATATATACATATATATATATAGAGAGAGAGATTTTAATATATACATATATATATATATATATACACCTACACGGCCACCCGTTCGGGTGATAAGGAGGTTCGGGGGGGGGGGGGCAACGTCTCATTCGATCGGTCTCACTCTCGATCTCACTATCGATCTCACTCGATCTATGTCATTCGATCGATCTCACAATCGATCTGACTATCGATCTCACAATCGATATCACGATCGATATCACTATCGACCTCACAATCTATCTCACAGTCGGTCTCACTATCGCTCTCACTATCGGTATAACAATCGATCTCACCATCAACGTCATCATCATCTACATCATCGTCATCAACGTCATCAACATCATCATCATTTTCATCATCAACATCATCATCAGCATCATCGGGGCACCATCATCATCACCATCATCACAGCATCACCATCATCATAATTTTCAGGATCACCACCACCATCATCGGGACACCATCATCGTCATCATCATCAAAGTCGTCATCATCGGGACACCATTATCATCATCACCATCGGAGCACCATCATCATCATCATATCATCATCAGCATGAACATCATTATCAACATCATCTTCATCGGGACCCAATCATCTTCGTCAGCAACATCATCATCATCATCATCAACATAATCATCATCGGGGCACCATCAGCACCGTCACTATTTTCATCATCATCACCATCATCATCGGGACACCATCATCATCAACATCAGCATCACCATCATCCGGCCACCAGCATCGAAGTCATCAGCACCACCTCGTTATCAGAAGCCTCATCAGCATCATCGGGACACCATCTTCGCCAGCACCATCAACGACATTATCATCATTATCGTCATCGAGACACCATCATCATCTCATCACCATGATCACCACCATCAACAGCATCATCATCAACTTCATCATCGGCATCATCACCGGCACACCCTCATCATCGTCATCTTCATCGCCATCATCATCATATCATCATTTCATCATCACCAACATCATCATGATCATCAACATCATCATCATCATCGGGACACAATCAGCATGATCATCATCAGCAGCATCAGCATTACCAACATCATCATCATCATCATCATCGGGACACCATCATCACCACCATGGCCATCATCATCATCATCAACAACACCAACAGCTACATGGTCATCATCATCAGCATCATCACCGCCATCATCGGCACACCGACGGGACACCGGCGGGACACCACGCGCCATGGGACGCCGGAAGGGGGACATTTGGCCCTTCCGCGCCTCAGCCACAGCGGGACACCGGCGGGGCACCGCGCGCCACCGGGCGCCAGCAGGGAGACATTTGGTCCGGCCGCGCCTCACCCACAGGAGACTTTCCTTTCGCCCGCCCACGCAGCTTGGCCTCGCCCGCGCGCATTGCACGCACGAACACGACCCCGAAGTCGATATTCTGGCAGGGGGGCTTTCCGTTCCACTTCGATATCATCCCCTCACCTCCGAGATATATATATATATATATATATATATATGTGCTTGCACGTGAGTCATCTAAGCACAGGATGCGCCATGACCGCACAGAAATCGGTAGGAAAAGTCGCCCCTGGAAAAAGCGGCCGGGGCCTGGGCGGGAGCATGTCCGCATTCTTATCTTGCGGACTCACTCCCGCCTAGGTTTGGGTTTTTTTTTCCCGGGCGGGGCTTCCTTTTGCACCCCGCCTTTTCCGACGCCGTTTCCTGCCAACCAGCTTCGGCCGAGTCGCCGCGCGCGATGGCTGGAGCAGCGCCATTCGCGCTCGGCGTCCTGGGGGACCTTGCCCACCAGGCTGGGCTGGCAACGGCGCTGTGGGCTGCCCGCCCGCCGCCGCGCCCCGCGCGCCCAGGCTGCCCGGCGCGCCCGCCCTGCCCAGGCGCTCCCGACCCGGCGCCCGACTGGCGGCTGGGCGCGGAGCCCGAGGCCAGAGGTCTGGGCTGGAGCGGGCTGCCCCTGACGGCGGCCGCGGGCGTGGCCGCCGGCTGGCGGCCGGCTCGTCGAACAGCGGCCGTGAGCCCGCAGGGCGCGCCGACGGCGGGCGATGGCGGCGCCGCCGGAGTGGGCGCGGACGGTGTTCAACGACCCAACCGCCCCGCTGTTCTACCACCAAAGGCTGTGCCACGGGGTGGCGGCGTCCTTGGCGACTGAAGAGGCGGCGGTGACGTCGCCCGACGGCGACACCTACATCGAGGACTGCCGCCCCGAGACGGGCGACGTGCTGCTGCTCAGGCAGGCGCCGGAGAGTTGGCCGCCGCCGGCCGGCATCCCGCGGGCCGCGGGCTACCGCTTCCGGGCGGAGCCGACGCAGGCCCAGCGCGTGGCGTGGGCTGGCGAGGCGGAAGCCGCGGCCCGGGCCTACCAGGCGGCGGTGGCGGTGGCGCGCGGCGCGCCGGTGCTGCCGCTCGGGCAGCCGGCGCTCCTGCCGACGCCGGCGGCGGGAGGCGGGGCGGTCGTGGCAGGCGCGGCGCCAGCGGCGGGGCCGATCGTGGCGGCGGCACCTGTGGCTGCAGTCGCTGGCGCGGCCGCTGGGGCCATCGCGGCGGCGGCGCCCGCTGCCGCGCCCGCCGCGGCGGCCGGCGGGGCTGGCAGCACGTGGGTCAGTGCAGAGACCCGCCCGGGCGCCGTCAAGCGGGGCGACCCAGTGACGTTCAACGGCACCGAGCTGCTGCGAGGCAAGCGGGGTCTTGTGGAGCTCTTGCCAGGCGGGGGCACGTGGATCGGCATCGCGTTCGTGCCGAACGGGAAGCTCCAGGAGTTCAAGGGCATGGAAGCGGACGGCGACGCCCGGCTGCCCTCGATCGGGGCAGCGGGCCAGGGCCGGACTCGCCGGCTCTGGCGGGAGGGTGGAGGCCTTCCCCGACTTCCCCGTGCCGGGGACGCGGACGACGAAATGGTGCTGCGAGTTCCTCAACTTGAATCGTCGGGGGGCTTGCTATGCAGGATCGTGTGGTTATAACCACTTCACAGGGGGCTTAGGTGGGTTAGCTAACCTGGTTGTTATCCTAGGATAGCGGCTTGAACTTAAGCAGTTCGCAAGTAGGTTACCCTAACCTGGCTAACCTACTTAGCCCTACAGGGCTAACCTACTTAGCGTGGGTTCGCTAACCTGGTTAGCCAGGCTCTGTTGTGCTCAGTTTTGCGCTGCCGAAGGCATCGCCCCGAAGAAAAAAGTGGACGCGAGAAGCGAAAAAGAGGAGGAGGAGGAGGGGCTGGAAGAAGAAGAGGAGGAGGAGGAGGAGGAGGAAGGAGAAAGAAGGAAGGAGGAGGAGGGAGGAGGAGGAGTTTGGGGGGGAGGAGGGAGGACGGAGGACGGAGTAGGAAAAGGGGGAATCCGCCACCTTCACGACAGAAATTGGGGACACAGGGCCTCGGGCCTGCGGTGCAGCGCAGAGGAGGAATGAGGGAGGAGTGCTGTAGAGAGTTCCGTGGGCGGCGGCCTCGGGCATTCATTGAATCGTTTTTTTTCTTTTTTGGGCGATCGCACGGGCTGAGCAGCAAACCCACATGCATACCTTCAGTCTGGCAATGCCTCACGTGCACATTGCGCGCACGATACAGTGTGAAACATGCAGTTCGTGGAGATGGGGGATGTTGGGAAATTGTGATGATGATGATGGTGGTGTTTCTCTTGGTGACGGTGATGATGACGATGATGATGAGGAGGAGGAGGCTTGGACGCTGGAGGCGCGTGCGGGTTCACCCCCGCTGCAAACAGAAGCTATCATTTACCTTGTGGAAAAATTTCGGAGACAGAAGGACCTGAGACACCTTGCCAACATCGCACGGCCAAAAAATCATTGACTCGATTACCGTAGAGATGTGCACGAGCTTTGGTGCAACCTCGTGCCTGCATAGGGCAACCCTGTCGTCTAATAGACGCTCCACTGGCCATACAGATATGCATGCGAAAACAGAGTCGCAACACTTTGCGAAAAAAATTAGTTTGCCGAAGCAGATGGCGTGCCCATCATCAAAGGATACTAAGTCTCCCACCTGCACTGCTCTGGCCCGTATGCTGCAACACTTGGATGTCACCACCTCCTGTCCCCAAAAGCGTGGGAACATATCCCATATGACGTCTCTCATTTTTTTGCTTGCCTGACGAGGGTGCATCAACTCTGGCCGCAGAAATTCAGACCGAATGTCATATAGCGCTTGGCATGTGACCTCCTCCATAAGGCCTTTGTCGAAGTTCTTGGTATTGTGCCTTGCGTCGGCATATCTCTTGACGAATCTATGTTTCCTTTCGTGTAGGAAGGTGCCCATCAGGCACTGGTGCCTGATGAACTGGGCGGGCAAATGAAGTGCCCAGTGGTGCTTAGGTCTCCAGATGGAGTCGCCCCAAGCTGTTTTATGGGCCTCGAGGTGCCCAATCACGGCGTCGCCCAACTCTGTGCCCGTAACCAGGCCCGAGTTAGCCATTGAGACCAATGCGACCGCGCGACATAAAGCTACACCACTCTCCACAACCATTCTGCAAACACTCGGATGTTTAGAGACGACGTCCAGCAGGTACTTTTCAAGTATGGGCGCCACGGTGAGCTGTTCGCTCGCGCAGCCACCAACACCGTTGTCTTTGTGCTTGCGACAGACCTCTTTGGCACTTCCATACGCCAGGGGGCTTTGCCAGTGCTGCAAGTATTCGTCAAGCGTTTTTCCTCCTAATTTGTGTGGTGCCAAATACGCCATCAATGCTTTAAATTCAACTGTGAAGACTCCGTCGCAAAGATAAAGGTGCATGAAATCCCATGCTACAACTGCAGGCACATCAATATTCAAGAACGGATCCTGGAGCATGCCAGTTTCGACGTAGTTGAAACCAATATTGCTTTGGAGATCCTTCAGTGCACCTGGTGAGACCAACGACCTTTGCCGAAGAAGCGCTTGGATACCTCGTATCGAGCTTGCAGTCTGCAGCTCAAACTTTGTCACATCCGTCTCTGTCATAGGCACCATATATCCACCAACGCCAGTAGGACACCTAGTTGAGCTAGTATTGATCACGTTCTTGCAAAGCATGCATACTTTGTGGCCTCCCGATCCTTTGCACTCAAGGCTAAACTTGTGCGCTCTCTCATCGGCTAACATAATCGAAAGGCCCCCACGTACAAGGCGAGCTGCCGACTCGCCCTCCAGTTTCAACATGATGCCATCTCGAAGGTCTGCCTTGGAAGGCCTTCCAAAAAATAACTTCAAGACGTGCCGCATCACTTCCGAAAGATTCCCTGGGAACTCCTTCTCTCGAGTGCTGCGCAAGGTACAAGCCGTGAACCACAAAGTTTCGCAACACAAGGCTGGGAAGTTGAATTCTCTGACGCTCCAGTAGAGGGCAACGCACCCACATTGGCGAAGGAGCACCCTGTGGAGGGAGAGGGGGAAAGAAGGAATGACGGGGAGGACGTGCTCTGGATCAAGAGCTCAGGAGGAGGAGGAGGCCATTGACGAAGAGGGAGGGGGTGATACGGGAAATGAGGAGGGGACCCCATGGTCCTACATCGCCAGTGTGGGTGCGTTGTAAATGGCTTGCAGCTTTCTTTTATTTGCCTCTTTTATAGGATTACCAGGAGTTATTTCGTCGTTGTATATGCAAATAGATAGCTGGTTCGAGCTCTTATCCAAGGCTTCTCTCAGGAAGCGATTGAATGGAATGGATTCCCGTGCAGCCACCTGCAGAAATGCAAATGGGTGTTGAACCCACAGATCCAATGAGGACTCTCCGCAAGGAACAGATATAGCTTGTACCAGTGGCCCAAAATCTGTCATTTGCGACGCCGTGCGAATCCTGTCCCTCGCGATGGAGCTCGGAGAGAAGGCGTCTGGTAAGCCCTCAGCCTCGACGGTGTTTAAAAGCTTTGACATTGCTGAAGCAGAAACGTAAGCATCTTTCCCCCAGTCGGCAAGTTTCTGTCGCTTAGACATTGGTGTGTCTTGAAATCTGTAAGGAAGTAATATGTATGGACGTCATATCACAACGAGTGGCGAAGCTCAAAGCCTTCAGCCAAAACGGCTGCGGGAAGGAGGGGGGGAGGAGCCTGGAGGGGAGGAGGCCGACAGTGTTAGAATGTCAGTCTGGTTGTTCCCCGCGGCGACGGGTTCAACGGAGCCAGCAACATCTATAGCATGTCCTTTGCACTCGGGATTGCGTCACGGTGACCATGGGCCGTCTGAGTACGAGCATGTTTGAGTCTGAGTGTGAGTGAGTCTGCGTGTGAGAGTCTGAGTCTGACCGAGTGAGTCGGGTATCAGCGAATCTGAGTGTGAGTCGGTCTGCGTGCGAGTGAATATGTGTGCAAGCGAGTCTGAGGCGGAGTAAATGTGAGTGTGAGTGGTCCGACTATGAGCGAGTCCGTGCGAGCTGTGAGTAGTTCTGACTGTGGGCGAGTCTGTGTATGAGTGGTCTGAGCGTAAGTGAGTCTGTGTGAAAGAATATGCGTGTGTGTAGTCGGAAATACGCGAGACTGAGGGTATGAGGGTGGTGGTGCTTGTGATGATGGTATGATGATGGGGATGGTGATGGCGATGATTCGTTTTTTTGTCCTACGCTACTTGTAACTGCTGCACTACTGTGGCCCAACAGAGTTAGCAAGGTTCAGTGTTGTCCCTTGCGCCCACTAGCAAGGATCAGTGTTGTCTCTTGCGCCCGCCAGCTTATACGAGGAGTGAGCCAGGTACTGACAGACGCAGGTCTATGCCTGTCCTCGAGCGCGGCGCGCTTCAAAGCGCACGACGCCCATGGTCTAGATTTGCAACGCTCGAGTGTACGACGCACTGTGTCTACCCACAGCTGAACCAACGTGCATGCAGGTAAGGCCTCGAGCTCCCTGGAGACCTGGAGACCATCATCGGACACAAATGCCAGCAACGAATTCTCATACTGGGGTGTGCCCCTCATCACTTCTTGTGCCCATGCTTTGTGTATACCTCGCCCGCCTTGCCCAGTGCGATGCGGGCCACCGTGATAGCTTCCTCATCGCTCCAACCCATACTCCTCGCAGCTGCCTGGGCGCCCTTGTACGCGCGGCACGTGAAAGCATTGCGCGAGCGCCCCAAGATGTCCTTGGGGTTGAGCCACTGCTTGTAATCGAAGGTCTTGAGCTTGCCTGCGGGTGTGGACCCCCTGCCCCCGACGCCGTTCGTCCCCCTCACACCCAGAGAAGGAGCAGTAGGGGGGTTGAGAAGAAGGGGAAAGGGGGCCCTCATCCTTGATTCCGTCGTCCATCCTTCATTCCTCCCCGTTCCAATCCTTCTCCTAGGGGCTAGAGGGGGAGTGATCGGCGTCGGGGGCGGGGGGGTCCACTGCCTGGGGTGCGCGTGGCATCGACCTTGACCTTGGCCTTCGGCGTGGAGTCCTTGGGCGAGGCAGGGGACTTGGGCTTGGCCTTGGGCTTGGCCTTGCCCTTGGCCTTGCCCTTGGCCTTGCCCTTGGCCTTGCCCTTGGCCTTGCCCTTCGAAGTGGCAGCGTCGATGAACTGTTGCTCGAGGGCCTCTGCCTCGTCGAGGTCCGTCTTGGACGCGAGGGCTGGGGCGGCTGTCGCTGCCGTGGTTGGGGCTGCGACACCAGCAGGGGCGAGGATACCACCAGCAACCACGCTTGGAGCCGCTCCAGAGGCCGCCTCGGAGTCCACGTCGGACAGCTTGGCGATGTCGTCAGCACCACCATGACCCATGAGCGGCAGCGTGGTAGCCGACAACGAGCGTTTGCTGGCCAGCCTCCTCGACGCGGGCTCGCAGAACTGAATCAAGCCCGCCTGCGATTGGCCCTGGTCGCCTCCTGGAGGCCCCAGGCCGCCTCCTGGGAACCCACGGCCCATGGCAGCACTCATGATTCCACCCAGCATAGCCATGGCTTGGTTCGGGTCAACGAACATGCTCTGCAGCGATTGGGGGGGCCTCGGTGGAGAGGGGTTGCCGAAGGGGACGATCGCAGAGTTCTGGTCAGGCCTCAGCTCCTTGTGGGTCTTCCTGATGGGCACGTGCCTGACCACATTATCAAAGTCGGCATGGTTCCAATCAGGCGGGGCGATCGGGCCAGCCGTCGACTGGAAGGCGAACTCGTAGACTCCAGGGGGGAGCGCAGTCGGATCCATAGGGTAGGTCGGAATGTGGTGGAACGGCCAGCCCGTGCTCGCATTGTCGATACCCTTGATGATCCGCTTCAGGGTCTGGGCCATCGCCACCATCTCGGTAGGATGCACTGGGCCTTTACCCCCCTTGTAACACACTATCGCAATGCTTCGCTTGAGGCATGATTCCGAAGGGCATGTGATACCGAGTTTCCACATCCGTTCCCCGACGATCTTCAACTTCGGGTCCCAAGAGAAGTCTGGATTCTCGATCGTCTGCCAATCGTCGATGGTGAAGAAGTGTTCGAGTGCAGGGACATTCTGCACTGCTCGATTCCGTCCTGCCGTCGGTGCTCCATGAGCCACTTGATTCGAGAGGGCAAGAGCGATCCGACTCTTCTGGGTTGGCGTCCACGGTCCACCCGTGACCTCTTGGGTCACTAAGGTCGCGGCGGGTATGTCGAGGCCAACCGTGTTTTGGATGTCCGAGATCACTGCAGTCGCTTGCCCGTCCATCATCCCAGCGAGCTGAACACCCGCAGCGAGCTGAGAATTAATGAAACCGACTCTCTGCCTCAACATGTTGATAAGCGCATCAGCAGGACGTTGGGGCGCAGCCATCGTGCCTGACGTACAGTGCAAGCCCTCACAGTGTATACAAAGCACGGCGACGTTCAGACGGGGATTTGGGCCAAAATGGCTAAGGCGGAGGCCCGACCTGATTTATCCTGATTTGGTTTGGGGGCGGGGGCGGCCTGAGAACGAAGATTTATGGCAGGATGTGGGCTGTGTTTCGTGCTCGTATAGGAGGGTGATGAGTTCAGGAGGGTGGTGAGTGAACAGGAGGGATAGAAGGAGGATGATGACCAGGAGGATGATGAGGATACCGATGACGAGGACGAGGAGGATGACGATGATGCTGAAGGGCGAGCCAGATCTTCACTTATGGAGTCGGCCGTCACAGTCAGACGGGACATACCATTAGAAGCACAAGATGTTCGAACTATCCAGCGGCTAGTTCGAGCAATTGCTCGAACTATCCAGCGTCATGTTCGAGCAATTGCTCGAACATGACGCTGGCTAGTTCGAACCAACCTCCGTGTGTTCACTCCATCTGATCATGATGGAGTGGTGAGTTCGAACATGACGCTGGCTAGTTCGAGCAATTGCTCGAACATGACGCTGGCTAGTTCGAGCAATTGCTCGAACTAGCCGCTGGCTAGTTCGAACATCTCATGCTTCGCTGATGGGTTGGCGCTATGACGTCAAACTTGTACCTGCTTGGGACATGATTGGTGATGGTGGTGTTGACTAAGATGATGTTTTTTTCACGAGGTCGCCCCCTCGACCTTACCATCAACTAGCTGTGTGTAGGATGCCTGCACCCACATCAGGGCGCATACTGAACGGTACCGTGCGATGAAATGGTACGAGTTTAGTATGTACCGTCGCACGACACCGACTGCGCGTAGTGGCTTGACGCCCATCGTCTGCCATAGCCCCAGCCAGTGTCCCTACTGGTCGGGTTCGTGGTGGTGCTCCGAGCGAAAAAAAGCTAGGGAATTGGCGGCGCGGGTCACACGCTCCTGCATATCTGGCCCAGCGCGCACCTTCATCGATTTCGTGCACCACCTGCCGAAGGTCTCGCTGTAGTAGGTCGTCTGGACGGAGCTGCGGCTGGTCAACCACACGACGTGCTCGATGCCGTCAAGGTCAGGAATGAATTCGTCATGCGAAGTGTCGTCTGGCTGCTTGGTGAGCAGGTTGATGTTCTCCTTGGTGAGCTCCATCCGCAGCTTGCGACGCGGGTTCGCCTCGGGCACCACACGAATGGAACAACGAGCACCTCCGTCGTAGACGACGTCGAGAGTGATCAGGTTCGGGATGTCGTCGATGCAGTCCTTTCTCGGCCTCTTGGGAACCCGATGCTCTGCAGCACCACCGTCGTCTGAATCTCCATCGTCGGCCAGGGGGTCGTTGGCAACGTCGGCCTGGTGCATGAGAAGGTCCGCAGCCTTGTTCCGAAGCTTCACCAGGTAGTCATGCATCGCGAAGTGACCCTTGAGCATGGAGCAGAACTTCTTGTCCTGCTTGTTGCACTTGACAACTTCGACTCCGTCGACGGTCTCCGTCTTCACCATCCAGGAGTTGAAAGGCGTCTGGCGCTCGTTCGCATCAACAATGCAGACCGCGGTATACCCACGGTCGAGTTTGATAGACATTGAACCAACGCCAACGCGAGTGCTAGTGACCACTGATCTGAGCCAACACGGCTAAGGAACTGCGATGGTAATGGTGCGTGGCGATGGCTAATGCGTTTGGGTTGTGGATGGTATGGCGATGGCGACTGTTCTGTGCAGGCGAATGCGTTGTGATGCTATGCGTAGGATTGTCGCTCGCTCTCTCTCTCTCTATCCCTTTAGCGTGCATAGGAACTCTGAGTGCATGTGTGCGTGTGTGTGCGTGCGTGCGTGCGTGAGTGTATGCGTGCGTGCGTGTGTGTACACTGCTACACCATGCGTACTCCATTGATGCTGTGTTATACAGGTGTTGCTAGAATCAGAAGATGATCACAATGTGACTTTAGCTCTTGCTTGGGGTGCGGGGGGCTATCTGATTTGGGCAGTACTAGGGCATCAACCTGCTGGGGCTGTTGGGGGTGGGCTGACTCCAAAGATCAGTTGCAGGCAATCCCTCTCGTGGTTTGGTCAGAGAGGACGCCCCCAGAGACAGCAGAAGAGCGCCTTCGCTCGCTCTCTCTCTCTCTATCCCTTTAGCGTGCATAGGAACTCTGAGTGCATGTGTGCGTGTGTGTGCGTGCGTGCGTGCGTGAGTGTATGCGTGCGTGCGTGTGTGTACACTGCTACACCATGCGTACTCCATTGATGCTGTGTTATACAGGTGTTGCTAGAATCAGAAGATGATCACAATGTGACTTTAGCTCTTGCTTGGGGTGCGGGGGGCTATCTGATTTGGGCAGTACTAGGGCATCAACCTGCTGGGGCTGTTGGGGGTGGGCTGACTCCTAAGATCAGTTGCAGGCAATCCCTCTCGTGGTTTGGTCAGAGAGGACGCCCCCAGAGACAGCAGAAGAGCGCCTTCTGGCCCTCCCCCAGCAGCGGCCTCGGCCCATCGGGCCTCACCTCCCTGGTCGCCCCGAGCAGCTCAGGACGACGACGCGGAGAGTACCATATTGGAGACTGGAGAAGGAAGGGGGAGGAGGAGGATGATGAGGATGGGGAGGATGAGGAGGAGGAGGAGGAGGAGGAGGAGGAGGAGGAGGAGGAGGAGGAGACCGAGGAGGGGCATGATAAGTTGGGGGAGAACTGATGCTATAAGGAGGGCGGGAGGGACAGCAGCAGCAGAAGTAACTGGAAGGATGCGGTACTTGAGGACGGTTTAGACAGCCCAAGTAACCCGTATACGATTTGGGGTTCTCGTAAAACCGTTTGGGGAGGACGGTGGTGTTGAAGACCGATTTTTATGGCTTGTTTTGTCGTTTGTTTTTCTCTCTCTGCAGCGGACGCGTATTCCACTTCTTCCTCCTCTTCCTCTCCTCCTCCTCTTCCTCCTCCTTCCATCCTCCTCCTCCTCCTCCTCCTCCTCCTCCTCCTCCTCCTCCTCCTCCCTGCTTGCGCGAGTCCGTACAGGACACCGCTGCGTTGGATTCGCACTCGCATCTGACAAGCGAACGGGTCTGGAAACAATGGCTGCACCGCCTTCGCGATGACAGCCAAGGGAGATACGCAAGATCGCCACGGCCAGCCACGACCAACATCAAACATGAATATCATTGAGGGCGTGAGAGATAGGATTTATTATCTGAGGAGGTGAAGGGACTGCTGTCTACGGGCGCCCCCTCCCGCGGGCGCGACCCCTGCCCTTCGCAGCACCACGGCCCGCGGGGCCCTTAGAGGCTTTCGGGGCGGGCGCTTCAGCCTCGCTGCAACTCGCCGTCTCGGCGCGGCGCTTCATAGGGCCCGAGGGGAGCTCAGGGGGGCGCAAAATCTCACAGTCTTTCTCAATTGCCTTCACATTTGTGAGGGTCGGGATCTGGATCTCGATAGAAGTGCTGGACCTTCTCGGCCCAGCAGGCCCGCGACTGCACTGGACGACCACTGGAAAGCTACTCCAAACAACGTTTGCAATTGATGAGTCCTTGGCTGGCTGCGCGGCAAAGAAAGGGCACAGAAACGGGTCCTTACTCTTGGCTCCCCCGTTGGTCGCAGCTGGGAGGTCGAGCTTTGGCACAATCCACATTTTGCAGGGGAGCCCTTCGAAGGAAGACCTCAAGTCCACTTCTACTGCGCCAGTCGGCACCTTTTCGCCGACGCCAATCACGGGGGAGAGAGGCACCAGCACAAGGCCACCAGGCTTAAATCGCGAGGTAGCGAACAAACCTTCACACACAGTTTTCGGTGACAACGAATACTGAACCTCTAGATTCACATCATGACAGTTCTCGAAGGCAGCATAAAGGGCGGCCTTGACAGCCGAGCGGGCCTTGTCAATCATGATGTCCTTGTGCTCCTATGCGCGGACGGGCCCCTTTCCTCCCCTTCATCATTCCTCTGTCTCCTCCCTCCTCCTCCTCCCTCCTCCTCCTCCTCCTCCTCCTCCTCCTCCTCCTCCTCCCTCCCTCCTACCTCCTCCCTACCCTTCTCATCCTTCCTCCCTCCTCCTCCTCCCTCCTCTTCCTTCGCTTCTCCGCTCCCTCCTGATAGCCCCTCCTCCCTCCTGTTACTCCGTCTTACCTCTTCAAGTCCTCCTCATCCTCCTCATCCTCCTCCTCCTCCTCTGCTTCCTCCTCCTCCTCCTCCTCCTCCTCTGCCCCCCTGTGGGCAATGCTGTCGGCTCCATCGGGCCGTGCTCCGACAGCGAAGCCACCAGCTTGTCGTTGGGGACGAACACCTGGCGGTGGAAAGGACGGGGGGGAGAATGGATGTTGGGAGGAGGCCATCCCGGATGCTGGTTTCGTTGGTTGGCAAGTTGTTTTTGATCCCGAAGGTTTGCTGTTCGATTTGGGGAACGCAACTTACTCAAACCAATGTGTTGTATGGGGGTAAGTTGTCAATATCTCTATCATTTATGGTTTCGCCCTTCCTCTCTAGGTGTACTACTTCGTTCTATGCCATCGCCACCCTATCTCTCTCTCTATATATATATGTTGTGCATTTTCCACTATATAGTTGCGTACACATGCGAAGCATATTTGGCATCCATATATACACAATTGTACATGTAGGTGTGTGTACAGCAAACCACACTGTGCACCCTACATACCACATATATGTGCGTACACATACAATACCCCATCTACCAAATATCCACATATACATATATATATACATATATATACAGATACATACAAGCCCACAGATGTGTACATATGTATCACATGGTGGAGCCAACCCTATCCCCACTATGTATGTGTACCGATAGGTGACAATGGTAGCGGATGCGCCTTGAAGCCGTCGGCCATGGCGTCGAAGGCCACCTCGATGGTCTCGGAGTCCGTCTCCAGGAAGGGGTCGGCCTGGCTGGTCAGCTTCGCCACGGTGTCCGTCAGCTCCTTGACCTGGTACTTGATATTCATCTCGTCGTCCTTCTTTTGGACCCAAGTGCCAATCACGAAGCCCATGGACTGCGCCGCCGTGGCCGTGAGCCCTGTGGCGCCGAACTCCACCAAGCCTTTCTCTTGTTTGGGCGAGACCACCTCATCATACTCCCAGGGGGGCTTCACAGACTTGGTGTCGGGGAACTTGTTGTAGAGCTCCTTGAGGAAGGCCTGCGCGCAGTCAGCCGTCGAGGAGAACGTCGCACGGGTCTTGGCGCGCTTGTTGTGGATTGTCATCACCAAACGAACCTGGAGGTCCCCCATGATCTTAGAAACGAACGCGGGTGGCAACTCTTTGAACTTATTCAAGTACTCCCTTGCACATCTGATCCTGGCCACTGCCTCGATGCACTGCGGTTTCAGCTTGCCTCCGATGGCGGAGAAATCCGCCGACGACAAGAGCTTGCTCTCGTTGTTCTTGCTGAAGCTTTCTGGTGATGTTATGCACGCCTTTGCCAAACTCAATATGTATTCTGGCCCCTGGAGGAACTCGAGCTCCGCCAACGACTTCCAAGTCTGAGCTCCAACCTTCCGCGAAAACTTCAAGCCATTGGAAAACTCCCTGAGGTCCTCGAGGAAGTGGGCGTCACTGCCCCCTGACCACTTGCCGACAAACAAGCACATTGCCGAGATCAGAGGCTCCATGCCCGAGCTCTCCTTCCCCAAGTCAGCAGCGATGGCATCCCACTTGGGGTCCTTGAAAGCCTGAGGGGGAAGCAGCACTGGGAGGAGGAGGAGGAGGAGGAGGAGGAGGAGGAGGAGGAGGAGGAGGATCATACTGAGAATGACGAGGAAGAGAAGCAGAAGGAGGAGGAGGAGGATGAAGAGGAGGAGGAGGAGGGAGCTGACGGAGTGGGGGGAGGTTGAGGATGATGACCACACAAAGAGGAGGGGGGATAGGTAGCACCAGCATCGGCAACGCAGGTTTACCGAAGTGCCTTGATGTTCATCTGCGCACTCTTGTGGATCTGCAACAAGAGTCCGACCTCAGTGAGCTCCTGGTTGGACCCGTGGGTTTTGTTGAAGGCGTCCGCCAAGAACGTCGGTAGCTCGGGGCACACTTCTTCAACTTGGTGTCGAATCACTTGCCACTCCAGCCCCTTCTCAAGAGGCTCTCTGAGGGACGCACATTTCTCCAAGACTTTGGTTTTACATATCTTCCCGTCCTCGTTCGCGAACTCCCTCGTCCAGTCGCAACAAATGCACTCGTTGTTCACAATGCGCAATGTCCCGTTAGTGTGGGAGGCGGCCACTGTCAGAAGGCGCATGTCTTGTTTCAATATGTGGGGCAGCATCCCGTCTGACCCACTGGCCAGGTCGAACTGGAAGGTGGCCAGGTCCTCGAACTTCTCGCGGTTCGGGCTCACCTCGAATGCGACGCATGTGTTGGCCTCGCTGTAAGAGAAGCCGTGGTTGGATATCTTGTGCAACAATGCGTGTACGCTGTGTGCTACTAATCCAAGCCCCCACCTGTTCCTCGGGTGTGGGGCTACCTTGTCTGGTTTCTCCCACGTCCTGTATAGCAGACCGTGATCTCCGAGCAGTTTCAGGATTTGGTCAGCTGCGGCACGCTTCTGCTTACTGTGCACGTCGTTGCTCAACATCTCTGCGCACGTCGCATTAATTCTCGGAGCCACATCTCTTAAGTTTTTTTCCGTGGTCCAGTCCAGCCCTGGCTCACACTTGAAATCGGTCATCCTGCTGAAGGAAAGGTGGGCGCTGGGAGCGCAATGGGGCTCCGCCGAAAGGCTTGAGCCCAAATGTCTATGACCGACGGGGCGCCTTTGCACAAATCTTCGAACTTCAGGAAAAAATATTGCAGAATAATTCCAAAATCAGGCCGATGCTGCCCGAAAAACGCGTGCGGGACCACCTAGATTCAAGGTTTCTTGGGGGGCGCTAACCTACTTAGCGGCCCTTGGGTAAGTAGGTTAGCTAAGTACTTACTAAGGGTTAGCTAAGTAAGTTATAACTGGTTATGCTAAGCTGTTGAAGTTACTTAGCATGGTTACGGTAAGTAGTTAGCTAACCTACTTATTAACCAGCCCAACCACTTGAATAGGTTATCCTAACCTATCTATCCTGTTAGCATAACTTCCTAACTAGTTAGGCACGTTATAACTAACATAGGCAACATATAACTTGCTTATAAGTAACATACTAACTACATATAACCACTTATAACATACCTATCCTGCTTACGAAGCAGGGCGGTGATTCAAGAACCGAAAAGCCGGAGGACCTCGGGAGCATCACAAATGGTGGATGAGCGTGCAGCGCCTCTACCCTGACATGTGGGGGGTGCAGGAGCACGAGACCATCATGCAAGCCCTGGAGCTGATGGTAGGCTACGACGGCCTGGATGTCACCAACGTCGCAGGCGCGGAGCTCCTCCTCCGCAAGGCCCAGTTGATCGAGCACTCGTACTCTGACGCTGGCCCGGCTGCAGCGGGCTTGGCAGCGTCGTCCGGCGAGGGCGGCAACAAGAAGAAGGGCGGCGCGGGCAAGGGCGGCGGCCGCGCTGGCGTGCACGACGAGATTCAGATCTTCATGGGAGCGCACAAGGAATTCGGGGATACCCTCCTCGACCCGCAGCTCCTCGACTACGTTGCGAAGGAGGTTGAGCGCGACGCGCAGGTGATGAAGCAGGTCAGGAAGGCGCGCGAGGAGCGGATCCTCGCGCGCAAGGCCGATGGTTGAATCGGCGTGGCGGCGGCCTGCTCCCGGGGCCGCCGCCGCTACGACGAGGGAGGCAGCGCCTGCAGAGGGCTGGGGCGCTGGCAGTTTTGGAGGACAGCCCGGGTAGGATTGGCGCTTGCCGCATGATGGCCGGCAGCGTGATTTGCTGCCGCTCCCGCATTTGCCCGGGGGGAGCGCCGACGGTGTGAGTTCTGTTTCGCATGCTGGAGCTCGACCGTCTCGCGCCGTGCGTCGGCGTGCTGAGAGGCGGGGCCACGACGTGGACTGGGCCAACTTCATGATCGACACGCTGAACGAGATGGCGGGTGGGCCAGTGCCGGTGGGCGCTGGAGCGGGCGGACCCAGTGTTGGCCAGATGCGGCGCTTGGAGCGCCTGAAGGCCGCCGCGCGTGCAGCGGGGCCGCCTCCGGAAGGCATGAGCGGCGAGGGAGCCCTGAGCGAGCTCCTCGCCAAACGAGGGTGCGGCGGGGAGCCTGCCACCCTCGCGCCCCTCGAGATTGACTTGCTCTCCGTGCCTCCAGAAGGGCATCGGTCACGCGGCCTCGCGGAGGTGGCGGGAGACGCAGGCGTGCGGATAGCCGAGGGGCTGATGAGTCAGATCGCGCCTAAAGATGTGGCAGGGAGGAAGCGAGAGGAGAGTGGACTGAAGCGAACATACAGCGATCCTCTGCTGCGAGATCGGCGGTACTACGCCCGCCTGGCGAGGCATCTCGCGAGCAGGGGGCTCATCGAGTTTCGGAGGACTTGCGTGGAGCAGGTCGGGCTTTTCTCGGTCTGAAAGAAAAGCGGCGAGGTGAGACTCATCGTGGATTCCAGACTGTCGAACACCCACTTCGGGGAGCCGGACGACGTGCACTTGGCGAGCGGGGCCTCCATGGGGTCCATCGAGGTGGACGCGGGGATGCCGGTCTCCTTGGGGCAGGTGGACATCGCGGACGCCTTCCACGCGCTGGCCCTGCCGTCGGAGCTCGTCAAGTTCTTCGGCATGCGGAGGCTAGCGGCCGGCGACGCCGGAGTGACCGAGTGCGAGGGGGCCCCCGTGGGCCCCGACGAGATGGCGGTGCCGTGTTTCGCGGCCGTTCCCATGGGATGGTCACTGGCGCTGGGCGTGTGCCAGGCCGTGCACGAGGAGGTGGCGCGGCTCGTCGCTTCGTTGCCCGACAGCCGGCGACTGGTCGACGGGCGGGTGCCTCCGCCGCTGGACCCGCTGGTGCACACGCAGTACGTGGACAACTTCGCGGCCTTCTCGCAGGACTTCGGGGCCGCCGAGGGAGCCGCGGAGCTCGTGAACGAGAAGATGCAGGAGCTGGGGCTGCCGACGCACGGCGTGGAGGCCAGCGTCGGCGGCAACTGCCTTGGCTGGAGTTTCGACCCCGACGAGGCGGCAGTGGCGCTAAGCCCAGCGAGGCTTTGGCGGCTTCGCTTTGGCGTGCGCGAGCTGCTGTCGAGGCCGCGGGTCTACGTCTGGCAGGTGGAAAAGTCGTGCTTCGGGGCAGTGTACGGGTTCATCCGCGCGCACCGGGACGAGCTCGTGGCATGGTGGCCCGCCGTGCGGCGGGAGCTGCGGTGGGCCGTGAGCCTGCTGCCCCTGGTCCGTCGCGACCTGGCTGCTGATTTGGGGGCGATTGTGATGGCCTCTGACGCCCCGCCGTGGGGGCGCGGGGTCGTCGAGGGCGAACGCGACCCAGCCCTGGTGCAGCGGGCTGGCCGCGTGAATGAGAGATGGCGATGCAGCAAGGACGGCGAGCTGAGTGCCAAGGCTAGGCTTCATGCTCGCTGCCGTGACAATGACGACGATAATGATACCGGCCAGGACGTCGGCGACGCGCCCCGCGACTTCGACGAGGCGCCGCCTGCGCTGATGTCTGGGCCCTGGCGGACGGTGAGTGCGGCCCGGTGGCGGCAGCGCGAGTCTATGCCTATGCTTGAAACACGTGCAGCCCTCTGCTGGGCCTTGAAACACCAGCTCCGTCGTCTTCATAATCATGGTCGTCGACTCCTCTTTGTCGTCGATGCGGTGGCGGTGGCACTGATGCTGAGCAAGGGCCGATCGTCAGTCAAGGGGGTGAACCGCATCTGCAGGCAGTGGGGGGCCCTGTGTCTCGTCACGGGGGTGAGTCCAGCGGTCAGATGGGCGATGTCGGAAGATAACCCCGCGGACGAACCCCCCCGTCTGTATCAGCCGCCTGGGCCGGAGCTTTACCAGGCATTCCTCGGCGCGCGGCCCACGGGGCCCGAGCGCGGCGAGCCTGGGCGAGCTGCAGGCCGCTCTGCTCGGGATGCTGGCTCGCCGAGCGCCGCGGCCGCTCCAGGGGGGCGAGGCGGCGCTGCCGGCGGCGGGCGGGGTGGCGCGCCAGCGGCGGGCCGCGCGCACGGCGCGGAGCCAGATCGCCGCGGCGGTCGCGCTGCCCGAGGGGCCGAAGCGGGAGTACCGCCGCGCGGCCCGCAAGCGGCGCCTGCCGGAAGCCGAGACGAGCTGGAACCAAGGTCGGACCTTCCTCGAGTCGCGGTCGGTGTCGACGACCCAGGAGCAGTTGTACGCGTCATTGGGCGTCGGAGAGACGCCTCCCGCTGGACACGCTGGAGCAGGAGGACGAGGCCGTGGTGCTGCGGAACGACGCGATGTACTTCGAGGGAGCCACCGCCGGGGATTTCAGCAAGCTGAGGGCGGCGGCGGCGTTCCACTGGAAGCTGGGCCGCGCCGGGCTGGACCTGAAGCGAGCGCGCCGGGCCCAGGTGGGGTTCGCGAAGCTCGCGCCTCCGGCCACGCGGCTGCCCATGCCGCAGGTGGTGATGGCGATCATCGTGAGCTGCATGATGTTCCTGGGGAGCCCCTGGCAGATGGCGGCGCGCGTGGCGCTGATGTACGCGCTGTACCGTCGGCCGGTGGACATCGTGCCGATGAAGCCGGAGGAGCTCGTGGCGCCGCTGGCAGGGGCCGGCTCGGGACACGCCCTGTGGAGCGTGGTGCTACACCCGGCCGAGGGCCTCACGCCGTCGAAGGCCGGTCTGTTCGACGAGTCGCTGGTCATGGACAACGACGAGTACGACGACTTGCTGCCGATGCTGGCGCGGCTCAAGAGCGAGTCGGTCGGCCGGCTGTTCCCGTTCGAGTACGTGGAGCTGGCGAAGCACTTCGGGAACGCCGTGCGGGAGCTCAACCTGGAGGCGATCGGCATCAACCACTTGCACCAGCGCAGGCACGGCGGCGCGCCCGACGAGATTGCCAGCAAGAAGCGGGATCTCCAGGGCGCGCAGCGGCGAGGGCGCTGGGTGAACGTCAAGTCGCTGCGCCGGTACGAGAAAGGCGGGCGGCTCAACCAAGTCCTGGCCCGCCTGTCCAGGGGGCGCCCTCGAGCACGCGAAGTTGTGCCGGAGCCAGACTGGGCGACTCCTCTCAGGGGCCTGCCAGCCGCCGCCGCCCGTGCCCCACGGGGACAAGTCGCCCTCGAACTCTTCAGCGGGACGGGGCGCTGGGCGCGGGCGCGGCGGCAGACGGAGGGGCTGAGCGGCATCCCGGCTTTCGAGTGGGACCTGCGCCATGGAGAGGAGCTCGACCTCACCCTCAGGTCCAACCAGAGGCTCATCGCTCATCAGGGGCTGGATCCGCGCGGGGCTCGTCTGCGCCGCGTGGGTCGGGCTGCTGTGCCCCTCGTGGCCCATGGCGCGGCGGGGTGGATGATCAGGACCGCCGCCGCTCCGCAGTCGAGAGCACATCATGGGACTTCCTAGCCTGAGTCCGAGAGATGCCCTCGAGGTCCTTGTAGGGAACAAGCTAATGCAGTTTAGTGCCAGTGTCCTGCAGCTCTGTCTCCAGATGCGAGTCCCTGCGGTTCTCGAGAACCCCCACTCCTCTCGCGTCTGGAACGCACCTCCCATTGCGCGTCTCACGAATCATGCCCGGGCCCGGCAGACCGTCGTCGATTTTTGCCAATATGGGGTCCCTTGGCGAAAGCGCACCAGGCTCCTCTCTTTTTGGATCGACCTTTCGGCTGTAGAGGCGCTCTGTAAATCTTGTAATGGTGTCTGCTCCAGGTCCGGTGTCCCACATGTCGAGCTGAGTGGCAAAGCGCCACCAGCCCCAGGCCAGGCAAAAGAGCTCCGGAGTAAGATTGCGGAGCCATACCCCCGGCCCTTGTGCAGGGCCCTCTGTAAGTGCTTTCGACAGGCTCTGATTTTTAAAACCAGTCAAACCCTCATGCCGAAGTTTGTCCAGATCAGCTGGTGAGACAAGCTAATGGTTGGTGTCGGCCCGTGCGGGCCAGTAGAACTCTGTGGATCGTTGTTTCGGGCAGGAACGGTGTGGCCACAGCTCAGTGTTGAAAGGCGGCGAAGCCACTTTGCGCTCTCAGCTCGTGCCCAGATCGATGCACTCGCAGTCAGAAGAAAAGAATCGTCTGGCCCAGCAGCGAGAGCGGGATGATGCTTGTGCTTGCACGTGAATCACCTAAACACAGGATGCGCCATGGCCGCACAGAAATCGGTAGGAAAAGTCGCCCCTGGAAAAAAGCGGCCGGGGCCTGGGCGGGAGCATGTCCGCATTCTTATTTTGCGGACTCACTCCCGTTTAGGTTTGGGTTTTTTTCCCAACCCTCCTTGGTTGGGTATTCGTTTTGAATAGAGCAGTGTGGTCGCGTCCTTCCTCCTCCCGCCTCCCGCCTCTTTCCTGCCTCTTTCTGTCTTGCCTGCGGGGGGCTGCGATCTGTGAAACTGTCGCCACTTTCGAGGCCTGCTGGGGGAGTGAGGGCGACGCGCGGACCCAAATTAGACCTCGCCATTCCTGGGGGGCTGCGATCTGTGAAACTGTCGCCACTTTCGAGGCCTGCTGGGGGGCTCAGCATAGAGGGTAATCGCGGCAGATTCAAATTAGACCTCGCCATCCCAGGGGGGGGGGGGAGCTGCGATCTGTGAAACTGTCGCCACTTTCGAGGCCTGCTGGGGGGTCCAGCATAGAGGGTAATCGCGGCAGATCCAAATTAGACCTCGCCCTCCCTGGGGGGCTGCGATCTGTGAAACTGTCGCCACTTTCGAGGCCTGCTGGGGGGCCCAGCACAGTGAGGGCCACGCGCGGATTTAAATTAGACCTCGCCATCCCTGGGGGGCTGCGATCTGCGAAACTGCCGCCATTTTCGAGGCCTGCTGGGGGGCCCAGCACAGTGAGGGCCACGGGCAGATTCAAATGAGACCTCGCCGTCTCTGCGGGGCTGCGATCTGTGAACCTGTCGCCACTTTCGAGGCCTGCTGTGATCCCCGTTTTCGAAGTGGCTAGGAGTGCTCAGGAATTGTAAATCATCAGCTTTATCAAGCCCTTTTCCTGTAGCAGTGTCCTGCGAGTCTCCCGAATTCCGTCTGCAGACATATGTAACCCTCGCTCCGTCATCGCCCCCTTATAAAGTATCCTAAACTATTTGCGCCCCGCTTTTGCGCAGGGGTTGGGTACGTCGCCAGGGTATTTTTTTGTTTCTGGGCGGGGCTTCCTTTTGCAACCCACCTTTTCCGACGCCGTTTCCTGCCAACCAGCTTCGGCCCCTCCCGGCCCTCCCTGCCGAATCCTTGGTTTCAGGGGCAGGAACGGTGTGGCCACAGCTCAGTGTTGAAAGGTGGTAAAGCCACCTTGCGCTCTCAGCTCGTGCCCAGATCGATGCACTCGCAGTCAGAAGAAAAGAATCGTCTGGCCCAGCAGCGAAAGCGGGATTATATATATACACATACATACATACATACATACATACATACATACATACATACATACATACATACATACATACATACACACATAAATACATACATACATACATGCATACATACATACATACATATGCATATGGCTGCGCGTGTATGAGTATGCGTGTATATATATAGAGAGAGAGAGAGAAAACAAAACAAAAAAAAGGGAGAGAGAGAGAGAAAGAGAGAGAGAGAGAAAGAAATACATATATATATATATACACGTGCTCTCTCTCTCTCTCTCTCTTTCTCTCTCTCTCTCTTTCTCTCTCTCTCTCTCTATTTCTCTCTCTGTCTCTCTTTCTTTCTTTCTTTTTTTTTTTTCTCTCTCTCTCTCTCTCTCTCTCTCTCTCTCTAGTCTCGGCTCGAGAGTGCTCTGCACTCAGACCGCAGCTACGACGCGAAGCGCCCCGCCTCGGAGCCAGACTCCCAGGCCTCGCGAGACCGGAGGGGCCCCAGCAGGACCCTACTGATTCGCGTCACCTCTCCGCACCAGAGTGCCCGCAGCAATGGCCCCCAAGAAGCCGGAGCGCCGTCACTCTTCAAAGCAGCCTCCGAGCTCCCGCCCCACGCGCCCTGCTGCTGATGGGTCCCTCCTTCAACGCAAGCAGGACTGCATCGCAGCGTTCAGGCAAGCGGGGTCTGACCGCCCCACGGCCGCCTACAACGGGCTAGCCGAACTGAACGCGGACGAGCTCCAGGCAAAGTACGACATGCACAAGTCCAACACGAAGAAGCTTGGCAGCGCCCTTATCCGCATGTGCGCCGCCAACCAGATCAGCTACACGCTCGACCACTACCAGCGCAGCAAGCCTAAGCGCACTGGCAGTGACACATCGCACCCACCATCGGGTTCCGCACGTCTTCAGGCTGCGGACACTCAATTCATTGCCTTGGACCCTGCCTTTTGGAAGGTCCCTGTTCTTGCCGAACCCACCTCGCCTGACGACGGCAAGACGTGCAGGCCCAGCATCAGCCTCCACGACTTCGAGAGTGGCGAACGGCTGCTGCAACACCACCTCGGGCAGGGCAAGCGAGCCACGGGCCAGCTCGCGATTGCTGCCATGGGCCCGAAAAACGACAACTACGTCGGTACCGAGCTCGCCGTCCCCGTCCTGAAGCGCCACCCCAAGGCGCCCAAAGTGGTCCACACGCACGCCCCCGTGATCGTGTACCAGCTGGGCACCAAGGAGGTCGCCTGCACGGATAAGGTAGCCGTCGCCACCATCGACCCCGCCGACCACGTCTGCTGGATTCGGGCGACCATACACGAGACCGAGGCCATTGCCACAGCCCCCTCCATGCACCAGGCCTTCGAGGACCAGTTCTCGGGAGGTGCCCCCGTGAACGGTGGTCCACGCGCCAAGGGCCCTTTTCGAGGCGACTCCGCTCCACAGGACAAGGCGCGCCAAAAGCACAAGGAGTCTAAGAAAGACGCTCGCCGCCAGGAGCTCGATAGCCAGCTCCAGGACACCTTCAAGGCCCTCTTCCACGGCAACTTTAAAGCCGTCACCATCCTCGAACCCTGCAAAAGCCTAGGCAGGTTTGGATCGGGCGTCGGAAAGAGGTCCCTGGCTGCCACCTTCGGCGTCAGTCTCCAAGCGGTCGACAAGGTCCTGGCGGGATCCGGGCAACTCGGTGCCACCTACGACCTCAGCAACGTAGGTGCAGACGAGCCCACCGCCGACAAGTATCAGACCGTGTGGTTCCCTGAGGACCAGCCCATCACGATGGCAGACGCGTTCCAGAAGTCGGTGGAGCTCAAGGCCCTGGGAGTCGTCAGGCACGGCAAGTCAGGCCTGCTGGGGATCCGTGTTCCGCAGGGGTCTGACGTCGCCAAGGCCGCCGCTGTCAGCATCCGCGGCTGCGAGGCCACCCTCGCCAAGACGCGCTACCGCATCACTGGCATTGCGTCACGCCACGCCACGCTGACCCAGCTCGCCAAGACTCTCACGGGCCCGTCCGTCAAATGGGACTGTGAGGTCTACCACACCGCCTGGACCCAGCCACTGCGGCCCAGTTTGCCCTAGTGCGCGCCCATCGGCCCCCACTCACCTATACGGTGCAGGTCGCGGGGGGCTCCATCCCGTGGAGCATCGCCGAGGCCCCGCTGGCTGAGGTGGCGCCGAAGCGGGACAACGTTACCATCGTCGCGCCTACCACCATCACAGAGCCTGCGACGCCGCCAGCCGGTGGTGGCGGCTTCAGCCCCGCCACCGGCACACTCCTCACCAAAGCGGCCCAGAGCCCCTACCTCCACGACCTCACGACTGCCACGCCCAAGGCAAGGGCGTCGCACCGCTCCTGACCCCCAAGGAGGAGCCTTTAGCCAAGCGCCACCGCTCCTCCAGCGGGAAACGTGACGCCACGCCGCCCGCAAGGCACCCCCGCGCCCCAGGCCGCAGCTCTTCTGCGCCCCCTCACGGCACGGACGGAGCCGCTGAACCGACGGCCGCCCCAGGACCAGGTGGCCACGACCCCTGGCTTGGCACGGCCGCGGCGGACGGAGGGGGCCACACCGAAGGCGCCGCTGCCACAGCCGCCGAAGTACCAGGTGACGTCGTTGACGTCGAGATCCTCTCATCAGGCGATGAATACAGCGAGGCCTCCCCCGAACTCAACACCTTCGGCGAGCGCTTCGCATCGGCCTCTAAACCGCCCGATGCTGCCACGACCCGCATCCAGCACATGGAACAGCAGCACGAGCTACTAGCCACCACGGTGGATAACATGCAGATGCAGCTTGCGGGCGTTCTCTCCTCCCAGGCCACACTCACGGAGCACGTTTCAGGGCTAGAACGGGGGCTTGCCACCGTCGTCACCCAGCAACAAACGGCAACCGCCGACGCCGCTGCACTGCGCGGCGATATCCAGACCCTCCTCGGGCACCTCACGGGAGGCACCATCCACCTGCCACAAGCGGCCACTCTGGAAGTTAAGAAGGAGGAAGCCGCAGCGGCCGCCGAGCCCGCGGCAGCCTGCAGTGCGACCGACCAGCCAGGCCAGGCCACCCCATGGACGGGGCCCCCAGGGGCCGACAAAGGCAAGGACAAGGGTCGGGCCACCCAGGACCCGTATTGAAGGTGCCTCAGAGAGCCCGCCTCAGCCCTCCGAGGAAGCGCCTTCAGAGGCACCGCTCCCCTCTTCGCGTCGTATCTCTTTCTTGTTACCTCATGTCTGTTTGGGCAGCAGCACGCGCAAGCTCTCTGGTGTAGGGACACCCGTAGTCTTGCAGGGGGCGTGATTGTAGCGATGTACATGAGCATTCAGGGGTGTATGAGGTCGTGTGCTGCCACGCAGCTTTCGGCTCATCGCTCGCGCCGCCCGCCAGGCCTCGCCATCATGCGGCGCCTCGCCTGCGGCCTGGCCCTCCCCTCGCTGGCTGGAGCACACCCGTCTTCAGGCGGTGCGCCCCAGCACGGAGGAGAGGCTTTCCTGCGACATGCGGAGCGTAGGACGTTCTTCTACCTTTACGATGACAGCAGCTACAAATACGATCACAGCGCCATTTTGGACCCGATCGTGAACAGCACCGCCGCCGCTGGTCCGTGCGGCACCGGGCTGCTGGGCGCCCCCGCGAGCGCCTGGCCTGAGCAGCACCAGGGGCCCTGCCCCACGCGCTGCCCCCCTGGGACTTCGACGGCTACTACTATGCCTACGCCGAGTACCAGCACGTCTCCTACGAGCACGCCCTCGTCAACTACGACACATGCATCGCAGTCGACCGCCGAGTTTGCCGCAGCTGAGCTGACTCCTGCGTCCTCCGGCCACGCCTCGCACCGCATGCAAGTTCAGCTACGAGGGCTACCATCACTCAATACGACGCCTGCGGTCGACCGTCGCACAGCATATCCTCGATGGCACCCTGTCTTCAGCTTGTCCTCGACCGTCGTGCAGCATATCCTCGACAGGGCCGCTGGCAAGGCCCAGGCACGCAGTGGCGGCTTCAGCCCCGCTGCAGTGCCCTGGCTGCCACCGCCCCCGCATGAGGCAACGCACGCCGCGCACGACCACCTGCGAGAGTTTCCACCGACCACGACGCCTGCCGCCGTACGTCGCACCGTGTACCCTCCAGAGTGTCGCACCCCCACAGCGTGCCGACCTGACAGCTTCGACATTACTGACAGCGGTGGGCCGTGCCACGCTGGAAACCACGCCGCTGAGCCAGCACCGCAGACGGCTCCACCGTGGCCCCCACAGACCACAGGCGCCTCGCTGCGAGCCATCTGGCTCCTCGTGCCCTACCTGTGCATCACCGTGGAGCCCAACACGCTATGTGGGCTGCTAATTATGGCCGTGCTTAGCACCCACGCACACGGCCTGACTACCAGCAACACAGCGAGTCCCGCTTCCCCTCTGTGCGCCAGGGGTGGACCTGATGAGGACCCCGCCTTCTGGCACCTGATGAACATCCGAGCACGGCTCATCCCGTGCGCCGCGGCGTGGGCACCAGGTGAGGACCATCAGGACGTTTTCTGGGCATGGCTCGAGGACTGCGTCCCGCACGTCCTGGCGACGCTCCATCTGCCACAGTACGACCACCTTTTCCAGGAGGACTCCGCGGAGAAAAACGACGCCCTGCGTCACCGCACCGCGGTCGACATGTGCGAGGATATTTGGCACAGAGCGGGCCCCGACAGACAGCGCACCAACCGCAACCTCACTCGTATTCAGGGCAGCCACGAGTACCCCACCCGTTACCTTGGCCTCCTTCTGGAATACCAGTGCGCTCGTGCCCAGCTCGTCGGCCCTGAGGCTTTCGCGGCACCACTGCCGCCATACCTCTCACGGGCCACGCCTTGCTGCCAAGAGGCCTCCCTCCGCCCGACCAAGACGCCCTGGCGTATCTCGTGGATGCGATCCCGCACCACCCGCTAGACCTGCAGCCGCTTGTCGAGGCGGAGCTCGCCGCGGCACCGATGGAACCGCTAAACCTACCACCGCCCGCTGGCCCCCCCGCCCAAAACGCCACGTGTGACAGCCCGCGGCCGACGCTGAACCGCTTCTGCTCCAGCACGCAGCTGCCAGCGATATCAGCAACATATCCCTGGACTCGTTCCACGTGTCGGACGATAGCCAGAACGACTCCATCCACGACACGGAAACCCAGGACCCCGACGGCACGCCACCGCAAAGTGACGCTGCCCAGCGCGACCGTGACAGCGATCCCCACACAGGGCGCTCCCTGTCGCGCAGCAGTGCGCCCAACAACTCGGCCCAGGCCGACCCCAGCGCACAGCTCAGCGACGCCGAAGGTGCCACCGCCGCCGACGAGCCAGGCCATGCCACCGCACCGCCAGCTCCCACCAGCCCGCGCAGTGGCGGCTTCAGCCCCGCTGCAGCACTGGCTGGACCTGGGCGTCTTCAGACCTCAGGTGGCAGGGCCCCGTCCCGCACCCTTGTCCGCCGAGCTAACTCGACTGACTCCAACTCCAGCGCCGTCGACCACTGGCAGGCTGGCCTCGACAACGATCCCATCGAGGACGCGTACCCCGACGCCAGCGGCTCCCATGAGGCCCCGCACAGCGCAGCGGCCTCTCGACGCTGCGGCTGTCTCATCTGCCTCTTCGTGGTCACGTACGCCATCTTGGTAGCCATGCCGTACCAGGACCAGATCGACGGGCACCTGCCGACACCGAGCCGAGACCCCAGCTACCGGCAGCGACGACGCCGTGAAGTTGCGGCACCAGGCCCATCCGTGTCCACTACGCCCCGACGCACAATAGCATACGACGCCGCGCCCGCCTTGTGGGGTCTTCTCAAGTGGACCAGCGCCAAACTCAGAGACATTGTCTCGGGCGGAGCCAGCGCAGTCGGGTCTGGCCTCTGGGGCGCCCTGAAATGGGCCAGCGGCAAACTCGGAGCCATCGCCACAGGCGGAGTGGTTTGCGGTCTCCTCCTGGTCGGCGCCAAACTTCTCGCTCAAGGAGCCGTCGGACACGTAGGAGCCCGCATCTGTGCGCGCGTCCTGGACTCACCCACGGCCCAGTGGTGCCTCCGCTGTTGCCAACCGATCAGGGGCCCGCGCGATGAGGCCCCACACACGCTTCCGCGCACGCATCCCGACGACCCCGAGAGCCAGCACGTGCATCCCCTTCGACACCCGCTGCTACAGGAGCACTACACCGCTGTAGTTGCCGCCGCAGTCGCCGATGTCACCACCGCCACCACTGCCGCCATCGCTGAAGTCACTGCCGCGGTATCGCGAGCCTCGTCTGTCACGCCACGGTCGACCAGCCCGTCCCCGCGAGACGGCCCCACAAGCGGCGCGGCCTCTGGCAAACCGCCGACTCACGAAGCCGCCGCAGCTCAGGCCACCGACGCCGAGGCAAGTGAAACACGTGAGCGCACCCTCGACGGCGACGGCGTGCACGGAGCGCCCGACGACGAAGCGGATGCAAGCAACGCCCGTGGTTCCTCTTCCGACATGGACACCCAACCACCACGACGGCGAGCACGCCACGCATCACCCGCCAGGCCCCAGGCGCCGTCAGGCCCTGGTACGCCCCACCCAGCCCTCTGGCCACCGACGCGCAACTTACGCAGCACCATCCAGCGCGACCCAGCGGTCCCCGTGCCGCCGACGAGCATCCTCACCTTCCTGTACCAGAACGGCTTTGCGCTTGGTAACAGTGGCGTGACTACGGAGGACATCGAAGACGCCCTGCGACTCTACGACCATCCTCGATTCACCCATGACCCAACGCTCCAAGCGGTGGCGCCGTGGACTGACATCATGCAGAGGCCCCCGAACCGACTCATTTGGGTGCTGGAAGACTCGGGCGGGAACTCAGGCGAGACGATCTTCCCCTACCTCACGTGGGACCTCCGTGCTCCTACCACTGACACGCCCACGGTCTTCTGGCACGGGACCTGCGGCGACCTTGCGGCCCGTCTCGTTTTCAACGGAGGTCACCTCCTGCCGGGCCCCCGCCGTGAAGCGAAGGGCCGAACCGCCACAAATGTCGGCCGCACGTACGTGGGTGTGCACCCGTCGCTGGCCGCGTGGTACGCGGTGCCGCCTCACCCGCCCCGCAGCCTCGAAGACGACACCCTCGCATGGGGACCCATCGCGCTCTGGATGTGCGAGGCTACCAAACCGCCGCGCGGTGAGAACTGGCACAACTTCGTGAACGGGGAGGCTCACGGAGCGCGCCTCATCTACCCACGGGTCCTGGGCCTCCTCATCCGCATGGACTGGTGTGCCCCCGCCGAAGCTGCCTCCAGGTGCCGTGCCCTTCCGCACACCTGTGGCATGGGCGACTGCACGCACGCCCTCCACATTGCCGGCTTCGATCACCCAGACCTCCGCGAGGCGGCTGAAGCCCGCGACCAGGAGGCAAAGATCTGGCGCCGGCTGGACACCGCGGCAGCGTGGCCACCGCCGAAGGCACTATACTCGCCAGAGGCAGCGCGAGCATGGGCTACACAGCACTACGACACCGAAGCAGCCACCAGGGCCGACCCCAACCAGCCCCGTCCGCGTGCCTCGCTTCGCAAGCTCCAGCTGGACCCGCAGCCACTGATCGACCCGGTGTACACTGCCACGGCGCAGGCTGTACCCGAGCGGTGGCAGTCTGACGTACGAGCGCCGCGCCCCAGCGGCTCCAGCCCTGGGGCCGCGTCTGGCCCATCGCACACCTCTCAGCCAGGTGCCGCCTCGGGACACAGTCCAGACCGCTCACAGACGGCATCGGGAGCCGACGACCGCCGTACGCCGTCCCTTATCAGCGCGGCCGCCGCCCTCGCCCGAGGCCATGCTCGCTCACGGCGCTCCGCCTCACGTTCGTCACGGCAGAGCGGCGGAAACTCCGCCTCTGACAGCAGCGACATCGATACGTGGGAGCACATCGAGACGGAAGAGGAGCCGACCGCCTACCACGTCCTCGCCTTCCACGTCCGCGATGTGCGGGCCCGTGTGAACGCCCCTGGCGTCGAGGTCTGGCTTGACCAGGGCGAGCATCACGATGGCGCCTACCTACCGTGGGGGGCGACCGTTGTGGGCCACCGCGTCACTGACCCTGCGGTTGCGGGTCGCGATGGCTGGGTCATCCTTCACCACGACCACGGCGACACCACCACCAGGCTCTGGGCACCGACCCAAGTCCACGTCAAGGCGGACGACACATGGCGCACGGTCATGATCGCAGCGGACCTGGGGCCCCAGTGGATCCAGCGCCATGCTGACGACGCTCGCCTCCCCGCGGAGGCGGTCCGCACTACAGGCAAGTCCTGGTTCGCCGACGTCTGGCCTTTGTGGGATCGACCCCGACCCCACCCAGACGACGCAGTCACCGACGAGCAAGCGTTCCCGCCCCTACCAGGACGCTGGATTTGCCGACAGTGCCGATTCCAATGCTGCCAGTATTGTGCTGCCCGCCGCAACACGCAGCTCGGCACCTCGGGCCAACCGACGTGCCCGGACTGCTCCCTCAGCGGACTGCGTGCACCTATGGACTGGTCCACGGACCACTCTTGCAACAGCTGGACGTGCGTGTACAGCACCGACGACAGGGCCGCCGACACATGTTGCCTCTCCAGCAGATGCCCGCATCCGCCTCGTCCGCACAGCCTGTTCGACGTCCGTGCCACAGGGATGCCTCCGCACATCCTCGCCCGCCAATACGGCAACGCGCCAGCCCAGCACGACATCATGGAGCCCCCCCGAGCGCCTTCAGGCCCCGGGGGGGGGCCTCCGCAACCAGGCCAAGCAGGATACCAGGGCCAATGGTATCTACCACCGAGGCCGCGTCGCGTCCCCAAGCAGGGATTGCCCGACGGCACGAGGCGGCCACCAGGGTTCACAGGGACGGGGAGGCCTGAAGACCCGTCTCCCGACCAACCGCTGTGGAAGGAAGGCTACGTGCTCTTCGGCCCGCACCAGGCCCTCAAGGAGGATTTCATCTTCAACAAAGCGGTGCGCCGACCTTACTCCCTAGCCATCACCAACATGCACAGGGATCGTGTCACAGTCAGGACCGTCTGCGAGTCTATCGCCGAGCGCATACACACTACCCGCACGCGCTGGCGGGATGTGGTACTGTACTGGGATGCCGAGGGCGGCCCTGGGCCTCAAGCTCTCGACTACGACATGCGCCTCTGTGACGCCATGGTGAGTCGTGCCACGACCGAAGCCGAGTTGAACCACGACCGCAGCAACCGTGGTAGCTTCTGTCTCTATGGACCAGCGCACCAGCGGGCTGGGAACATCACGGTGCTCCCCGAGCCGCAGAACATTGACTTCGTGGAGCATGTGCGGCGCTACTCACCTGACGGGGAGACTTACCCAGACCATGCCTTCGAGCACGTCTACCAGGGCTGGCGGCGGCCCGACGTGCCGCCCATCCTCCCCGACACCCGCCCGCTCTCGAGAGCCGACCAGCAGCGCTACCAGCAGCACCAGCAGAGCACCCAGCAGCGCGACCAACGCGACGCAGGTCAGCCGAGCACGCCACGCAACCGCTCTCCCGCGCGCGTCCCGACAGGCGACAGAGCGGTGTACGGCGGGGGCGCCGCCTACCACCGTGGCCCCATTGGTGCCATGCCCGCGGCGGCAAGGGCAGCCGCCTCCAGCTACGGCCACGTCCCCCACGCCAGGGTGCACCCAGCGGTCGTCGGCTACCCGCGCGCACTCGGGCAGGCTCCCCCACGGGCCACCTCGCCCGCGCCAGGGGCCACGCGTGCCTGGGGCCATTACCCAGGCCGCCACGACAGCACCGCCAGCAACCAGTCCGCAGCGGCACCCCCTGCGGCTTCAGCCCAGGGGGCTGCACCAAGCCGCGGCAGGACAGGGCGCCCCGCAGGATGGCGCGAGGCGAACGTGCGCGCCCGGCAACCGCGCCAAACACACGCCCCCGCCAAACGTGGCCGCAGCGCAGCGCCCTGCCCAGGCAAAGCCCGCCCCCCCTGAGCGCGAGCGGCAGCCGCTCGTCCCGCTCGTCCTCACGCACACCCAGGCACACCACAGCGCCTCCCCGCGGCACAGCGAGGGTAGTGGCCACCGCGTCAGCCCCCGGCCTGACGCCGCCGACCCTGACCAGGCTGCAGCCTCGGAGGCGGGCGGCACAGGCGGCTCCCGCCCGCCCAGCCCAGCACCCAGCGCAGCGCCGATCCGCTCCCCGAGCAGGGCGGACTCTGCGCGCGCCAACGCCCAGGCGGCCTCGCCACGTGACCGCCACACGGGCGGGCGCGTCCCGTGCAGCCGGCCCAGCAGCCGCCACCGCTCGCGCAAGCCCCCTGGGAGTTCCACGAGCTCGCCGCCCCGCGAGACTCAGGCTGACGCCCAAGCCCCCGAGGTGGTGCC